>BFEA01000192.1:2183481-2197040 GCA_003427395.1 Chara braunii
CGGGGGGGTCTGGAGCCGGGGTTGGGGGTGCCCAACCCCGGAACCCCGGAACCCCGCCAGGGCCCCGGGGCCGGGGCTCGACAACCCTGGTTATTATTATTATTGGTTTTATTACTTGATTTCCCTTTTTATAAGATTGTCAGACTCGGCTTTCTTTTCGGCCTGTCATATCGCGGGGAGGCCAACGGTTCGAATTTCGAACCCGAACTGTAGTCTATGGCCTAAGCTGGCTGACTCCCCCCCTGTATATCGTCTGTGGATGGACTGTTTGGTTGAACGCCGCATAGTGGGACCCCAAAAGAAGGGCGACCCGTGACCGCATTGGTAGGAAGCTTATCACCCCCATAATGGAGGATCATAAACCCCCTCCTTGCCATCGGACACGGGTACCCACCAGGGGTACTCTGAGGGCGACTTTTGAAGGGGAGAATGTGTTGGCGGTATCTTGTTATGGGACCACGGTTTCGGACCTGTGGTCATTTCGTGATTAAAACGAAACGACCAGTGGCTGAAAATTGGAACAGACACTGTGACCATTGGTGTTTTGCTTTGCGCCACTCCTCTTTGTTTATCCTAATTTTATTTTATTTTGTTAATTTATGAACTATAGATTGTTAGAATATAGAACTTTGAGAGTTATCTCGTATTTAGAAAACGGGGATCTTGGGCTATAAAGAGAAGAAAGGGGTGGAGTTGCACGGTGTGCGTGAGGTGTGCCCTCTTCAATCTGAGATTGCTAGCCGCTTTTCTAGCGCCTTGCAGGTCCTGTGAGTAGTCTACTGTGCACATTCTAGTGGGTGACTTACTATTATGGGCAGGCAGATTAGCGTTGTGTAGGGTCTGCTGTGCTGCCTGGCTATGGCGCGTAGCAACGGCCTCTTTGGCTATAGGCCAGGCCATCTAAGATTCCACTGGAGCTGGGAGCCGATGCGCGACGAAGGGGCTACGATGGATGCCTGCCTGAGTTACATTAAGAGTGACGGGCAGGCCAGACTAAAGAGAAACGTCTACGGGGGGAAGGAGCAAGAAATGAGGGAGGACAAGAAAGTCCAGGGCGCGGTTACTGAGGCTCGAGATCGAGCCGAGCGGAGGTGCAGAAGGGACGGAGTGACCGCGGCCCTGAAGGTCACGATCACTTACCACGAGGAAGAGACTACCACAAGTACTACTGAGCGAGAGCAGCAGGAGCTGGACCAGGACTCAGAGGCCGAGTCCGAAGCGAGCGATGCGCAGACCCAGTCTTGGCATGGGCTGGAACAATGGAGGAGAGAGCACCCACCAACAGAGTCTGTAGAGGACGGCCCTGAGGCCAGTTCGGCTCAGCGGAGGGACTGAGACTGCGAGGCAGTTACACGAGAGAAGGGAAGTACAGAGGGATACGCGGTACACAGGCTACGCGTGGCAGTCCGGGGGAGCGAGAAGAGGTCAACGAAAGGGGAGACTCCGCGAATGGGCACGGCACGAGCTTGCTAGGTACAGTTGAAGTCGTTCGCTGATTCCACGCTCGCGCGCGGCATTTTGTGTCTGCTGAGCTGCGGCGAGTCTTCATGTCGTGGCGAGCGGTCGGGGGAGAAGGCATGTGAGAGAGAGTGGGAGAGACCGTAGCGAAATGTATAGTAGTTTCAGTTGACGTCAACGTCGCCTGGCTAGAGCAGCGAGATTTTCATGTTCACGAAGCCTCGAGCTTCCGCTCTGAGTTGGTTGAAAGTCATCCTTCTTCCCTAGCATGAAGACGATTGTGGACAAGTGTACGCGGTGCGTGTGATACTAGCAAGACGAGAAGAGAAGGTCAAAGAGAGGGGATGGAGAAAGGAGGGGGAGCGAGACAGAGGGAAAATCCAATGTTGTTGATGTCCCGCTCGTGAGTTCGCATGTGCGTCCCCAGGAACGAAGTTTCGGWCTTCGAGACAGGTCGGCAGTATGTCGAAAGCCAAACACGGGTAATCGCAGCTGAAGCGGAGTGTTAAGGGACACGCTCTTTAGTATCGGTGTTGCCTTGCAGGTCTGCATCATCTGTGTCTTCAGCTCGGCTTCCTTCACCAACATGAACCCAGGAAGTAAGTAAGCGAGTTGCGGAGAATTTCCCTGATAGTGAAAGTCATCGAAATTCGTCCACTCAAGCGCTGCTTCCAGGCTGGTTGAGTAGGGCCTTGAGGCCGGCACTGAGGGACAAGTTTCAAGCTCACTAGGTGGTTGCCAGGAGTTAGGAAAAGGGGAGGAGGTGTGCGAGGGCGGCTCCCGTGAGGAGCGTGCGTGAATGAGAAGTGGGCACTCATCGGAGAGTACTTACCAGCAAGCGACTCAGTAACGATTTTCGACTTTGTTCCTCCCCCCTTCCTCTTGATGGTCAGAGGCCACTGGCCGAATGCTCAATGCCGCTCATGCACCCTGTAGGAGCATCAAGAAGAAGCCCACTCCCAGAGTGGCGAAACTAATGTACTGTCCTGGCCGCTAACGTCTGTCATCACTGCATGGCAAGGATACATCACACCAGGCCTCTGTTTGGGTGCGATGAGATAGACAATCCGAGGTCGACTTCCAGCTTGATTGGAGTGTTTTGATGATTTAGTTATTCTAATAAAAAGAACAATTTATCTGCAGATACGCGTACAACCCTACAAATTGACAGTCAGGCAGAACAGGTTCTGGTAGCCCCACATCTGCTCAACTCCCGATAAACTTATGTTCAACAGATAAAATCAAGGCATACTCTACACATCAAGAGATGAGTATTTGACGGGATGGTTTTATTGTCCCGAATATCTTTCCCAAGGTCACACGCAACGTGTAGGTAGCCCTCAATCTGAAACTGTATTAAACTTGTCACTGATAACCCGTACTACTTTGAAGCCTATAGTATTGGTACCCTGCATTAGTGCTTGGACTAGGCATGCTGCCTGCGGCAGATGGCTTGCAAATAACCCTTGTATTCTTGATGAAAATTGGGTTTGTGCTTGAACCACAGAATTAAGAGAAAATGCAGTCAGGAGAATGTAGTGTTGTAGAAGACGTTATCTGAGCCTTGCCCATAAAACCAGAATTGAAGGACTGATTAGGCCTGACTCTGATGCGTGGACTCAGGTGATATATAGTATTGATCAATCCGTGGGCCCTTCTGTTGATCAAACTGTTGACTTTTTTTTGGATTGAGAACCAAGTGTTGAGGGCCAAATCATAAGCTCAGGCAGACGATTAGTTTACATCCCCTTTTGTCCAAGTTATAGGCGAAGTGGACATAACACATCCCGATTCTATGGGTGAACGGCCAGACAATTGGTGATCTCTCGGGTACATACCTTGAAGGTCAGCAGTTTACTGGTAAACGTCTAGGACGTAATGGGCTATTGCTAGGTACCCTGGCCGCAAACTATTGTCGTAAGTTCTCTCAGTTAGTCTAACAGTTGGGCTCTAGTAGTGGGTAGTGTACCGAACTGAACGTGGACCACCGTTGGTCAAGACCCGRGCCGAAAATCTCAATTGTAAGTGCTAGTAGCCAAACAGCTCTACTCCGAACACTGTCAAGCTGTGTATGAGCGGACATGGTGCATTTTCGAATCTTATGGATAAGTAATCAGTCAACTGGTAATTGAATGGAGGCTCCTACGGCTGGTAGTTTACTAAGAGTTTTGCAATGAACAAATGTTGRGAGCATCRAGTGCCAGCGGACTGCTGAGGTATGAGTGGTTGCCATCGGTCAGGAAAATTAGTATAGACAATCAGAACTCTGCARCGTCCTAGCATCATACATYGTCCAAATTTCCTCTAGTTGTGGGCTAATCTGGGGCGAAGACCTGCARYAATCARACTGTTAAGTCYAGTGAGAGGCTAGTATCGAGCAGTCCAACGTGGGTCAGCCACATCTTGTTAGCCTCTTACCCCAATGTCGTGGACGCTGAATGGTCTAGTTAAGAGCCAATCCTCAGAAACCCTTCGCTATCAGCAAAATGCTCTTTAGCAGAAACCCGAGTGGCGATCTCTCATTCAAACCTTCTCTTGAGCCGCTCAATCTCGCATCCGGGGCCAATGTGATGGGCCTTTAAAGAAAATGGAGAAAAGGGACACAATAAGAGTAACTTACTCACTGCACTGGGGCATGACCGAAGGCTGGGAAGAGAGAGTGATTGAGAATTTTCATTGCCAGTCAAGACTTATGATGGAATACGCTCTGATGTTAGTGAGAGACCAGACACTCGTTGAGTACACTTATTACATTCATGGATCTGACGGGAAATTACACAGCACCCTCTCATCGGTAGGATCCATTGAGGAAGCAAGGAGGATGGTTGCTGGAAATCAGTGAGAAAGTTTAGCCATCAATTCTGGAAGAGAAAAATTCGCGTCAGACAGAGATAGATTAGAGAAAACGGACCAGATTCACAAACAGGTCACAACCGGACACAGAGTACATCATTGAATCATGAGCAGCAAACGAATCAGTTAGCAAACCAGAGACAGTCAGGAGACATCTCAGCAACATTCAACTTTTCTGTCAGCAATTACTCAGTAATATTCAGTTCTCAATCAGCAGCCAATCAGCAATATTCAGTTCTCCATCAACAATCAATCAATAATATTCAAGTCTCAATCAGGGGTTAAGCAACAGTTAACCGACATTTGATTGGCACTCAGTCAGCGCTCAGACAGATTTAGGAGTTAGCCCTGCAGCGGCTGCTGCCTACGTAGTGGATTACTGTTGACCCGACCTATAACARACACTTGTCAGTAAAAATCAGCTTCCCCTCTAACTACTGAAGAGCGACCAATTTCTCAAATACATAAGGGAAATCACCCCCTTTTCAGTTGACCAGTCGGTCCTTGACAACCTCAATCTAATAGCTGCTAAGGAGAGTTTCCCCTACAAGTATGTCAAGGTTGATGGGTTCAAGCGCGAAGATCTGTCTATCTTCATCGTCCTCACTGAGTTTGTTGAAGGTACAGTCAAAGACCTGCGGATTTTTCTGAAGAAAGGGAAAGAGACACACCCTCATTTTGATGCAGTGTGGGTTGCAGCAGTCGGGTTCATGCAATGGAAAGCTGAGAGACTTCAGGGGGGCACAAAGCTAGTCTATAGCTTTGGTCCTAAGCTTTTCGTTGATTATGCTAAACCTCTGGTACCCTTCATTCTCACTGACGGCTCATTTTGGAGTGGACTGGTAGATCTGGCTAAGAGGTACATCTCCCATGCAGTGATCGATAACGAGGCAGTGACAGAGCCTTCAGAGTTCCCACATCTCAGACGGGGGATTTTCTCCAGACCCTACCTACCTACACTATGGGAAGAGTTATGCTCCATGATTGACTTTCGGTTCATGTACCTTGGATGAAAATGTTCAGAGCTTGCAGGCTTCAGGAAGCTCTACATACAGAGGCCACAACCTCAGAGAGTATGGAGACATGGCAAGAAGCCCGAACGATAGACAACAAAATGAAAGATTGAGTGTGAGGTTCAGAGGGATGAGTGAGGACTCTTGATTGGTGCTGGCCATGCTCTCTTCCATATGTATTTTCTAAGACTATTTTCAGTTTTCATTCATCCCTCATTGAACTTTGCCATTGCTCGAGTCAGTCAGTCTTGTTTCTTGCACTATTGTTTTGCTTGATGGTTGTACTCCTTGATGATTCTGTCACAGTTCTCAAAACTAGTAGGCCGATAAAATTGATGCATGCATGACATACCAGTATTTTATGACTATTATTTGCATGATTCTCTATCGAAGACGGACGCACACAAAGGGATTTGCTTTAATTAATTTATTTTATTTATTACAATCATATCCAAAACCCTGTGTAACAGCCTGTTGGCTTTCCGGTCGCTTGAAGCGATCCGACAGGGAAAAGTGCTTCAAAAATGGCGTCGTTGCCGGGGACATGAAAAATTTTCGTGTCCGGAACGAGCCTGGGTCAGCAAGCAACTTTGAGCTTTGATTAGGCCTTGAGAACTACTGACAATTTCAGAATTTTTTTTCAGACCAATTTTGCAAACTTTTTTGAGTCATTATTCTCTTGAAGAGCCTTGCTAACTGGGTTCTATCTTCCCTGTGTGAGGTACCACACTGGACCAGAGAAGGAGATGGATATTATTATTGGAGAAAATCAGGCTTGATCTCAGGTATGCCTCATGAACTTATGATGTTCTTGAAACACTGAGAAGGGAAAGAAAGAATCAAGAGCTCAGAGACTTCAACAAGAATGCTAACTTCTGATGCATTGAGAGAACTCTCTAAAGTAACTATAAAAGGAATATTCCCCTATCAATATGAGCATTGTTGGGTCTACCGTTCTGGCAATTCGGCCATCAGCGTAATGCTGACTCGCTTCTTGGATGAAGATATCTATGATATCCGTCCTTATGTCAAGAAGGGAGACTGCGACAAAGGTGAAATCTTTAACTGGCTATGAGAAATTGCGATCCAATCTCTTTATGATGAGAAAGCGGACCTAATCAAGCAAAAGAAGAGAGTGGAATGGGGTATAATGCCAGTAATGTATGAGACTGTTTCGATCCCTCCTACACCTGACAGCTATTCTGATGGGACTAACTGGTTGCCAATTATCAGCGTGGTACTGACGTGGGAGAAAAGAATTGATGGTCATGAGAACTAAAGAGACTTCAGCGGAAGAAATCAGACAGAGAAGGCTTAAATTTGGCAGAGGTTCTGGCCCAAGTCAAGAGAAAGGTGAGTGTCTCCTAAAGTCACTGAACACTCTAAGTAAGAGAGAGGTGTTTCCATATGAGGTTGTCAGATATGAGATGGTCGAGAGCGGATGAGAGCAGAAACGGTTATATGTTCTGACATTCTATTTCACGGACCTGGATGTGTATGATGTAAGAATCTATGTCCCAAAGGAAAGAAGTGTTGATGCAGTGTATGAGAGATGCTGGGGATTTGCTGAAGAGGTTGTACTAAAAGAGAAAGAGAGACTTGAGAGAGAGAAAAAATGCTTCACTGGATCTACTCGATTCACTGTCTTTGATGGACTCCCAGCTCCTCCCTTACCTGATATCAGTCCTTCGAGAGACAATTGGTTTGCCATGATAAGATTTGCATGGAAAATGAAGAGAGTCTATAAAGAATACTCTTAGTAGCTAGGATAACTACTGTAAGGGGCAAACTTTATGAGGTGACATGGTATGATAATCCCTTTGTGATCTTGAGATATGAGACTTGTGTGAGAGCGCCCCTAATATTTCACATTCCAGTGGTCAAATTCCTGAATACTGGCAGTCTGGACGTAAGAATTTATATACCAGCATGCCTGGAAAAGGAAGATGATTACTTGAAGTGTCGGACTGGTGCTTATATTAGTCTCATAAGAACCAAAAAGTGGTTTGAGAAGTTAAAGCGAAAGGTAACATAGGGAAAAAGAGTAAGACAATTTGAGAGGCTCCCTAATCTTTTAAGTACTAATGACTTTGAGAATAGAAGAGATTGGATGTCTCTCCTATAAGCTATTGCCATCGTTGGTAAAGCAAGAGAGAGTGATTTGACAGTAGTGTTAAAGTTTCTACTCCTGGATAATTTTGAGCATCATTTCAAGGTCCCAGATCAGGTCTCTTCTGAGATTCGTCTCTCTTGATGATAATCATGATGATCAAGAAACGTTTGGCCCTGTTGAGCAACTAACATTTGGGGTTGTACAGGAAGGAAGAATAGTCAAGGTAGAAGAGACTCTCTGTATCTCTGACAGAAACCTCTCTACGTTGGCTGAGCGTGAATTCTTGCAACCATTCTTTGATCAGATGAGAGATTCTGCCCTGAGAGCCGTCACAGGCCAGACTGAGATTAGTTATCTATTGAAGGTGGTGAAAGTGAGAACTGCTGAGAGAACATCATACCACTCTTCTAGGGAACAAGTCTCTCTTGCTAGAAGGATCAACAGCGTGTTGTAAGCAATGCAATTTGATTATGAGATTATAGACTTGACTCGGTATTTTATGATTCGGGGTACTGTAAAGGGGTATAACAGAAGACTGAGTAGGGATGATGAAAGAGAGTTGATTGAAGATTACATCGGAAGGCTGAGAAGGATTGCTTTGCCTTTGATCACTACCAGTCTATCATTGCATATATACTTTATGTACAAAATTTTCGAGGGGTAGAGCAAACAAGAGAATAGAGAAACGAACCTGTATCCCTTGCGAGAAGAGTAATAGATTGAAAAATAAGGAAAGAGAGAACAAAGGTGACAGAAAGAGAGAATAGAGTATCCTGGAAAGTCTATGGTCAAGATGGTTGGTCGTTCAAGACCTAGTTCATCTACAGGGACCAATGAAGAGGCCTTGGTTGGGGTTATACGGGAATTGGTCGAGAGAGTTGACACTATAAAAAAAGGGTTTTACATTGCAAGAGCAAAAAGGTCAAATGAGAGAATTCCGTGTTTCAGAGGACCTCAAGTAAACGATTTTCTGGACGAGTATGAATTATTTGGGATCAGTTATGGTTGGACAGACAAGCAACGGCTTAAGCACCTTCTATCTTACTGTGACACTGACTCGAGTTTGGCTGTTCAAGAATTGATGGAAGGGGCCACTACATGGGAAGAGGTCAAAGAGAGAATGAAAAAGGACTTCGAGAAAGACTCAGTTTCAACCACAACCAAGGATTTACTCAACATCAGAAGAACTAAGTATAACACTTTCAAAGTTTTTCTTCAGACCTTCATTCGAACAGCAAGAAGAATTCCATATTTGGACAAAGCTCGGAGATGCCATATATTTTTGACAAATTTTACTGACACTGAAAGGCAGACAGTTCTCAATCAAGCTCAGCACTATTCTCTCATATGGGATGAGATTGTTGCAATTGTTAGAACTCTACCTACAGTTTCTCATAAGAAATGGTCACCGAATCATATCAGTACATTGGCCAAAGACTGGGAGACTTAGAATGGTATGAAAAGAGGGAATAATCTGAGTGCTGAAAATATTATTCAAAGAGTGATGGCTAACTATATGCCTGCAATGCCTGCAAACCATGTTGTGGATGACAAAGGAAAAAAACAAGCTGAAAGTGAAGAGGATGATGATGATGATGATGACGAAGGCTATGGTAAGAAGGAAGATTCTTCTAGATTCAGAAAGAATGGAAAGAATGGTGACAGAGGAAACAGAGAAAGAAGGAAGTACGATGATGATGATGATGATGACGAAGACTATGGTAAGAAGGGAGATTCTTCTAGATCCAGAAAGAATGGAAAGAATGGTGACAGAGGAAACAGAGAAAGAAGGAAGTACGATGATCGTCCTAAGAAAAGTTTTGTTTGCTATTATTGTGGTGAAGGGGGTCACACTACCACTTATTGCAGGCCTCTTGATGAGGATGTAAGGAGTGGGGTGGCAAAAAAGGATGCAATGGATCATGTTTGTGATAGTTCATGGAACAAGTTGGACCCCAGACATCCAGGAGGTATGAGACTTTTTGCTCTAAAATATGATGAAAAGATGAAGGCGAAGAAGAAGAGAAAGGCTAACGTGAATGTTCATTTTCTCATTGATGAGTTGTCGAACGAACTAGTATAAGAAACAAGTGACCCTTATACCACGACTGAGCCGTCTTTGGAATCCTTAACATTGACAGAGGATGTGCCTGACGAGGTTTCTACAAGTGAGCCTCCATTGGAAGAGAATCCTACTTCTCAGAACCCTTCTGAATTAGTAAAATTTCCTTCTAATGAAATGGTTCGCTTTCTGGTCAACATGATGTCATTTGATGGAGACCTACCTCCAGAACTCGTCATGGAACCCAGTGTCGTGCTTGGTGAAGTGAGAAACCTTCAAGCAGGCTTGACGCCTCAGATGCTAGAGGAAAAGAAAAGAAGGAAGACTGAGGAATCTCTGATTAATATTCTTGATGACCCAAAACCAGAACTTCCCCATAGAAAGAATGAACAAGGAACGAAGAAAAAATTTATTCTCAAGAGTGATTTGGAAGATGAGACAATGATTTCTGACAAAATTACTAAAATGTTGGAAGAGACAGAAGTGACTTTGTCCTTCAAGGAAGCAACGAGTTTAGCACCCAAACTGAGAGAAAAACTGAAGAAGCTGATTGAGAAGAAGAAATTAGAAGTTAATTACTTGGGATCAGTTTTTCCCAGCCAGGTGAACAGGTCCCCGGTTGCAAGATGAGATTCGCAACCATGGGATGTGGGCACCTGACCATTTATATTAATTAAGTGAAGATCCGAACCTTGGTGTACTCTGGGGCAGAGTTGATACTACTTTCTCGAAGAACAATGGAGGCATGTGACTTATCTATTGATAGGCCTGCACAAAATGTACTGAGTAATATTGCAGGAGAACTTTTTGTGGCAGGAGTTATTGATAATCTGCCTATCAGAGTTGGGACCATGGTAGTGGAATTACAGGGTTTTGTAGTGCCAAAACTGGACAATGATTGTATATTGGGCACTCCGTTCCTGCATAGAATGGAGGCAGTCCAATTTTTCAGTCATGAAGGGTCATCCTGGATCGGCTTACAGGATCCAGAGACTTCTCAGGAACAGACCTTTATGGTCTACACTAAAAATGATTTCAAGCATCGTTTGTCAGCTAATTCAATCAGAAAAGAGGAGTCTATAAAAAGGATTCAGAGGCTAAGAGAAGAAGGCAAGCAAAAGGCTAAAGAAGAAATTTCAGTGGGTATTAATCAAGTTTAAAAAATGACAAAGGCCATTGGTAATCTCAAGGATGAAGATAGACGAATTGAAGAGTTTAAGAAAGCTGTAGAGACTGCCAAGGGAGGAAAAATAAAATTAAAATTTGCATCGACTCACCCTTTTTTAGGAAAATAGTCACTGGGTCAAAGAGAAAATACAAGCCTAAGGGGGTGAAGAAAAACCCGTTGGCAGTCCTAATAGAAAAGGATTATGATGAAGCATTGAAAAAAGAGAGGAAAATTATTAAAGCATTGAGAGAGTTTGCAAAATTAGGAAATAGAGTCACCAAAGAGAGATTTGACATCATGAAGATAGACTCGGATCAGTTTATCCTGCCTAAAGAGAAAGAATATATATTCAAAATGTGTCAGGACTTCTCTGGTGCATTCTCCTTTAATGATGAAGAGAGAGGGCGGTTGGACGTGGATATGATGAAGATGGCCAAAATTTGGACAGTTGATCATGTTCCATGGAATGATAGACCGACCAAGTATGCCCTGAAAGAAGAAGCAGAGGTTGTTAAATATCTTTATAAGAAGATTGCATCTAATGTTTCAGAACCTGCTGATGGACCGTATGCTAACCACTGGTTTTGCTTTTGGAAACCAGGGGATGGTTTGAGATGGATATAGAATCTTCAGAAGCTCAACTCTGTGACGGTATGTGATGAAGGTAGTCTTCCTAATGCTGATCTCCTCTCTGAATCTTTTGCTGATCGATGCATCTATTCTTTAGTTGATTTGTATTCTGGCTATGATCAGTTTCTCATTGATCCCACTAGTCGACCAATGACTGCCATGCACACGCCAAGAGAGTTCATTCAGATGTGTGTGGTACCTCAGGGTTGGACTAATGGTGTGGCAGTGGTTCAAAGGGATATGATCCAAGTCATGCAAGATATTTCCCCTGAAATAACCAACCCCTATATTGATGACAATCCTGTAAAAGGACCCCTGGTAAGGGATGAGACTTTGGTCGCAGGTGGAGTCGGGAAGTTTGTCTGGGAACATGCTAAAGGAGTAAAAATGGTCCTAGAGAGACTTCAAAAATATAACCTGACTGCCAGTGGACCAAAGTCTTTTCTCTTCCAGCCAGAAGTAATCATCTTAGGCTTCAGATGTTTCTCCAAGGGTAGGAGTCCTGACCCCAAAAAGATAGACAAAATGTTAAACTGCCCTCTGCCACTCAAGAGAGTGACAGATGTCAGAAACTTTTTGGGTGTCTGTGGATTCTGGAGGATTTTTATTCCTCATTTTGCTACCCTTGCAGAGCCTCTGAGGGAGATGGTAAGGCAAGAGGCTAATTTAGCATGGAATGAGAAAAGACAAGCCGCTTTCAGAAACTCTACAGGAGAAACTACAAAATGGTGGTGTAAGGCTGGGAGTGTCTTTTTATGATGATGAGGAAGAAAGGTCTTTCATCATTGAGGCTGATGGAGGACTAGTTGCTCTGGGTGGTGTGCTCATTCAGAAAGATGAAAATAGGAAAGAGAGACCTCTGAGATTTGAGAACAAGATTCTTAATTCTACAAAATACCCAATTCAGAAAAGAGCTGCTGGCAATCATCCATAGCCTCAGGTGCTTCAGGCACTATGTGCTAGGGAGGAGATTCATCTTGAGGACTGATGCATCTGCTATGATTGGTGTCATTAAGAAGCACCAACAAGTAGATCCAACAGTCAGCAGGTGGATTTCCTTCATCTGGACTTTTGATTTTAAGCTGGAAAAGATTTCTACTGAGAAGAACAGGGCAGATGGGCTAAGCCGGATTGAGTGGAGAAAAGAATAAGAAGATGGTGTAAACGGATCGATTGAAGAGTTAGCCTATGTTGATAATTTTTTGAATGAAAAGGATGACGAAGATTATGAAGTACCACGCTCCTATAAGTGGAGTCTGTGGCCTGAAGAGAAAGACAGTTGGGGAGAGATCCCTAATGTCTATGTTTATGAGTCGATTCTTGGGACAGAAGAAGAGGATGAACCAAATGATTGATATGCTAAAGTTAACGCAGCAGCAGTGGTTGCTCATGAAATCGGGGAAAGCTCGAGTTCAAAGGAAGAAGAAGAAGGTGAAAAGAAGGAGGAAGATATATTTTTCATTTCTGAAGAATATGATGAAAGTTATCAAGAGATTGGTAAGAAGATGAAAAAGGAACAGCTAAGGGAATATTATTGTAAAAATTCAAGGAATAAATTCAGATTAAAAAGAGGACATCTCTTTGTGGATGGTAAGGGAGGCCTACCTCCACTAAGAGTGGTCTGTGGTTAAGAGAGACAGTTAGAGATAATTGTTGCTCTACATGATAGGGTTGCTGGTAGCCACAGGGTTGCTAAGGCAACCTACTCTAAGACTGTCAAACTCTACTTCTGGCTTGGCATGAGAGACATGATTTTTAGATTTTGTAAATCATGTGTGCTATGTCAGAAGAGGTCTACCACAAGAATGATTGAACCTTTCTTTCCCACTATTTTGATAGAACCAGGCGGCAGAGGTCATTTAGATTTCATCACCATGCCATTAGGCAAGGGCGAAATGAGGTATATACTGAACATGAGAGATAATTTCTCTGGATATGTTGAGGCAAAAACTCTGAAAAGGAAGACAGTCGAGGAAGTGGCTGATTGGATAGAGGAATCTCAGATATCCTTTTATCAGAGATTTTATCTCAGACAGAGGATCAAAGTTCAGAAACGAGATTATAAGAAGAACCACTCTCAGATTGGGTGTCAGGATTCGATATGTGACTACTTACCACCCACAAGCGAATGCACCTGTTGAAAGAGGTCACATAACTTTGAAAGACTCATTGGCCAAGTGGTGTGAAGCAGGGTTGTCAAGCAGGGCCCCCCGGGGGCAAAGCCGAGGTAGGGGTTTGACCCCCGGACCCCCGCCGCGGGGG
>BFEA01000192.1:2199643-2204643 GCA_003427395.1 Chara braunii
CTGCCAGCCAACCCCGGCCCCGCACCCCGTTGGGCCCCGGCCTCGGCCCCGCGCCCGCACTACCCCGGGCTCACCAGGGAGGGGTGTAGCCCTGGGGGGGGCCCAAGGTCGGGCCAAAACTGCAATATTGCAGTTTGGCCCAGGGGGTGCAGGCCGCGGCTGCGCACCCCCCTGTATTTTTATTTTTTTTTGATTTTTTTTTTTTTACTTTTTTTGTCGGGGCTAGGGGTGCCGACCCCCGGCCCCCGGGACCCCCGCCGAGGCCCCGCGGCCGGGGCTCGACAACCCTGGTGTGAAGGAAATCTCAGTAACTGGCCAAAAGTATTAAGAGTTGYTGTCTATGCTGACAACATAACAGTTAAGAGGACTACTGGATATGCTCCATTTACTCTGTGGTATCGCCGATATGCTACATTGCGTATTGAGAACATAGTCAAGACGTGGTCAAGTCAAGAAAGTGACAAAGACTATTATATTTTAGAGCTCCTCCAGATCAGAATGAGACAAATATCAGAAGTTGATCAAGCAGTGATGGATGCTGCAGAGAGAATGACATCCAACAGATTATCAAATCAAGAGAGATGGAACAAGAAAAGATATATAAGAAAAGAGAAATTGAAAGTTGGAGATGTTGTCCTTCTGTTCGACAGTTCTCTTGAGACTCAGTGGACTAAACGGTTGGAGCCCATATGGCTTGGCCCTTACAGAATCACAGGAGAGGCAGAAGGCAAAGTCTATGAGATTTCAGAGATGGATGGTTCCAGGGTTCACGGCATGGTATCAGGGTCAAGACTTCGTAAGTTCGTTTTCAGAGACCCAGATCTGATCCCTACAGTGACCTCAAAGAGAGGGAAGAAAAGTCATCCAAGTGAGAGAACCGTTCCAGAAAACTGAGAAAAAAGTACAGTAAGACAATGAGACAGCAAGACTGAATTTTCAGCAGACTGTGATCGTTCATGCATGGTCAATTCAACATTTCAATTCTTTGGCATGTCAGTTAATTTTCTGTTTCAGCAAGCAACAGAGCTAATGAGACTATATTTTTGATGCAAAGCTACAGTCGATCCATGAGTCTCAAGTCCCTGAGAGTGGGAAAAATGACTGTGAGATACATTTCTTGTGAGTATTGACACAGTGTCAAAGATTTGAGGAACTCATGGCTGTGACACATCAGAAAATGTAATCAGTATTATTCTTATGATAAAGAGAAAAGCATGATGGGCATAAAGAAGTTCAGTTCTGTCTGATCGAGAGTTGTTAGCAGAAGGACTTCGTGTCTCTTGACTAAGTTGTCCATCCAAGAAATTCAGATAAGGACAGGCATAAAGAAGTTCAGCTTTACTTGACTGAGAGTTGTCAGTAGAGGGACTTCGTGTTTATTAACTAAGTTGTCTGTCTTCACTCAGATGAGGGAAGGGACCTCTCTGAGATCAACATTTCAGCATTTCCTTGGGACTGACGGGACGTCTCTTGGAAAAGAAATTCCCAGCTGAGGGAAGGGACCTCTCTAGGGCCAGCACTAAGCATTTTTCTTGAGGCTGAAGGGAGGTCTCTTGTAAGGGTTTGATGTTAGTTATCATTTTAATGTTCAGTACCTCTTGAGACTGAAGTGACGTCTCTTGAGAAATGTTTGTCCTGTTATGGGGCATGGGCAGTCTGCATGTGGGCTATGATATGCTTGCCTGATTGTCTGTGCCTGGGATTTTCTTCTCTAACCTAAAGATGCATTGATTGTCGGGGCCAGCCAGAGCCTTACCGTAGTAGGTTGCAATCTGGTTGGGTCAGCAGGTCCTCGACGCGAGTGTCGAATTCCGTAGTCGACTGAGGCTAAGACTCGGGGGGTCTGGCCTGTGAGGTCGAAAGGGGTCAGCTGGAACCCTATCGCAGTTCGAGGATGCAATCCAGTGAGGTTCGCCAGAGCCTGGAACTGTGGTTAGACCGGGTCCCACGTTCAAAAATCTGGGCGAGGCAGCCAGCGCCCTTGGCCTAAAACTGGTGGGTGAGCCGGTTCCCGACCACAGTGGTCAAATCCGGGTTCGGGACAGTTTGACTGACGGGACTCTACTGTCATAGGGTGACCAGACCCGCTATAGTCTGGGTGTCCTGGCGAGAGTGCCAAAGGGCTATCATACTTGAGTAGTGGGTATGCTGGTCCTGACCTGAAGGCATGTCAAAGGGGTTGTCAAGACAAATGGTCTAACTAGTCCTGGCCTGAGGCGGGTCGAATGAGGTATGTCAGACTGACGAGACATCTGTCATTCCTGGCTAGTGGTGGGCCAAAACCAAGGCAATCAATAACTCTTGGGTGTGAAGAGTTGTCTTGCTGTGTTTATTATTTTATTATTTTATTATTTTATTTTATTTTGGGTTTTATTTTGTTTACTTGTTGCTTGGCTGATAATTATTGACGGATCTGTTTGCTGGGGCATAGTCTGTTGTTTGTGGGACTCGCTGTTTGCAGGTATATAAAGACTTATCTGAAGTTCCCAGACTAGAGAAACGAGAAAGGGGTTTGGTATCCCCTTCCTTCTATCTGAGAAGTTGAGGAGACGCCTCACTCAGACACGAGAAAGAAGACAAGGTTTGGTATCCCCTGAGTTACCTGAGAAGTTGAGAAGATATCTCGCACAGGCCAGAGAACAGAAAAAGGGTTTGGTATGCCCTACTCCCAGCGTGGCAGACTGGACAAGTGTCCCGAGCATTGGTATCAGACTGACAATGTTGCGATTTTTCAGCCAAGGTGAAAGTTCAGATTGAGAACAGATCTCAAGATAACAAGGGGGTTAAAACCGGCAGCAAACGAGAAAATAGAAACATAATCCTTCTTGAATTCATTTGGTAGCCGACAAGCGGCCTGGTTCACGAGGAACCTGCATCCCCGGCCTCAAGGTGTTCAAACTCTCAAGCTAGGGACACTATGAAGTGAGGCGTGGACTGAAAGATTGAAAAGAGATCAGACTCAGAAGGTTGAGAAAAAGTTGCGTTTATACAAGATATAGAAGATTGCCATGAACTCAATCTAAAGTAAAGAAAGGAGAAAGAAGATTCCAAAAAAGAGTGCAACTGCTGAGAGATGGTTGTGGAGAGACAGTGCAAGGAGTAGGGGAAAGAGGTGCTGGCACAAGTGCCCTACTCATCACGGGAGTGGAAGAGGCCCTGGGGGTATACGGAGGAGAAGAAGTATTGGGTGCGCCGTAGCGCGCCTCAAACTTTTTTCGGAAATACTCCATCTTCTCTGGGGATGGCGTCCTCTCATACCAACTTGGAGGGAGATAGCGTAAGTAGGGTCTAGTGTGTGAGCCATAACCTCGTGAATCTTCCTCCTCCCTCCTCCAAACTATATTCGCGCCTTGCACGAGGCGGCGGCTCTTCACGGGCCTTCCCTGCCCTTCCTCCTCTTCCTCTACCCTGTCCCCTACGTGCCTCAGGCATAATGCAAGAGGAGTTGAGAAAGAAGAGGAGACGCGTGGAGATGGAGATCTAGACGAAAGAAGCACTACGAGAGAGAGAGAGGTATGTAGCTACGAATGAAAGAGGGGGCCGACTATAGATCGCACAAATCTGTTATTCATAAAATAAAAGGGGGAAGTGCGTTGCGGGAAAGAAAGTGTTAACGCAGGTTTGCGCCTCAAGAACTTCACTGTAATTAGCAGTGAGAATGAATGAGAGAGTGCTGATGTTTGTCTTTCCTTTATACTACTCGTTGCCTTGATTCGACCCAGCGGGGACGCTGGGTGGGGGTTTGGTATGATGTTGGAGGGCGCGGTGTCCCGGCCCCCCTCTCCGTACCAAGTCCCTACTTGGTATCAACCTCCTGCCTTGACATCTCAGCCTGTAGTCGTGTTCCCGAACCTCTATGATCCCTAGTACCCGGACAATACTTTGAAGTGGACCGGTCCTGTTGGTGCCTTCCTCAGCAAAAGGGAGGGTGCACCACATGACTTTCCTTTGGTCCACACAGGCTCGGCGCCCTGCTGTACAGCAGAGCACTACCGGCCTGTGGCCATGGTAACCGTCGGGTTCGCCCTGGGACGCGAAAGTGGAAAGACCTGTGCGGTCTTTTCTACTGCGCGCCGAGCGCCCCATTGCCAAGTTATGGGTTAGGTGCTTGGAGCGGTGGTCGCTGTCAGAGAAAAAGGAGGTTAAGCAAAGGAAAAAAGAAAGAAAATGAAATGTAAAAAGGAAAATGAAAAGAAAGCTAGAGGTCTAGTCTGCGCGACTGAACTGTCAGCCTTAATTCGGGGAAATCTGACGGCCTCTAGTCACACTGTCGTTACGTTTTCATTATTTTCCTTATTATTGTTATTATTATTATTATTGGTATTATTACTTGATTTCCCTTTTCATACGATTGTCAGACTCGGTTTCCTTTTCGGCCTGTCATATCGCGGGGAGGCCAACGGTTCAAATTTTGAACCCGAACTGTGGTCTATGGTCTAAGCTGGCCGACTCCCCTTCTTGTATATCGTCTGTGGATGGACTGTCTGGTTGAACGCCGCGTGGTGGGACCCCAAAAGAGGGGCGACCAGCGGCCGCATCGGTAGGAAGCTTATCACCCCCCTAATGGAGGGTCATAAACCCCCTCCTTGCCATCGGACACGGGTACCCACCAGGGGTACTCTGAGGGCGCCTTTTGAAGGGGAGAAAGTGCTGGCGGTATCTTGTTATGGGACCACGGCTTCGGACCTGTGGTCATTTCGCGATTAAAACGAAACGACCAGTGGCTGAAAATTGGAACAGGCACTGTGACCATTGGTGTTTTGCTTTGCGCCACTCCTCTCTATTTATCCTAATTTAATTTTATTTTGTTGATTTACGAATTATAGATTGTTAGAATATAGAACTTTGAGAGTTATCTCGTATTTAGAAAACAGGGATCTTGGGCTATAAAGAGAAGAAAGGGGTGGAGTTGCACGGTCTGCGTGAGGTGTGCCCTCTTCAGTCTGAGATTGCTAGCCGCTTTTCTAGCGCCTTGCAGGTCCTGTGAGTAGTCTACTGTG
>BFEA01000192.1:2209643-2225731 GCA_003427395.1 Chara braunii
AAGACAACACTGATCCCCAAGATTGATTTGACAAGCAATGGTGAGACCACGGGGTTCAAATGGTTTAGAAGGCAATTTCCAGTCCGTCTCGCTTTTGCTGTCACGATTAACAAGTCACAAGGACAAACTGTATCGCGTGCAGGGGTTTGGCTACGCAAACCGGTTTTTGCGCATGGCCAACTGTACGTTGCTTTGTCTCGTGTTGGTCATCCCAACAACATCCGTGTTGCATTGCCTGATAAGAACTTTTTTACGAAGAATATTGTATATCATGAACTTTTAGGGTGAGTGATGTTTTTTTTTTCTTCTGCCGAGTCGTCACATTCCAAAATAATTTCTGTCATATTCTTTCTTTGCGGGCGACTCCCGAATTCCGCATAAGTATGACACTCGTGCTAAGAGGAAAGCAATGGCAACCAACAATATCACTGGACAAGATACGAATGTTGGATCAAAAGTTGGAGCCCAACGTTCTGAGAGGTCCAAGAAAAGTGAAAATGATGAAAGGTCGGTGAATCTTGGAAGTGAATGTGCTCAGGACGATCATCGTGCTATTAGTGACGTTGATCGTAGATGTTCCCAAGTGAATACCCTTGATGGTGCTGAAAAGATGGTTATGGAGGGGGATGGTGATCATTATTGTGGTGATGGGGATGGTTCGTGTGGAGCTCGGTCGGGTAAGCCCTTGAAGCTTACATTTGTTGATGACGAGGATGATGACGTTACGGGTGATTCAAAAGAAGACTGTGTTCATTCTACATTCAAGAGAAGAAAGAGACGTGGTGCGAAAACTAATGTTATGAGTTCGCCCGATATGCTCGCTGATGCACTTGCATCTCTTCCGTTTTGTGCACCGCTTGCTGAACGTGGACGTGTTAATGATTCGTCTTCGCAATCTCAATGCAGTGGACGCGAAAGACATGTTTGCGGCACATTGCGACCAGAAAATCGTCCCAGCATTGTTGTGCTGCTTGATAATAACGATGCACCCACAATTCGCACTTCGAATCCCCGTGCTTACCTTGCTAGATGGTTTGACGATGCGAAGAAGGTTGGCATCCAAAATGTCTTGACTGAGGTTCTTTTTGAGATGTTTGTCAAAAATGCCACAGTTGCAAAAGATGGACGAATATGGGAAAACTTCCTGGAATGGAAAAGAAACAAACTCACTAATAAGCGGTTGGAACGACGATCTCCTCTTCCTTCAGACCCGTTGAATATTTCGGATTTGGAGTCTTCTTCCGTGTTGCAATCGCTTTTGAATGATGAGTTCATCGCTCTGTCTAATGAGCAGATTGCTAGGATGACGTTTCATTTGCCGCATTGTCCGACAGAAGGGACCATTCCCCAAGCCTTTCACAAATATGCACGTGTAGAGCAACTTCTCAAAAGGATTCCTCCCGTTGTTGCTTCTTCCACTCCTCATTCTGCTCCGGGCCCTAGAGTTCCCCTTCAAGCAGCGTCTCCTCCAAATTTTCAACGTCTTGCGGATTATGCTTCACCCTCCAATATGTCAACCGCGACTGTCAATCCTTCAGTTGTTGTTTCTGCTTTGCCGGCCGCTCCGCCTACTCCGTCTCCTATGAGTTGTGTTCTGCCCGCTCATACGCCATCAAGAGACCATTTGCATGTCCATACAAGACCCTTGGAACAACCAAGTTCTTCTGATTTTGACATCGCCGTGTATGAGTCTTTTCAATCTATTGGTCCCAAAAAGACACTTGCACACCTGTCCTATCTTGACAGTTCTCACAGGGTGCGAGATATTGTGGAAGCAGCGGCGTCGTTAAATACGAGCATGAACACTTGGAGATGTGTGAACGCTGCAATTCACCTCGATTACAATCGGCAAAGACAAGGTCGATTCGGAACTTTTCACGAGTATCGTCGCAGAGTGCTGCAACAAGTTTCTGTTCGTGAGGTGCTGCAAGAGTATCGTTGCAGTGAAGGAAGTTGATTGGTCTTATTAGAGAGATAGGGAACAAAGAGCTGTTGATTCGGTGGTTGTCCAAGCGTTACGTTAATGGCAAATTTTTTTATGATCAACTTCGGTTTTGGTTGAGTAATTGCGCTTGCAAGGAAAATAGGAAGAGAGACATAAATAAATGGGAGGGCGGAGAGAGAGAGAGAGAGAGAGAGAGAGACAAAGAGACACAACAAAATAATTTTAACTTGACATTATTACATTTCTTTACGTTCAGGTCAATTCCATTACACAATCATTCTGCCTTGATCATATTGCGGCCACTTGCTAACTTTAATGGGTCCATAAATAAATGCTTATATTAAACTTATTTTGTTTTTATACTGATGTTGATCTTTTTTTTTTCTTTGTTGTTTTGTTGATTTCTCTCTCTCTGTCTTTGTATGTCTCCATATCTCCCTCTCTCTCTCTGTGTGTCTCTCTCTCTGTGTCTCTCTCTCTCTCTCCTCTTTCTCTCCCTTTCTCTCTCTTTCTCTCTCCCTTTCTCTGTCTGTCTATGCGTGTTCCATTTCTTGAATTTGTTAATAGTGGTGAAATGAGATGAAATTTACAGCTTTGTCTGGGCGTAACTTTTTTCTTTTTTTCTTTTGTTTTTAGCGGGCATTGCCCGCACCCCCCGCACCACGGGCACTTAGCTAGTAGAACTTTGAGAGTTATCTCATATTTAGAAAACAGGGATCTTGGGCTATAAAGAGAAGAAAGGGGTGGAGTTGCACGGTGTGCGTGAGGTGTGCCCTCTTCAGTCTGAGATTGCTAGCCGCTTTTCTAGCGCGTTGCAGGTCCTGTGAGTAGTCTACTCTGCGCATTCTAGTGGGTGACTTACTATTCTGGGCAGGCAGATTAGCGCTGTGTAGGGTCTGCTGTGCTGCCTGGCTATGGCGCGTAGCAACGGCCTCTTTGGCTATAGGCCAGGCCATCTAAGATTGTACTGGAGCTGGGAGCCGATGCGCGAAGAAGGGGCTACGGTGGATGCCTGCCTGAGTTACATTAAGAGTGACGGGCAGGCCAGACTAAAGATCAACGTCTACGGGGGGAAGGAGCAAGAAATGAGGGAGGACAAGAAAGTCCAGGGCGCGGTTACGGAGGCTCGGGATCGAGCCGAGTGGAGGTGCAGAAGGGACGGAGTGACCGCGGCCCTGAAGGTCACGGTCACTTATCACGAGGAAGAGACAACCACGAGTACTACTGAACGAGAGCAGCAGGAGCTGGACCGGGACTCAGAGGCCGAGTCCGAAGCGAGCGATGCGCAGACCCAGTCTTGGCATGGGCTGGAACAATGGAGGAGAGAGCACCCGCCAACAGAGTCTGTAGAGGATGGCCCTGAGGCCAGTTCGGCTCAGCGGAGGGACTGAGACTGCGAGGCCGTTACACGAGAGAAGGGAAGTACAGAGGGGGATACGCGGTACACAGGCTACGCGTGGCAGTCCGAGGGAGTGAGAAGAGGTCAACGAAAGGGGAGACTGCGCGAATGGGCAGGGCACGAGCTTGCTAGGTACAGTTGACGTCGTCCGCTGATTCCACGCTCGCGCGCGACTTTTTGTGTCTGCTGAGCTGCGGCGAGTCTTCATGTCGTGGCGAGGGGTTGGGGGAGAAGGCATGTGAGAGAGAGTGGGAGAGACCGTAGCGAAGCGTATAGTAGTTCCAGTTCACGTCAACGTCGCCTGGCCGGAGCAGCGAGATTTTCATGTTCACGAAGCCTCGAGCTCCCGCTCTGGGTTGGTCGAAAGTCATCCTTCTTCCCTAGCATGAAGACGATTGTGGACAAGTGTACGAGGTGTGTGTGATACTAGCAAGACGAGAAGAAAAGGTCAAAGAGAGGGGATGGAGAAAGGAGGGGGAGCGAGACAGAGGGAAAATCCAATGTTGTTGATGTCCCGCTCGTGAGTTCGCATGTGCATCCCCAGGAACGAAGTTTCGGACTTCGAGACAGGTCGGCAGTACGTCGAAAGCCAAGCACGGGTAATCGCAGCTGAAGGGGAGGATGCTAGCCATAGATGGCTCATGTGCAGACTTGCTGACTTTGGACGAGTGGCTCTTGCTAGCAATTTATCGATGAAGACATATCGTTGAGCATCCCTTACTTGCTAGTATGTGATCTACGTTGCGCTTGGTCTTCACACTTAATAGTATCATCGAATGGGTAACCAATGAAGATCAATCCCGAAGGAGTGTTAAGGGACACACTCTTTAGTATCGGTGTTGCCCTGCAGGTCTGCATCATCTGTGTCGTCCGCTCGGCTTCCTTCACCAACATGAACCCAGGAAGTAAGTAAGCGAGTGGCGGATAATTTCCCTGATAGTGAAAGTCATCGAAACTCGTCCACCCAAGCGCTGCTTCCAGGCTGGTTGAGTAGGGCTTTGAGGTCGGCGCTTGGGGACAAGTTTCAAGCTCACTAGGTGGTTGTGGCGGGTTAGGAAAAGGGGAGGAGGTGTGCGCGGGCGGCTCCCGTAAGGAGCGTGTGTGAATGAGAAGTGGGCACTCATCGGAGAGCACTTACCATCAAGCGACTCAGTAACGATTTTCGACTCTGTTCCTCCCCCCTTCTTCTTGATGGTCAGAGGCCACTGGCCGAATGCTCAATGCCGCTCATGCTCCCTGTAGGAGCATCAAGAAGAAGCCCACTCCCAGAGTGGCGAAACTGATGTACTGTCCTGGCCGCTAATGTCTGTCATCACTGCATGGCAAGGATACATCACACCAGACCTCTGTTTGGGTGAGATGAGATAGACAATCCGAGGTCGACTGAAAGTTCTCATTTACTCAGAGTCGTGCGAGATCATTAAGGATCATCCACGTGCGACAAAGACACATGTGATCCCATCCTGCCGGGTCCCGTATGTGAGGTTTGTCTCTGAGGAGAAGATGCGTTCGTTCTCCTTTTTGGCTCGTGTGTCTTTCGTAGCGTAAGTGGCGGGGCTGAGTGCAGGCTCAAGAAGTATGGTATTAGTCTTTAGTGTAACCGAGAGAGAAGAATGCTCAAGTGAAAACAACGCGCTAGAACAAGGTGCCCGTATAAGTAATCAGCTGGTACTACTGACAAAAGACAACACTCACAAGTGAGAGGGGAGATATGAAAAGCAAACACTCAAGGAGGAGTGGGTTTCGGCTATCATGTCAGAATAAGTGCCCCACTCAATAGGCCAAGACTTGTGGAAGGAGACATTCCTATCCACGGTGGTCGCCAGTTGTGCATCCTCTGATGACGTAGAGACTTTTGCTATTAGTGACGACAACTCATCTCTTCGTGCTTACTTTTGCTCATGCCTTGCTTGTCAAGTTTGTAAGAGAACAGTTTCGAGCGTGACCGTCGAAGGAAGGACTAAGGAGAAAAGGGGTGTTGTATGGATGGTGGGAAGTCAGATCTCATTGCCCTCGATTGACTTGAGTATGCACAGATGGTGGTAATCACCAGAAACTCGGAGCCCATTCCTTTTAAATTTTCCCATCCTTTCTTCAAATTCAGTAGTGAAAATCATCGGTACATATGAATACATGAGGGTCTTGTTAAGTC
The DNA here is from genome assembly GCA_003427395.1 of Chara braunii. Lineage (NCBI taxonomy): Eukaryota > Viridiplantae > Streptophyta > Charophyceae > Charales > Characeae > Chara > Chara braunii. Next base: position 2,215,140 of record BFEA01000192.1, read on the forward strand.
TTAGGGGATATGAATAAGCTTTTTGTTCAAAGCTTTGGACTGTTTGACTTGCTCGAAGCTTTAAATTGTCGAGCGTGAAGTTGAAGAAAGGGCCGTTTGGAGCCTTGTCGCCCCCATTTGTTCGGTTCACAAAATGTATGATCCTTCCTGAACACAGAGCGCGTGAACTGTCGCGGTGATACGTGAGCTCGTACGAGAGTATGGATCACATGGACCTAAAAATGTCTTACGTGAACTGACGAGCGTGCAGTCATGTGGGTTTGAATGTACCCTGGTAATCAGCGGATGCGTAACCACTTGGGTCCACACGCGCTTCAGTGGCCGACTATGCATCGCGAACACTTGGGGTTACAATTTTCTTGTGAATGAGCGATGACGGTGGAAAAGCCCTCACACCCAGCTTGCAAGTCTGTAAAGTGAGAAACAAACAGATACAAAAAGGGTTGTGTGAGTTTGCGGTAGCTTCGAAAGGTTTGCAGATGCATTGTTAGTCAGTAGAACTATCAATCTCACTTCCTTTCTCTTGAGTATAGAGACAGAGTGATGAAACGTTGTGGGACGAAAGGACAATTGAAAAGGGTAGCTTACCTGATCGCCAAGTTCTTGCTTGACGGGGACTGATACTGTCTGCCCTTAGTAACCTCTGGATGTTGGCTCAGTAAACCTTCCAGCTTGATTGGAGTGTTTTGATGATTTAGTTATTCTAATAAAAAAAACGATTTATCTGCAGAACACGTACAACCCCACAAATTGACAGTCAGGCAGAACAAGTTCTGGTAGCCCCGCATCTGCTCAACTCCCGATAAACTTATGTTCAACAGATGAAATCAAGGCATACTCTACACGTCAAGAGATGAGTATTTGACGGGACAATTTTATTGTCCCGAATATCTTTCCCAAGGTCACACGCAACGTGTAGGTAGCCGTCAATCTGAAACTGTACTAAACTTGTCACTATTAACCCTGAGTACTACTCTGAAGCCTATAGTATTGGTTATACCCTGCATGAGTGCTTGGACTAGGCATGCTGCCTGCGGCAGATGGCTTGCAAATAACCCTTGTGTTCCAGATGAAAATTGGGTTTGTGCTTGAACCGCAGAGTTAAGAGAAAATGTAGTCAGGAGAATGTAGTGTTGCAGAAGACGTTATCTGAGCCTTGCCCATAAAACCAGAACTGAAGGACTGATTAGGCCTGACTCTGATGCGTGGACTCGGGTGATATATAGTATTGATCAATCCGCGGGCCCTTCTGTTGATCAAACTGTGGACTTTTTTTTGGATTGAGAACCAAGTGTTGAGGGCCAAATCATAAGCTCAGGCAGACGATCAGTTTACATCCCCTTTTGTTCAATTTATAGGCGAAGTGGACATAACACATCCCGATTCTATGGGTGAACGGCCAGACAACTGGTGATCTCTCGGGTACATACCTTGAAGGTCAGCAGTTTACTGGTAAACGTCTAGGACGTAATGGGCTATTGCTAGGTACCCTGGCCGCAAACTATTGTCGTAAGTTCTCTCAGTTAGTCTAACAGTTGGGCTCTAGTAGTGGGTAGTGTACCGAACTGAACGTGGACCACCGTTGGTCAAGACCCGRGCCGAAAATCTCAATTGTAAGTGCTAGTAGCCAAACAGCTCTACTCCGAACACTGTCAAGCTGTGTATGAGCGGACATGGTGCATTTTCGAATCTTATGGATAAGTAATCAGTCAACTGGTAATTGAATGGAGGCTCCTACGGCTGGTAGTTTACTAAGAGTTTTGCAATGAACAAATGTTGRGAGCATCRAGTGCCAGCGGACTGCTGAGGTATGAGTGGTTGCCATCGGTCAGGAAAATTAGTATAGACAATCAGAACTCTGCARCGTCCTAGCATCATACATYGTCCAAATTTCCTCTAGTTGTGGGCTAATCTGGGGCGAAGACCTGCARYAATCARACTGTTAAGTCYAGTGAGAGGCTAGTATCGAGCAGTCCAACGTGGGTCAGCCACATCTTGTTAGCCTCTTACCCCAATGTCGTGGACGCTGAATGGTCTAGTTAAGAGCCAATCCTCAGAAACCCTTCGCTATCAGCAAAATGCTCTTTAGCAGAAACCCGAGTGGCGATCTCTCATTCAAACCTTCTCTTGAGCCGCTCAATCTCGCATCCGGGGCCAATGTGATGGGCCTTTAAAGAAAATGGAGAAAAGGGACACAATAAGAGTAACTTACTCACTGCACTGGGGCATGACCGAAGGCTGGGAAGAGAGAGTGATTGAGAATTTTCATTGCCAGTCAAGACTTATGATGGAATACGCTCTGATGTTAGTGAGAGACCAGACACTCGTTGAGTACACTTATTACATTCATGGATCTGACGGGAAATTACACAGCACCCTCTCATCGGTAGGATCCATTGAGGAAGCAAGGAGGATGGTTGCTGGAAATCAGTGAGAAAGTTTAGCCATCAATTCTGGAAGAGAAAAATTCGCGTCAGACAGAGATAGATTAGAGAAAACGGACCAGATTCACAAACAGGTCACAACCGGACACCTGTCACATCATTGCATCTAGATGTGTATAAGAGACAGGGAAGCAAGGAGGATGGTTGCTGGAAATCAGTGAGAAAGTTTAGCCATCAATTCTGGAAGAGAAAAATTCGCGTCAGACAGAGATAGATTAGAGAAAACGGACCAGATTCACAAACAGGTCACAACCGGACACAGAGTACATCATTGAATCATGAGCAGCAAACGAATCAGTTAGCAAACCAGAGACAGTCAGGAGACATCTCAGCAACATTCAACTTTTCTGTCAGCAATTACTCAGTAATATTCAGTTCTCAATCAGCAGCCAATCAGCAATATTCAGTTCTCCATCAACAATCAATCAATAATATTCAAGTCTCAATCAGGGGTTAAGCAACAGTTAACCGACATTTGATTGGCACTCAGTCAGCGCTCAGACAGATTTAGGAGTTAGCCCTGCAGCGGCTGCTGCCTACGTAGTGGATTACTGTTGACCCGACCTATAACAAACACTTGTCAGTAAAAATCAGCTTCCCCTCTAACTACTGGAGAGCGACCAATTTCTCAAATACATAAGGGAAATCACCCCCTTTTCAGTTGACCAGTCGGTCCTTGACAACCTCAATCTAATAGCTGCTAAGGAGAGTTTCCCCTACAAGTATGTCAAGGTCGATGGGTTCAAGCGCGAAGATCTGTCTATCTTCATCGTCCTCACTGAGTTTGTTGAAGGTACAGTCAAAGACCTGCGGATTTTTCTGAAGAAAGGGAAAGAGACACACCCTCATTTTGATGCAGTGTGGGTTGCAGCAGCCGGGTTCGTGCAATGGAAAGTTGAGAGACTCCAGGGGGGCACAAAGCTAGTAGCTTTGGTCCTAAGCTTTTCGTTGATTATCCTAAACCTCTGGTACCCTTCATTCTCACCGACGGCTCATTTTGGGGTGGACTGGTAGATCTGGCCAAGAGGCACATCTCTCCTGCAGTGATCGATAACGAGGCAGTGACAGAGCCTTCAAAGTTCCCACATCTCAGACGGGGGATTTTCTCCCGACCCTTCCTACCTACACTATGGGAAGAGTTATGCTCCATGATTGACTTTCGGGTCATGTACCTTGGATGAAAATGTTCAGAGCTTGCAGGCTTCAGGTGGCTCTACATACAGAGGCCACAACCTCAGAGAGTACGGAGACATGGCAAGAAGCCCAAACGACAGACAACAAAATGAAAGATTGAGTGTGAGGTTCAGAGGGATGAGTGAGGACTCTTGATTAGTGCTGGCCATGCTCTCTTCCATATGTACTTTCTGAGACTATTTTGAGTTCTCATTCTTCCCTCATTGAACTTTGTCATTGCTCGAGTCAGTCAGTCTTGTTTCTTGCATTATTGTTTTGCTTGATGGTTGTACTCCTTGATGATTCTGTCACAGTTCTCAAAACTAGTAGACCGACAAAATTAATGCATGCATGACATACCAGTATTTTATGACTATTATTTGTATGATTCTCTACTGTTCCGAATCAAAATAAAAGATTCATAAGACCGGGGACCGGCGAAGACCGCAATTGAAGGGTCTCGCTCGAAGCCGGACGCTCTTAATAGGAAGGGATTTGCTTTAATTAATTTATTTTATTTATTGCAATCATATCCAAAACCCTGCGTGACAGCCTGTTGGCTTTCCGGTCGCTTGAAGCGATCCGACCTGAAAAAGTACAACAACGGTCGCAGACGATTTCCTTGGGGTAACCCTTTGTTCGAATCCAACCGGCGTAGAGAACCTCGGCCAACTTCGGTGCCTTGGCATGAAATCGACAAGGCAAAAACATGGCGAACTTTGTGAGTCGGTCGACCACCGTGAGAATCCCATCCACTCCGGTCTTGTGCTTGGGGAACGGGTCGGTAATGTCCATGGCAATCGCTTTCCTTCGCCTCAATGGGACCGGTAATGGTCGTAACTCGCAGTACGGACGATGGTTGTGGGGTTTGCAGCGTCGGCAAACATCGTATGACTCGCAATAACGCGTGACGTCGCCGAGAAGGCCGGGCCACCAAAATCGCTCGCGAAGTCGGCCAATCGTGCGATTGACTCCAAAGTGTCCGGTGGTGGGAGTATCGTGGAACTCGCCAAGAAGCCATGTACGCAAGTGAGGATCACTTGGTACGCAAAGAAGGTCCTTCCCCCGCGTGTGGACAAGCAAGTATCCCTCTTGGATTCGGTAGTGAGAAGGCGCCGGATTAGGAGAGGAGCAATTCGCGTACTTGTCGCGGAACTCGGGGTGGACTTGGTAGCCGCGGATGAAGCTGTTCCGCAGGTCATCGTCGATCTCGAAGGTTGAGTAAACCACGGTACAATGATCCGGACGCCGTGAAAGAGCATCCGCAAAATGGTTCGACTTCCCGGGAATGTGATCGGGAAAAAAGTCGAACTGGTCGATGAAAGCCATCCATCGAGCGATGGTGATGTTGATGGTGTCTTGGGTCTTGTAAAAGACCAACGGATTGTTGTCCGTTACCCATCGAAATTGGCTTCGACCAAGGAGGAAGTGCCGCCACCACTTGAGCGCGTGGACGAAGGAGAGGAGCTCCTTCTTGCGTGCATCGTCAATGGAATGCACGACGAACACTTTCTTGCTGAAATACTCGACCGGGTGCCAGTCCACACCATCATGTTGCTCGAGGACTGCACCAATGCCAGAGCTGACGCATCCATAGTTACGCGCGTAGGCAAAAGCGGGTCATATATCCGCAAGACCTCCGCAGATAATAGCGCGGCTTTAAGAGCAAAGAATGATTCTCACGCCTCCTCTCTGAAGTCAAACGGTCGATCCTCGCATTGAAGCTTGGCCAAGTGGGCCGCGATCATCGAGTAGCCTTTGATAAAACGCTGGTAGTAGCCGGCGAGGCCAAGGAATGAACGCACATCCGTGACGTTCCGAGGCTCCGACCACTCTTGGATGGCTTGAATCTTATCCGATAGCAGACTGATGCCCTCCGGTGTGACAAAATGGCCCAAGTACTCCAGCTCTTGCCGTACAAATTCCCACTTGTCGCGGTTGGCCTTGTACTTGGCGCGGCGGAACGTCTCCAACACTCGTTGAAGATGCCTAAGATGATCGCAACCTTTCGGCGGCATGGCACCGGCCTCAAGAATGATCTCGTGAGAGATCGGCCGATCCGGCACCACACCGATAGGTGACTCGAAGATGTCGGCGAACTCGTCCAGCAACCGCACCACCTGGGGGTCTGAAGACAAGTCCGTGGGTGAAGAGTCGGCTACCGCGATGGTCCGTAGGAAACATAGGCCGATTTCCTCGGGCTGCTCGTAAGCGCAAGTCGCCCGGAATGATTTGGTCGTCACCACTTGGCACCGAATCGAAGGGTGCGGTAGAGGAATAATACATGCCACTTCCGCGTCGAAGGCGTCACGAACGCTAAGAGTCCGTCGGTGGGAGTTGACGGTGTGATCCGCACTTGCAAGCCAAGGCGTTCCCAGAATGATGTCGAAGTCCGTGTCGAGAATATCGAATGTCACCGGTTCGCATGCATGAGGTGCGAAATAGACCGGTACGGCCTCGATGTAACGGTCGAGAAGTTGTTGCGTCTTTCCATCTGCCAACTTGATCGCCGTCGGGTTTGCCTTCCTCCGAACTTGTGCCCGAAGGCTGGCCCTTTGCATAAAGGATTGACTCATGAAATTGCAAGACGCGCCGCTATCCAGCAAAGCGCTGCAGGATGCTTGCCCAACTTGAATGCGGACATACATGAGCGGTGCGTTGTTGTCATTGTATCGCTGCGTGCGAAACTCGTGGGCCACCTTGGTAGTATACGCAAGGATGTCCCCCACCGGGACTTTGTCATCCGTCGGCGAAGTTGGTGGGGCATAGAAGGATAAGTAAGTGTGGAGATGAGCGCATAGTGCTGCGCCTTGCGGTCCCGGCAAGCGGCCCGTGGTCGGGAGAGGAAGCCATGCAAAGTCCTTGGACGTGAGCGGGTCCAATACCTCTATGTTGAACTCACGCGTCGATTCCCGTGAAGAACCACTTCAAGACGATATGTCACCGCTGCCGGACGGAGAAGAAACCGCATACACTTCTTGTCCTTGAGCTTGAGTACCCAGCGTAGGAACGAGCCGGGCAGCATAGTCCTCAAAAGAAAGTAGAAGAGGAGGACTATCGACTTCTGCGTGCACCTCGGAATGAAGGCCGGTTACTCGCGAAGAAACCGGTTCCGGAGGCGTCGAGAGTGTTGTCAAGTCACTCTCGGCGGTGCTTAGTTTCCCTGTTTGCCCTTGCCTTTCAAAGGGCAGACCAGTTTCTGATGGAGATCACTGTTGCACCATAGGCAGTAGTGGAATCTCGTGTGCGCCTTGAATGCTTGCTCGGAGATGCCATATTGGGACCAAGGGGCAGGAGCTGCTGCGTCGGGCCCGGGGCTAGATGCGGTGTGTGTCTTCGTCTTGCCGCGTCCTCGACCTCTGCCGGGGCGGCCACCTTCCCGGGCGGGTGCAAGTCTGTCCCCTTCACTGGCAGACACAACCTCGCTGGTTTGGTCAAACTGTGTTGCCGCCGCGACCACGACCACTCTTGGCCGATGCTGGTCCCTGCTCGGACCTGCCGCAGACAAACGCAGGTTCTTAGCCTCCTTGTTCATAATGATGATCTGTGCGGCCTTGTCAAAAAGTTCCGCCGTTGTCGTCAAGGTGTCCTCGACATGAGTCAGGGCATTGCTTAATGTCGGACAGGACCTTGAGATAAAATAGTGGCGGATGGCTTTGAAGTCCATCTGGATGTCTAGGACTGACGTCAAGCGTTGGTACTCAGCGATCCAATCGGTACTCGACAGCGTGCCTTGTTCGAAGACCATGAGCTTGTCCATAGCCTTGATCTCTGGCGGCTCGACTTGGAACCGCTTGTGCCACGCTGCCTTCAGATCATCCCAACTGATCTTGGTGTGCAAGTCGTTAGCTACCACTCCGTACTTGGACAAGAGGTTGTCCAACCAAGCCTGGCACGCGCCCCCTGAGCGAGAGTACAAGTATGCATGGTGGTACTTGTGTTCTTTGACATTGTGTAGTTGCAGCGTGAGCTCGAACTTGCGGAAACATGGAACCGGATCTGTCTTGGTCGAGTCGCAAAAGATCTCCTGCCCGTCAAACTTTGGAGTTGTCTCGCGCGGTTTCGAACTTGAGGTATTGGCGGTAGTACAGATCCGCTGCTGCAACTGTTGCGTTGCGGTCTGCTGTAACTGCACGCCGTCCATGAGGGAACCAACGTCCATCTCGAACGCTTCGAGGCGATCGGAGGTATTGGAAGAGCTTGCATCGGGGGCGGCGACAGGTTGTTGCTCCAGCTGCTGAAGGCGGCCTTGTACTTGAGCTAGCGAGTCGTCGAGGCTGTGGATATCCTCCTGCTGTGTAATGCAGGTTGCCAGGAGGTCTGTGAGATGCGAGACGAGGAGAGCGATCTTGTTTTCGCAATCCTCCAACTTGCCATTCTCGGCCTCGGTCCGCCATGCCGCTGCCATTGTGAGCAAAGTCTGCTCTTCGCTAAATACCTTCTCACGACGTTGGTTTCTTTCTTCATCGGCAGCCCTTGCTGCTGCCTCGTCATGCTGGCGTTGTTGTTCAAGTGCCAGCAGACGTGCCTGCTCGGCATCCTCTGCCTTCTTCTTCGCTGCTGCTGCTGCGTCATCCGCCCGTTTCTTTGTTTCGGTACTCCAAGCCAAGATCCGGGCTTGATAGGCCTCGTCTGCTTCTCCGGACCTCTGGTCCATGACGGTTGTTTGTGACCGCAACAGCATATACCAGGCCGGGGGCCTGCTGACGTGGTATTTCCTGCTCTGTCGGCTGACGTGTCCTGCTGACGTGTCCTGCTGACGTGTCCTGCTGACGTGTCCTGCTGACGTGGTCTGCTAGCGTGTCATGCTGACGTAGTCTACCTCCGTGGCCTGCAGGCATGGCAACTCACCAATGCCGTCGCAGGGGGTACCCGGAGATAGGTAGAGAAGGTAAGGCCAGAGGGGGAAACAACATAGATGGGGAGGCTGGGTGGGAAGAATCGCCCAGATAAGGAGCCACTAATCAAAAAAGAAAAGTTTGAACTTTGCAAAAAAAATTCGAAAAATAAAAATCCCGACTTTTGCAAGTTCAGTAGGTCTCCCGGCCTCCCTTGAAGTTTGAAATGATCAATGAGAGGAAAAAAATTTCGACTTCAGACTGCAAATGATTTATAGAACTGACTAACAGAATCCTAGAACTGCGAAAGAAATTTTCCGAAAAGAAATGACAAGTATTCGGATTTTCTCAGATGAGAATATTCGCAGTTTGGAAAATAATACCTGCAAGAGGGATTTCCCGTACCGTTTCCAGAAAAACGAGATTCGAAAAAGAAGATATTCCGAATTTCTAAGTAACGGGAAATGCAACAGGAAATCGAAATTTTCGAAAAGAAGAATATTCCGGATTTTACACAATGAAATTTCGAATTTTCAGAGGAAAAAAACGAAAATAGGAATTTCAGATGTTGCGCTATTACGATTTTCCAGAACACAATAGCGAGAAAAAAAAATCCAAGAAAAGAAAGAAAAAAAAATCGATTTTCAGCAGTAAGGTCAAAATCATGATTTTGGGGTCTAACTACTGTGCTCTAATCAATCAATAAAGACTAATCAGCTATCTAGTCCCCGTACACGTGTCAGATCAGGTTGTCCTGATTCACGTGCGGCGTTCCAATACCAACTGTTACATGCCCAGTTGGGCGATGTACATAGAAACCGAGGATCCACAATGTGATTAAAAGGACTGAATGGACAATGCAGTGTAAGTAGAAACTCAACAAGCAATGTGCATTCTAATACATACAAAATGGTGCTGAATAGCGCAGGGAAGACTTAGATACAAATCCTGACCTGACCTCATTGACATAGTATTAGATAGCGAAGCAGAATGCTAGAATGCTAATGATTAGCCCAATCAATGTTTGAACGCAGACCAAACATACATCATATCCATCACCAGGTGTGAGGGAGCCTGGCGCTGTACACAGGAAGAAAGCGCCAGGTCCAGACATACACAGACGAAGAGGAGGGAATCAGACGAAGAGATGGGAGTGTCGTCAACACCAAGTCTTTGTCACAAGTCCCAGATAATCCCACGTTGCAATGTCTAAAGTCCAAAAGTCGAGTCTGGATCCAATGTCACCAAGCTCTTTCTCTCTTCTCTCGTAGTCTGCAGATGCAGTGAAGTCAGATGATGAGAGGTTGAGAGGGAGATGGTGGACTGAGAAGAGGAAGAAGAAGAACTCTCTCTCTGTTACGAGCCAGGACTAACCTGTGATGTTGGCGCTGTGCTGCAGGTACCTTGAAGACGAAGCTGGAGCAACGACGCTGCAGGTAAGTACCTCTGGCCTCCGCCCAATCTCTCTCTCTCTCTAGTGCTATCCTAGCTATGGCGCCCAGCGTTGGAGACTACAGCTACCTACTGCGCCCAGCGCTGAAGACTAAAGGCTAACGCTACTACCACTCCTGCAGCGCTCCCCCCAGAGTGCTGCTGCCGAATCCTGAAGACTACTACTGCCTCCTGCCTACCCATGAAGTGCGTGGGAAGTCCCTATGTACTACCTCGGCCTGCCTCCTGACTGCCTGAAGGGCGAGCCAGGCCGAGGAGGCTGCTCTTGCCAATGCCGAAGTGTGCCAGGGGCTGGCGCTGCAGCAGCTGCTTGAGGCTGGCGTGGGAACAGGCTAAGAATAGCCTGTTCCCGAAACCCTGGTTCGGTGCCTGAGTTTCAGGGCCGGTCGTCTTATGAACGACCGAAAATGGCCCTTCGTTTCAGGCTAAAAAGGCTATTGCCATTTTTAGTCTGAAACGACACAGGGACTGTGGGCCCCTGTTTTCAGGCTTTCGGGCTGAACAGTCATGGGGCCTGTAGGCCCTGGTTTTCAGGCTTTCAGCCTGAGGGACGCAGTGCCTGGAAAATGGCCCTCGTGTGCAGGCGCAGCATGTAACACACACACACAGAGAGAGAGAGAGAGAGAGAGAGAGAGAGAGAGAGAGAGAGAGAGAGAGAGAGAGAGAGAGAGAGAGAGAGAGAGAG
>BFEA01000192.1:2289980-2300057 GCA_003427395.1 Chara braunii
TCCCCTTCCTCTTCGTCTGTGTATGGTATGGGCTGGCGCAGTCTTCCTGTGTGAAGCGCCAGGCCCCATTCACACCATGTAACGATGATGATGATGTATGTTCAGGGCTGCATTGCAACATTGATTGTTCGGATCACTGATATCTAAGTCTTCCGTTGTGCTATCTTATACTTTGTATTGAAAGGTCGGTTCTTGTTCTGGTCTGCACGTTACGGTATGCAACAACTGTGTGCACTTCGGGCATGGGAAAGGTCCAGGCCAACGCACTGCAGAAGTATAAATCAAGAGGCAGCGCCCAGCCATTCATTCATTCCTGCGTGAGCCATGCGGAAGCGCTGCCACAGCGACTTGTGCAAGGAGGTCTGCAGTGAGCCCGAAGACGAAGTGGGCAGAGAGACGAAGCTTAGCCATAGCGATAGGGTAGAGGCGGCCATAGCCGCCATAGCTGTAGTTGGTGTTCAGTGTGTGTGTGTGTGAGTATTCAGAGAGACGCATGTGGGATATCCAGGGTGATCCACTGTATGCGAACAGAGAGTTGTATGGGTGCTACTTCGCCATAGCCATTGGAAGTGAACTCGTATCGGGGTTGCCATATCTCTGAGTACTGAGTGGGCGCATGTCGCCAGTTTGCTGCGCTACTGTTTGCATGCATGTAAAGTGTGAATGAAAGCAAGTCTGATTGCAGTTGTGTCTTTTTGTGTGCTTTTGGTTGACTTGCGGGTGGAATGGAACCGAATTGTTGCTCCCCAGAATGGACAGGGAGCTAGGCCCATAACAAAGAACCTGAATTGAAAAGTAGAAAGGGAATAGGGGGCCAGGTCCAGCATCCCTCAGTGTACCCCTGGCATCGTTGAACTCCAGTTTTTATTTTTTTTGAAGTTGCAGATATGGGGACACTGGACCCGGTTTCCAGCACAAGCCAAACCTTGGTAATGGCCCCAGCACTATCCGGGTTGAGATGTTGAGGAATTCCCGACCTCATTGATTGTTCATGTAATAAAACTGCAGCTTCCTTCGAAAAAAGAAAAAAGAAAAAAAAAAGAAAGAAAGGGAATAGGGTGACTTGGCCAAGACAGAAGAGGGAAAAGACAACGAGCAAGGAATGAGCAGGATAAGGATGAGTTGAGGAAGGAAGAGGAGCAGCGAGGGAGAGGGGCCTAAAAGAAAGAAAAGACGGAAAAGATTGGTGGGAAAGATTGGTATGAGACACACGAAAGCAACGACTCAGCCAGAGCGCCGCCCACAGACTGTCTTCGCCTCAACCAAGGTAGAGAGACAAAAGGAGGTTCAAGCATAGTGTACTTGTTCGAATTTAGTAATAAAGATCGCGGTCTGGCTCTACGCTCCTATCGGACGTGCCGTAAATTTATTCTGAATGCGAACAAAAGGGCAAAGTGGAGTAAGCAGCATAGGAAACGGAGACATAGGGAAGTATACAACGGGAAAGACTCTTTTTAGAAAGGTTGAAAGAAGGGAGCGACAGTCATGAGCAAGCGTCAAAGGGAATAGAGTGTCGTAGCAGCAACGCCAAGAGTGAGCCGTAGAAATTGTGCGACTGTGTTATGAACCTGGTTACTTGTTGTCAGGTGACCAACACTCACTCACATAGACTTCCAGGCGCCACCTCTCCTAACAAAGATGATCTCTGGGGATGCAAGCTGCAGCTATGGCTGCAGCGCCGCTACCCTGCAGCCTTACTCACGAGGAGGGTTCAGCAGGGCACCAAGTTCTCCTGCTCCCAGCAGACTCCAGATAGCCCAGACCTCTGAACAGCCCCACGTGCTGTCAGAGAACAGCGAAGGTCCAAGCTATTGCCGACACTTCGAAGGTCCAGCTATGTCTGTCTCCTCCAACGCTGAAGCTGTACCACCACCAGTTCACGCGTTACACAGCCGCGATGTACACGGTACCAACTGCCAAAAGCCCTGAACAGACTTCTACAATCTATTAATAGAACTACCGTAGCCTAGACTCGACCTAAACCGGACTGACTGGACTGTCCCGTTCCGTTTCGCCCTCTCGGGCCTCTCCCTACCCGGCTATAGGCTATAGGACCAGTCTAACAGCTTAGGCCTCGCGGCCTGTCTGTCCTAGTGGTAGCCCGGGTCTCAGCTACAGTCTTCCCCCGAATACAACACACGGTCATTATAGCCGAATTTGGTCTATCTTGCAGTCTAAATTCAGCTATAATGACTGTACGTTGTATTCGGGGGAAGACTGTAGGGTGTCCATAGGAATTGGGGTTAGACCTGGATTTTTTTATTTTTTATTTTTTTTCCAGATTTACAGGTATGTCCCTCGCGAATTTACCCTACGGTCAGATATTTCGGTTAGCCCTCAGCCAAACAAAATTGCGAATCTAGCCTACCTATGTTACAGCCTCGAGTTGATGGGTCGCAGGCTGCAGAATCAGCAAGTCATTGCATACCTACCCTCCCCCAGAGCGAGGACCTCTGAGCTAGGCGTGCAGGCGTGCAGAGCGTCGAGGGTATTGTCCCTTCTTTGTTGCCTCATACTTGAGGACAGCGGACTTTGCTGTCTTGAGGAGTTCCTTGCATGTAAACCAGTGATCCTCTGTGTGGGGCTGGTACAGGAACTTCACAAGATACTGCATGTTTGGGCTTGTGCCTATCTCATCCTCAATCGATTCCACTTCATACCTCTTGTCATGGATCGGTGGACCGCATTGAGGGGGTCTGTCCGGAAATGCATCAGCCGAGGTAAAAGGCAACAGCTTGGATGCATGGAAGACCGGATAGGTTTATAGATGAAGAGGGACGCCAACAGTGTATGACGGTCCGAAAGGATCAGCCCCTGCCATGCACCCATGTATCGCGGCAACAGCTTAGGCGAAATGTCCTCCTCACGTGATAGCTCAGAACTGAGCACCCAAACCCAGTCACTTGTGCGAATAGTAGAAGGATGGCGGTGCCGGTTAGCCTGCTGAATCACAACCTTTTGGACTTTGAGCAGGTTGGCATGGGCTCGCTCTATATCCACACGATAACGCCTGGTGAACTCTGCGGTTCCGGGTGTCAGTGTAGGGGTAGCCTTGTCGATGATGTGATCGAGAGGCTGCTAAGGTTCATGGCCCCAGTGTAGCTTGTAGGGTATGAAACCAGTAGAGGAGTGGACAAACGTATTATACTCTAGTTGTGCACGACTCAATTGCAGATCCCAATCCTGTTGATCTGGTTTGATCACAGGACGCAGCAGCTGAAACAGAATCTGGTTCATCACTTCAGCCTGTCCATTGGCTTCAAGATGACGACCAGGTGTAATATCCAAGCGTGAATGAAGGTAGTCCGTACAGTAGGACTGCCATTCATGGCAGCAAAACCGAGGATCTCGATCACTGACAATGGAGGTGGGTGGTCCATGGTGTGTAACCCACCTGTCAGCAAATGCCGCCTGAACGGCAGGGACTCTGGCTCTGGTAAAGAGATGAATTATGAATACTTAGAAAACCTGTCCACACAAACCATGACCTGGTGCATGCCACCAGGAGTGTTCCTGCCCAAATCAGTAAAGTCAATAGACACTAATTGTGCAGGTGCCTTAGGGATGGGAAGTGGTTTGAGTAACCCAAGAGGAGGTCTGCGTACGACCTTGTTCCTTTGGCACAACTCATAGGTTTCAACATAGTGCAGCAGGTCACTCCTCATCTCTTTCCAGACGAGCCTCTGCGACAGCGCCGCATACGATTTGAGGGCTCCAAAATGACCACGAGCATCATAACACTCTGACATAATGAGTGTTCTCAACTTGCGATCTTGAGGAATGCACAAACATTCCTCACCTCTGCTGCAAGTGTACAGCAGACCTGAAACGAGAGTGTAACCTGGTTCAGAGGCAGGATCGGCCTACAGGTTCCTCACAATAGGCCCAAAAATCGCGTCCTGGGGCAGCGGCTGGGCAATGGTCTGACGAGTCTTTTTCCCAAAAGAAAGAGTAAAAGAGATCAGGAAGAGAGCGTCAGACTTACAAGAAAGGGCATCTGCCACTCGATTGTAGAAGCCCTTCTTGTGCTCCAATTCAAAGTCTAACAAGTCAATGAACTGAGTGTAGCGGGCAAGCTTGTCATTCAACTCTCCCGAGGACTTCATCCACTGAAGGGTGGAGTGATCTGAAAAGATCTGGAAGTGTCTGCCCAGGAGAAAGTATTTCCAATGCTTGAGTGATGACACAAGGGCATAAAGCTCTTTCTCAAAGGTGGAATCCTGCAGCTTCTTGGCTTTGATGTTCTTGTTCATGTACTCGACAGGCTGCAGACGATTCCCACTATCCTGCTGAAGTACCGCCCCTACACCATATTGACAAGCATCAGTGGCTAGCACAAAAGGCGAAGTAGGGTCAGGTAATTGCAATACAGGCGCACGAATCAAGGCCTCATTGAGACGTGTGAAGGCCTCCATACAGTCTGATGTCCAAAGAAAGGGAGTGTCTTTCTTTGTGAGGTCAGTCAGGGGTGTTGCAATAGATGAGTTCTTAATAAACTTCCTACAGTAAGATGCAAGACCCAGGAAAGACCGAACATCACAGACTATTAAAAAGGCTTCGACCTGTCCTGAACAGCAGCAACTTTCGTTGCTTCAGGAGCCAACCCCTCTCCAGAAATGACATGTTCCAAATAGACAATAGAGTTCACTCCAAAGGAGGACTTCTCTCTGTTGATCTTATACAGGTTGTCATGTAAGGTCTGGAGGACAAGAGCCAGATGTTGTGCATGCTCTTGGACAGTATGACTGAATCTCAGGATGTCATCCAGATAGACAACTACAAACTTGTCCAGGTAAGGCCTGAGGATGCGGTGCATCTCTCTTTGGAAAGTGTCAGGGGCATTGCAAAGACCGAATGGCATAACCAGATATTCGTATGTACCATATATGGTTTTGAAGGTTATCTTGTGGACATCACCTTCAGCCATCTCAATTTGGTGGTAACCAGATTTCAAATCGATCTTGCTAAAAATAGTGCAGCCTTGCACCATGTCCAACAGATCATCGATCCGAGGAAGAGACTTTGTATTTTTCCTCGTGATCTTGTTGAGTCCCCTGTAGTCCACACACATTCTGGACTCACCATTTCCCTTTGGAACAAACAGAACTGGTGCCCCAAATTCAGATGTGTTGGGACGTATCAACAGGAATTGGGTTTTTTCTACACTACTCACCTACTTGTTGCTGCCTGACTGGAGAAAGAAGTTGGTTAGTACAAGCAGGCAAGCGCTCAGTCTCTGCAGACCACTTGAGGGTCAAGGGTCAGTTCAGATCAAACTCAGCAAAATCAATTTCACGATTTTCCATTCAAGCCCTGAGACATCAATTGAGTTCAATTACTTCAAATCCTGCATTAATAGCTTCCAGGATGCAGTCTTTGACTGATTAGTAGTAGATAGTAATTAGACAGAGTGACAATGAGTGACTGGCAGGTATCTACAGATAACCAAGATGTAACGATTGACTGGGTGTTCTATTTTTAGACTTACTCTACTGACTCTATCACTGGATGACCCTGTAAGCCATACTCAGGGTATGGCGAAGTACAAATTTTACTGTAACTGACTCAAAACATCAAATCTGACAGTACGATTTCAGACACAGACTAAACATTGAACTGCGATTTACCAGGGACTGACAAAACTGAATTATGACGGACAGAACCAAAGTTATGACACACCCTAGCCTGGCCAAGCTTCAGCTATGGGAGCGCAAAATTCAAATTTCCATTATTACTGGCAGTATGACCCTGAACAATCCAATTCACAGTACAATATAAATTGCTACTCTGTAAAGCAGTCACATATGAAAATTGAGTTAGAGATAGGGTCAAACAGGGTTAGTAGGAGTCAAAGAAGTCAGGTAGGAGAAATTGGCTATGGCTGTCTCACAGTCAGAATTTCGATTTCCAACTGTCTACAGACTAACAGGCCAAATTTCGCTAATCTAAAAATAGCCCTAGAATCGCCACACATAGTAGAGGAAGGAACACACTTACTTTAGGGACTTCACTGAAGGGGAAGGATGAAACGCTTGCTATGGCTGTCTCTTGAGACCCACTCGCCAGTTTGTTCTTCTGCCTATTCCTAGTGTTCTCACGTACAAAATTCTTTGAAACTTGGTGATCCTGTAGATCTCGCAGTAGCGCTTCACCCCCAACTAACAAATTCAGTGAATTTGGACTCCCAAATGCCAATAACTAAGAAACTCAATGCAGCGCTGCTCCAACCTGCACTGCGCTGCTTGGGAATTGGGGATCCTGAGCCAATCCCAAAATCACAACCCTCTGAAGGTCACCTCCTTGCAAATCGTTAGTTCCAGACGAATCGCCAGGCTATAAATAGCCTCCTCAAGCCTCCCAGGCCTCTCAATATCAATTGCCGCTCACTTCTGTGCAACCTTGAGCAGAAGTGAATCACCCTCTGTCCAATACTTCTCGCCACACACTTGCCACCACCACCCTCATTGTCGTCAACACAGAAGATGACAAATCGCCATGAAGTTCAACTTCAGTGTCTCGCCAGATGATGGCAGTTGCTTAAACTCATCAGTGCTCCAGTGATTGAATCCAATCGCCCCGATACCAACTGTTATGATCCTCGTTGCATGTTGTCAGCAATGTCAGGTGACCAACACTCACTCACATAGACTTCCAGGTATGCCCATACATACACAGAAGGAAGGGGAGAGGATGGGAGTATCACACCGCACAGGGGGAGAGAAACACGGCGGAAGACTTAACCATGCGATATGACAGAGTACACTGAAAGTGCAATTCGCTCCACATAATCCTCACAACCAGTCACAAAAGGAAAGCGGAGTAGATCACATCCAGGAAACAATGAAGCAAAGATAGCTCACACACAGTATCACCACTGTTTATTAAACTCAGAGTCTCGTATTGCTAGAATAACCTCAGAACCATGGTGCACTGCTAAAAAATGAGCAGCGCTTCTTCCCCAACCCTGAGTAACCGCTATCACTACCCCTGAGTCCCTGAAACATCCACTGCCACCCAAATACTGCCTCCAGAGGGAAGCACCACCCTGAAACAGGCCCCTGAGGCCAAGCATCTCTCAGAGGATGACCAGCACCACAGTCTCTGATGATGACGAAGTGTCAAAAGGCCTTTCTGATGAAGATCTTCAGCAGCGCCACCTCTCCTAACAAAGATGATCTCTGGGGATACAAGCTGCATTTATGGCTGCAGCGCCGCTACCCTGCAGCCCTACTCATGAGGAGGGTTCGGCAGGGCACCAACTTCTCCTGCTCCCAGCAGACTTCAGATAGCCCAGACCTCTGAACAGCCCCACGTGCTGTCATAGAACAACGAAGGTCCCAGCTATGGCTGACACTTCGAAAGTCCGGCTATGTCTGTCTCCTCCAACGCTGAAGTTGTACCACCACCAGTTCACTCTCTACGCAGCCACGATGTACACGGTACCAACTGCCAAAAGCCCTGAACAGACTTCTACAATCTATTAGTAGAACTACTATAGCCTAGACTCGACCTAGACCGGACTGACTGGACTGACTGGTACCGTTTCCGTTTCGGCCTCTCGGGCCTCTCCCTACCCGGCTATAGGCTGTAGGACCAGTCTAACAGCTTAGGCCTCGTGGCCTGTCTGTCCTAGTGGTAGCCCGGGTCTGCTATTCGCAGCTAGGGTGTCCGTAGGAATTTGGGTTACTACGGGCCTGGATTGTTTTTATTGATTTTTTCCAGATTTACAGATATGTCCCTCACGAATTTACCCTACGGTCAGATGTTTCGGTTAGCCCTCAGCCAAATAAAATTACGAATCTAGCCTACCTATGTTACAGCCTCGAGTGGAGGGGTCACAGGCTGCAGAATCAGCAAGTCATTGCAACTGTCCCCACAGCCCCAGTAACGACCGTGAATGCACATTCCCCCCAAGCCCACAAAACTCCCACCCAACCGCGAACCTATCACACTTCACTGCCGACAACCTCCCCGCCCGCGTCCAAATTCCCACCCCGCAACACTCCATTAGCATGCCTCCTTCCGCACCGCTCCTCAACCCCAACCGACAAGAAACTCTACTCACCTCAACACCCCCTAACGTCATCAACATCAACACCCCTCTCCCAACGAGCCTAACCCCTCACAACGTCCAGGTCAACCTACACTTCAGTCAGGCAACCCACCCACACCTCTCCTTTCCTCTCCCCCAGCCACCCACCTTCCAACACGACACCAGGCACTACCCCAAAACCCAGTAGACAGTCATGCACAATTTAAACAGAAAGAAATCCTAAAGCAAAAGATACAGAAGTAAGAAGGGATTAACGAAGGAACACTTTTTCCGTATGCTCAAATAAAATTGTGTCCTACACACCCAACTCAACCATTGTCGATCGATTACCTACAGGCTAGAAAGAAGACACTAGAGCAATATTCTTATTATTATTTCAACATTAAATTCGGATCATCATTATTTATTCTTATTAATTATTCTTACTATTAGTCTCTTACTTACCCTTCCGGGGAACAGGTGGGAACTCCTTTTGCACACCTGGAGAAAATATTCCAAGAGAACAAACTCGGCCCAAGAAGGAAGGATGAAGTCCTTAGACAACCCAATTTTGGCAACCCCTGGATCAAGGATGACAAAGGTGAAAGCCTCGCCCTTTCCAAAACAGACGTCAAATGGGGACGCTGACTCGAAAAAGGAATATGGCAAATCCAACACATGTGGAAGGATTCAACAAACAATTGGAAGGAGGAAAAGGTCCTGAGAGCTACCCTAAAAGGAAACCACAGCCTACACGGCAACCTGGCAAACATAATCGAAAGCATCCCAATAGAATGGCGATGCCTACTAAAATCAGAGCAAAAATGGATTTCAGGAGACGGGGCAGGTCAAAAGAACCAAACCAATACAACAGAAATCCTAAGAGTATTAAGCAGCGAACTACACACAACAAATGGATTACATGCAGCATATTCCCCTTAGAAGACCCAGGCAGCCCCGTGAATTTCCTTAACGAGGAAAGCAGAGCAGAGGAAGATAAACAATTTAAGAAGAATAAGAGTAATAGAAAGTGTCTGAAATGGAGTATATAGGCCGGATTCCAACATTCGCCACCTCGAAATTGACCCTACTGAATGGTCGTGGGCCACTCCTGGCACCACCCCAACAACAATAAAGAGGCACAAAATAACAGACTAGACCTGTAAACTAGGTAGGATGCAAGCTTTTCTCCACGCCCATCACGACATCAGCGATAGTACGAAAAAGATGGCAAAAGGAAGAAACCACCCTTGCCAACGCATCTTTCGAAACCCGCCTAGAATTCAATCTTTTGCGCTAGACCAGTTAAACTGGCCAGCCTACTCTGGCTCATAACTATAGAGCAGTCCCCGTCAACCACTGGCTGGCGCGAAGGCGAAAGAAGGAAGACAGATCAGAACAGGAGTCATGGTGCAAAGTTTGCAACTCCCATGCCACAGAGACTCTCGACCACTGTTTCCTAGAATGCGAGAAGACCCAAGCCCTATGGAAGGCCCCCCGCTGGTGGCTCACCGAAGTCGCCAACCGCCAACTCAGCGGCCAGCCCTCGCACTCCTTCCTTGAGTGGGCCATGCTGATCACAGCCACCTTCCGCCCACAAAAGACCATTGATGATTACATCGACCGACTTTGCCGCCTTCGCCAAAATGGCCCCACCGACCGCTACGTACTCCAGCATATTCCCGTCCACCTGATCGTCGACGACACTTTCATCTCCCGCCTCAAGCGGGTCTCCAACCACGAAATCACCGCCGTCCTCGTCCATGAGCCCACCACAACGTTATCCAATCTTCTCTCCCACATTCTCCAAATCGACAGTCTCCTTTCAACTCACAAGGCCGCCATCCCCTCTGTCCCTTCCCGAACACACTTCCACAGCATTACTTCTGACTACACCCTCACCACCCCATGATGTTTGATGAGTTCTCCACGCCTGACTCCGACACCAAGTCACCAGTTAGCAGTAGCTGCTGCAGATCCCAGGGTTCGATCCCTAGACCCCAACCTTACCTGTGTACAGTACCTGTGTCGGCCCGTAGAATTGA
>BFEA01000192.1:2323080-2334761 GCA_003427395.1 Chara braunii
TTAGTCCACCACTTGCCTCACCACTTGACCACTTGCCCACTTGCCTACCTTCTARAAGGTCTACAGCTAAGCTTCCAGAACTCCCTAAGACTCCTACGCTATAGACCTACAGATCGAACCCCTGCTGTCTATGGACCTACGACAGGTCTACCAACTGCCTACGAATACACAGGTCGCAGGTTCAATTCTCCGGGCCTACACAGATACTGTACATGGGTAGGGTGAGGTCTAGGGATCGAACCCTGGGTACTGCATCCGCTACTGCTAAAAGGTGAAAACCGTTTCACTATCCACTCCATGAGCTCACCCACTCCACTGAATCCTTCACATGGACCGAACGCCACCAAGTCACCTTTGACAAACTCAAACACCTCATCACTACTGCCCCTTTTCTCAAGATCGTCGCGCAACTTCTACGTTACCGCCGACGCTTCGAGCTTTGCCCTCGGCACCATTCTTTCCCAACATTTCCCTCGCGACCCCCCCCCCATCAAGGGTTCCCCCACACAATACAAAGCACCTCCCGACGAGTACCCTATCGCATTCGCGAGTAAGAAGCTCATTGCTGCTAAGATGAATTATCCCTCCAATGAGAAGGAACTCCTCACTATCATCTATGCTCTTAAAGTCTGGCGCCCTTACTGCGATGGCCAGTACTTTACCATTCGCACCAACAACACTGTCGTCTCCAGTATCCTCACCAAAAAGGATATCACCCCTCGTCAGGCCCGCTGGTGGGACTTTCTCGCCCAATTTACTTTCACCATCTGCCATACTCCCGGCAAGACCAATCGTGTTGTTGATGCCCTCTTTTGCCGACCCAATCACAAGCCCCGTGAGAAAGTCTTTGCTGCCATGACGCATGCCAACCTCCCCCAATCTCTCCAACATCGCTTCGTCCATGGCTACGCCTCCTGCCCCGACTTCGCCCCTACCTACACCAAACTCCGCGACCTTGACACTGTCCCTGACTATTCCCTCATCGACCATCTCCTCTACATCGATACCAAAGGAACTTGTCGCCTTTGCTTCCCTTCCGTTCGTGGTCTCCGTATGCATTTTTTGGATGAACACCACGATGCCAAGACTGCCAGACACCTCGGTTTCCAGAAAACCTTTGACAATATCTCTCGTTACCTCTACTGACCTTCGCTCCTTGCCGATGTCAAAGCTTACATCCGCTTTACCCTACTTGCCAAGTCGTCAATCCCTCCAGCCAAGCCAAGGCTGGCAAACTCCAATCTCTCCCCATACCCACCCACCGTTGGCAATCTGTCTCCGTGGACTTCGTCTGTGGTCTCCGCACGACCGACCATAGTAACAATTGCATCTATGTCGTTGTCTGTCACCTTACCAAGCATGCGCTCATTTCATCCCTTGCACCACCACCTGCCAAGCCATGGGCGTTGCCAAACTCTTCTACGACCACATCACCCGTCATCACGGTCTCCCTGAAAACATCATCCATGATCACGACTCCTGATTCCTCTCACAGTTCCGGAGAAACCTCTTCAAGGAATACAGGACCACCCTCAAGTACAACACCGCCTTCCACCCCCAGACTGTTGGCCAGATAGAGGAGATGAACGATACTCTCCAGCGCATCCTCCGAAAGTATTGTCATCCCCATCAGCATGATTGGGGCGAGCTCCTTTCCGCTGCCGAGATCGCCTACAACAACGTTGTCTTCCCCTCCACTGGCAAGTCTCCTTTCTACCTCGACCTTGGCTACCATCCTCGCCTACCCTCTGACTTCTTGCTCCCCTCGCAGCTCAACCCATCTACTTCCTGCCCCTCTCTCAATGAAGGGGTTGCCACAATGAACCGCCTCCTAAGAGAAGCCACCAAATCTATTCAACAAACTCAGGAACAACAAGCCAAGCAAACGAACAAACATCGTCGTGACGTCACTTTCCATGTTGGGGACAAAGTCAGGCGCTCCGCCAAACGCTTTGATCTCGAACAAGGCATACTTGAAAGAATTCCACGAATCACCTCCTCAATTCTCTGATCGCCCTCATCCTCGTCCAGCACCTATCATGCTTCCCACCTGTCCTAAAATTCTATGTGGAGTCAATCATCGGCCGTAGAACAACTCAAGTATCCAACCACCCCGAGCCTATCACAAAATACAAAGTAAAATGGACAGGATACCCGGACGAAGAATCAACTTGGGAACCCCTTGCAAATCTGAAGAACATTATGAAACTCGTTCGTGCCTATGACCGTACCCACCCTGTCTCATAGCTATCTACTTGCCTATGCCTCGATCTGTACATACCTACTCTACACACACCACTCCTGAACCCATCCTAACCCCTACCCTTGATCTTGATCTCTCGCTGTCTGATCCGCCCTTGCCTCAGCCTAAGTCCTTCCCATCTATCCTCTACCACACTCTCGGTCTCTCTTGACCAATGGTTGTGGACCTGCGTGACGCCAACGATAAAGGATCTAATGGCAAGCGCACGAGGACGATGGCCTGCTGCCTCATGATCATGAACATAATGCAGCTGGTTTGGCCACCATGCTGTTTCCTTGGCCGACATTTGGACTCGCGGACTTACTTGAGCAGCGGCATGTGATCTGGACCTTAGCATCAGTCTGCTATTTCCTTGCTACCGGATCAGACTTCCTCGGAGTTCATGGACCGGATGACAAATGGTTGTACACCTAACTAATCAAAACATAAACATAGAATCATTTGTGTGGATAGGACAGCATGGAATTTTCTCGAACTTATCATCTGGAATTTACCCCTCCCTTAGTTCCCCTGAGTATCACTTGATGTCAGCGTCCCTGAGCAATCTGGAGAGCGTCGCGTGTCTAAAGGTGTGTGTCCGGCCCACCCTTGTGCCCCAGTATCTGCTGAGTTGGTCAGCCCTGCACTGGATTATCCTCGCGTGCAGCGAGCCTTACAACCAATGGCTGATCCAGAGGCAATTTAACCTCCGCCCCCAAGGGACTCCAGGAATTCTTTTACGTCGCAGTCGGGCGACGATCACAGCCAATTGTTCCCCTTCCGGTGCTTATTTAAAGACACATGGTCTCGTCTCCCTTAAGGGCTGCCCTGCCCTGCTGCCCTGCAGTACCCATCTAACAGCGCAACAAGCCGAATAAAGGACAAGTAGCAAAGCATGCGTGCTCTACTCCCGGTGGGTTGGCATGGTGACCGTGACACAGTGCTTCGTCCAGGGCCCTTCAGAAAGCTCCGCCCATCTTCTCCCAGATGCTCCACGTGAACATTGCCGACTCTCAAGGTTGAGCGCACTCGACACCTCACATTGAGAGGACTCTCAAGAAGGAACACACAACCTCACGGTAAGAAGTGTCGGAGAGGGTAGATAAGGTTAAGAGCAACGTACCTCAAACAACTGCCCCCWACCACAGAGATAATCTYACCACATGACCTTATGGCGATTGCAATGACCAGCCACTGCATCGGCACAACCAGCATTATCTCGCCGTTCCACCTCAGCATCAATCGCACATTAGATAGTTTTCATCACACTKTCCAGACCACATTACCCCGACGTAGCCTTCCTGGTGATCCCCTCACCTCCTGGGTCGCCTATACACTCGTCTCCACCCTCCTCACTACACACCACTTACGGCCAAACTCGCCAAGTAGACCGCATGTATGTACCGCATAAGGCAGAAGACAAGCGCCAGATGAGCGCAATCGTACCACAACTCCGATACCAAATTGCAAGGAAGATGAGCAATAGCGAACTTCAGCAATCAAACAACATCATACATATGAGTCCAGATAGTCGTGACCTCGAACCAACACCAGAATTGCATCACGAGATTCACCAAATAAGAACACACCAAGAGTTCATAATTGACAATGCTGAAATAGTCCCATCATCATCAACGAAGAACCAGAGTTGATATCCTATCTGGAACACACCCAGAGTTCATAATTGACAATGATGAAATAGTCCCATCATCATCAACGAAGAACCAGAGTTGATATCCTATCTGGCGCTCGGCGCCCAGACTACATGTGGCAGATCCTTTCTAGCCTACACTACGATGCCGAAAGATGACGTCAACAGCTTTCCCGAAGTACGAGCATACAGCGACCAGCGTCGCACGCTTCCAGCACCAGGTATGTCTCTCGCCACACTCACAACCTCGTTCCCCAACACACAGATGCCACTAGCACCCAAGGACCACCCTGCGCTTCACCCAGCTTACAGCCACACAGCTCGGCTATGGCTGCGTGCTCCTTCCCTGCTCGCCCGTGAGAGCGTAGGCGCCAGCCAGCAAATAGTGCAGCAGCGCTTGCGCAGCATGCAGCCAGCACCCGAATCCCGAATGCGAAGGCAGGCCCTTTGCTATATCGAAGTGGCCTGCCTGCGTTCGGTCCCAGGAAGCTTCCAGTAGGCCCCGGTAGCCTGAGGCCCAGCACGACGAGAACAGGCCTTCGTCACCAGCCAATAAGGCATTGGCGCTGTGCTTGCACAACAGGAGGGGCCAAAGTTGAGGCTTAGAGTACATGTCCAAGAAAATGCCGTCTCAGAAGTTGGCTAAGTCCACTTATGAGAAAGAACTCTATGCGGTTTACAAGGCTTTGACCCATTGGAGGCACTATCTCCTTGGGAGGTTCTTCATCCTCAGGACTGATCATCAGACCCTGAGATGGATGAGAACTCAGCCGGTACTCTCTGACGCTCTCAAGCGTTGGATCGAAGTCATTGAGCAGTATGACTTTGACCCTCAGTATCTGAAAGGGGAGTACAACAAGGTTGTTGATGCCTTGTCGAGTAGACCTGATTTCTTAGGTGCGGTGATTACTRAGTTCGATGTGACGGACAATGTTACTCAGTCCTTGGTGGAAGCCTATCRCGAGGAMCACTTCATGTCTGAGATCATACGCAGACTGCAGGCGAAGGACAAGAAGACCTCTGCCGAGTTTGAATTGGTCAATGGCTTGCTGTTCCTTGAGAAGGCAGGGAAGAAACGATTGTGTGTCCCTAGTAGCGAGTCTTTGCGTAGTTTATTTTTAGGTGAGTGTCATGATGCCACCGGCCATTTTGGGTACAAGAAGACCGCAACTAATCTGCTGCAGCGGTTCTGGTGGCCCAYGATGATGCGAGATGCCCAGCTGTACGTGGAAACTTGTCAAGTCTGTCAGAGAGAYWAGCCACATACGCAGGCTCCTCTTGGGCTACTGAAGCCCCTTCCGATTCCGGAACGACCTGGTGAGAGTGTGTCCATGGACTTCATGGATACTCTGATCACCAGCAAGAGTGGGATGCGACACATCTTCRTCATCGTGGATAGATTTAGTAAGTATGCTAGGTTAGTAGCAATGCCGGAAATAGCAAGGATGGAGTATGTGATCAGAATGTTCAAGGAGAACTGGGTTAGGGACTTTGGGTTACCGAAGTCTATTATTAGTGACAGGGATGTCCGATTTACCAACGAACTGTGGAAGGCCGCTGCTGCAAAGCAGGGAACCCAGTTGCAAATGACTTCTGGGAATCACCCAGAGGCCAACGGCCAGGCCGAGCAACTGAACAGCGTTGTACAACACCTGTTGAGGCATTACATCAAGCCCAACCAGGTGGACTGGGATGAGAAGCTTGCACTCATCGCCAGTCTGGATAACAATGCGGTACACAGTGCCACCGGGGTGAGCCCGAACAGTTTGCTACTGACTTTCAAGCCTAGACTACCCTTAGATTTTCTCCTTCCTGAGAATCAGTCGATTRCTGCACCAGGTACGTTAGAGTTTGCTTACCGATATGAACAGAAGATGCAGCAGGCTGTAGAACAGATGCAAAAGGCACAAGCGGCTATGATAGAATCTGCGAACAAACATCGCCGTGAGTCTTCATTCCAAGTTGGGGACAGAGTCAGGGTTAAGTCCTCAAAAGTGGGACAGGAGCACGGGATCTCCCACAAGCTCATGCCACAGTACTTTGGACCTTCGGAAGTTTTAGACATCGTTGGGACAGATCCGGATGGGCCATCTTATGTTATCCGGATCCCTGGTCATCTTCGAACTTACCCTGTCTTTCACGCCTCCAAGCTTGCACCTTTCAAGGAAACAGATGAGTTTCCTTCTCGTCGCTCAATGCTGCCCCCAACCATGGATGGAGAAGTGGACATCGATGACATCGTGGATCATAGGAGCTGCCAGCTCAGAGACCTGCAGGAAGGGGACGTCCTCCAAAACCGAAGCTGCAGTACCACATTCGGTTCAGACATCATACTGATCCCAAGGAGGACCGTTGGTTCACGAGGGAAGAACTCATGCAGACCGCTCCTCAAGTTGTAGCCCATTATGAGAAATCTCTGAAGAAGGGAAAGCGCCCCATGATTGAAGACTGAGCTTCTCAGAGGACTGTTGAAGCTAAGGAGGAGGGAATGCGAGGCCACTGCCTTTATGAGCCCCATAAGGCCCCATTTTGCAGCCCATCGGCCGCCCTAAGTGAAGGCAGGCTCGACGAGGCCCTCAGGGCCCTATTCTGGCCACCACGCAACTCAGGGAACTTCAGGCAGTTGCGCAGCGCCAGTTGGTTGAGTGAACCCAAGCCCTGGGCCGCTTGTGTGAATGTATGTGAAGCAGGCCCTGGGCTGGATACGGGTACTGGGCCAAACACAGGCCAAAGGCAGTTGGGCACATGCATGCTTCAGATGTCTGAAGGCAGCCTCGCACTCGTCTGTCCATTCCCATGGGGTGTCAAGGCGAGTCAGATCAGTCAAAGGAGCGGCCACTAGTCTATAGTTCTCAACGAAAGTCCTATAGTAGCCTTTCATTCCTAAGAAAGATTTCATCTCAGTCACAGACTTAGGACGTGGCCAATCACGAATGCTGGTCACCTTCGCGTCATCGGGCTTTAACCCTTCCGCGGATATCTCATGGCCCACGTACAAGACACGGGTGCGGCCAAACTCGCACTTCTCACCGTTGATCTTGAATTTGTGTTGTCGAAGGAGGCTGAGGAATTTGTCCAAATGTGCAACATGCTCCTTGACAGCCTCACTAAAAATAAGTACGTCATCGAGGTACACGATGACAAACGTATCCAAGTAGTCATGGAATATCCGATTCATAGCGCGCTGAAAGGTGCCAGGAGCATTGCAAAGGCCGAAAGGCATCACCACAAACTCGTCCAGACCGTACCTGGTCTGAAAGGCGGTTTTGTGTTGATCCTCGGGCCGGATTGCAATCTGATGGTACCCGGACTTCAGATCTATCTTAGTGAAGTACCGACACCCTTGCACTCTATCTAACAGATCATCGATTCATGGTAGGGGCTCTCTATTCTTTACAGTGATGGCATTGAGGCCCCTATAGTCAATGCACATCCTAAGTGTACCCTCCTTCTTCTTAGGTACGAATAGAACTGGAGACCCATAAGGAGAGACACCCGGCCGGATCCAACCCTTCTCTACGAGTTCCTTGAGTTGCCGGCGAAGCTCATCGAGCTCACCATGGTAGGGATACTAGACCGTGGGATAATCTCTATCGTGTGGACGACCTCCCTCTCTACAACCCCTGTCGGCTCTTCAAATAGATCAGGGTACTTAGCAAATACTCCCACTATCTCCGGCGGCATTTTCACCGGCTCGCCGGCAACAAAGACATAAACTAGGTACATACCCTCCTCCTGATTTTGCTTATAATAGTTATAGAACGCGGCCGCACACATGCATCCATAGGACTCGATCAGACTACTAGCTTTGAACTTGTGCAATCTAGCGGTCCCTCMACCTGGCAAAGTGTGTTTGACCACTTTTCGGTCCTAGTCAAACTGGGACTGAGCTACAGAGAGGTAATACATTCCTAGTAACATATCCATTGGGAGCTCGTCACTCACTAGGAACAAGACCTGATRTCTCAATTCTCCTCCCKCRTACGRGAAACAACACTCCACATTTTGGAGGTAGTCATTGACTACCATGCGCTGTTTGTTGGCACAGGTTGACTCCACAGATCGACTCAGGCGCTGCACTTGCCCCTGTAAGCGCAGTCTCTCAACGCACGCGCGACTGATAAAGTTCCTAGTCGAGCAAGTGTCATAATAGGCCCCGGCCTTGCGGCCGCCAATGACAACCTCGCTGAGGAACATCTCACCSTWAGGGGCTTTGACTAGGGCCGTCMAAGAAGCTAGCGGGTCTGATCTAGACCACTCCACCTCTAGCTCCTTCAAGGACTCAAACACATTCATCGACCAGAGGCTCGATGGGTCTGAATGTGTTTGCGGGACGACACTGGAGTAAGTAGCTTGGGCCATCTCTCGAGATGGTGAGGGTGTCTCCACCACCTCGACCCTAGCAGGAACAACTACTATTCCTACTGGCCCGACGTGTTTCCYGGAGCACTGCCAGAAGAACTAGCCACGTTGCTACCAACGGGATGGGAGGATCCCAACACCTGCCCCATCGTAGGCGGGATCTTATCGGTCACCTTCTTGTTGCGGCACTTGARCTGGTTATGGCCATATTGGCCACAACGAATACAGGCCTGCCGTGAATAACGATCTCTCCACACGTCCTCTGTGAGACCCGCTTTCTCCCATGGAGGAGCGTTGGGGTCAACTTGACTCCTTGACCGGGAACCTCCGCGGCGTCTACGGGTCGCCTTACCTTTCTGAGTTACGACAGCGACTACTCCACCCTCTGAAGCTTCTGCGCTGCCAGCCTCTGAACCTACTCCTTCCTGGAAGTGTTCGTCTAATTCGATGGTTGAACCATCATTATCGACAAACATAATGCGCCCCTTCGCCTTCCAGTTAGGAGGCAGTGTCTTTCTTCTTCCATCCTAAGTGGGTGCTTGTCCATGCCCTATCTTCACCTCAAGGTCTAGGGCCATCTGGCTAAACAAAGGAAAGTTGTGC
Organism: Chara braunii; assembly: GCA_003427395.1. NCBI lineage: Eukaryota > Viridiplantae > Streptophyta > Charophyceae > Charales > Characeae > Chara > Chara braunii. Next base: position 2,331,939 of record BFEA01000192.1, read on the forward strand.
ATATTGATGTTGGCCTGCCTTGCCAACTGGTTCCTGAGAGGCAAAGAGAAGCATCTCAGGTACGAGGTAAGTAAACCTGGGGGTCATAGCGCACCCCTGGGACACAGATCAGACGCTCAACAACGTCAGTGGCTTCCCTTACTGACTTAAACTGCCGCGTGTGCAGTGTCAGGATCGCATCAATGGCCCTTTGGGCCTCCTGAGGATYGTGCTACCTTTCCTCCACCATCTTCAGGAAGTCCTCCAATTTCTGGGTGACCGCCCAAGCGCGAAAGTGATGACCATACCCCTGGAGCTGCACTAAACCATTCAACCATCTTGTTGCACTACCCTCTAGGTAGGAAGCAGCCACAAGCACTTCTTCGTGCCGCAAGGTCAGTTTACACCTGGCATAGACTGGCATTGACCTCAACCATGTGTCGAGGTCTTCGCCTCTCTTGTCCCCTGTGAAGGGTTTCGGAGCGGCGATGGCCGTCTTTGGAACCCACTGTGTTTGTCTTGGTCCCTGCATCACGGCGGGCTGTGGACCCTGTGACACAGGTTGCTGTGCTAGCTGCTGGGGCTGTGTGCCCTGCGGCTGCACAGGCCGCGAGACAGTAGGCTGCGTGGTGACTGCAACCTGCAACAGAGATTGGGTGTACACTGTCTGTAAAGGAACCTGCAAACTAGTTCCTGCTGATACCCCTCCTGTAAGTGGCATGCCCAGGGAAACGGTCGCTATCGATGATGGAGCTACATATGGGGATACACTAGTCACCGGTGGGACATAAGGAGGAGGATGTACAACGGGCCAGGCACCAGGCCCAGACATTGGTGACGTTGCTGGCGCCCGCCCAACCAACAGGGCCAGACTCTGCTGGATGTCCTGAAGGATGGTTGTCTGCTGGTCCTGCATCTCCACTACATTCAGCAGGAAAGACCGAATGATCCTCACATCATCCGTCACGTGCGCCAGGTCCATCTCCTCTAACTCATTAACGTCCGCTTGTCTACGTTGCATCATGGCTCTTCTTCTGATCATCCTTTCTTTCTCCGCTTTTATATATCTCCTAACGCCTTTTTTAGCTGTGCCTCCTGCAATGTTGCTTGTTGTATGGCGATCACATTGGGCATCAACACTAGTGGCTGGCTTGCCATTACCCCAGCGGACTGACTCTGGGTCTGCGTGACCGTTGACCCRAYMGAACCTGAACTACCGGCCTGAGTAGTCTGCTGCGCAGAAGTGGCCATGGCTTCCGAAGCTGCGGCCTCACTCACAAGTGCCCTGCTAGCCTCTGCTGCTCTAGCCCTCCTCTGCTGCKGCTGCCTCTCCCTAAGCTRGCGGAACAGAAATTTGTCGCCCWCTGGTCCTAATGCCAAGTGGGCAATTGGGCGTCTAGCCGATCGCAATATCCTCCGGTCGTCCTCTTCAGTGTCCTCCTCGTCGCTCATAAGCTACAGCCCTGTACACAATCTGCACTAATGCACTCTAGGTGCCTACCGCAGCGTGGTGCACATACCAATTAACTGGTGGCTATTTCGGAGACTTTACATTCGGGTCAACAGGTAAGTCAGATTCCTACAAATAAAACTATTTTTAGTTTGACTAGTCCGCAAACAGAAGCACCATGAACAATAAACTATTCTAACTAATGTTGTTTGTCAGATGTCAATGGTTGTACACCTAGCTAATCAAAACATAAAAATAGAATCATTTGTGTGGATAGGACAGCATGGAATTTTCTCGAACTTATCATCTGGAATTTACCCCTCCCTTAGTTCCCCTGAGTATCACTTGACGTCAGCGTCCCTGAGCAATCTGGAGAGCGTCGCGTGTCTAAAGGTGTGTGTCCGGCCCACCCCTGTGCCCCGAGTATCTGCTGAGTTGGGCAGCCCTGCACTGGATTATCCTCGCGTGCAGCGAGCCTTACAACCACTGGCTGATCCAGAGGCAATTTAACCTCCGCCCCCAAGTGACTCCAGGAATTCTTTTACGTCCCAGCCGGGCGACGATCACAGCCAATGGTTCCCCTTCCGATGCTTATTTAAAGACACCAGGTCTCGTCTGCCTTAAGGGCTGGCCTGCCCTGCTGCCCTGCAGTACCCATCTAACAGCGCAACAAGCCGAACAAAGGACAAGCAGCAAAGCATGCGTGCTCTACTCCCGGTGGGTTGGCATGGTGACCGTGACACAGTGCTTCGTCCAGGGCCCTTCAGAAAGCTCCGCCCATCTCGCAGATGCTCCACGTGAACATTGCCGACTCTCAAGGTTGACCGCACTCGACACCTCACATTGAGAGGACTCTCAAGAAGGAACACACAACCTCACGGTAAGAAGTGTCGGAGAGGGTAGATAAGGTTAAGAGCAACGTACCTCAAACAACTGCCCCCWACCACAGAGATAATCTYACCACATGACCTTATGGCGATTGCAATGACCAGCCACTGCATCGGCACAACCAGCATTATCTCGCCGTTCCACCTCAGCATCAATCGCACATTAGATAGTTTTCATCACACTGTCCAGACCACATTACCCCGACGTAGCCTTCTTGGCGATCCCCTCACCTCCTGGGTCGCCTATACAGTCGTCTCCACCCTCCTCACTACACACCACTTACGGCCAAACTCGCCAAGTAGACCGCATGTATGTACCGCATAAGGCAGAAGACAAGCGCTAGATGAGCGCAATCGTACCACAACTCCGATACCAAATTGCAAGGAAGATGAGCAATAGCGAACTTCAGCAATCAAACAGCATCATACATATGAGTCCAGATAGTCGTGACCTCGAACCAACACCAGAATTGCATCACGAGATTCACCAAATAAGAACACACCAAG
>BFEA01000192.1:2360871-2371467 GCA_003427395.1 Chara braunii
CTCTCTCTCTCTCTCTCTCTCTCTCTGATAGATACCGAGAAGTCAGGCAGCGGGAGGGTGAGGAAGAGATGGCGGACTTAGAGGAGGAAGAAGAAGAAGAAAATCTCTCTCTCTCTCGTAGTCCGGTACTAACCTGGAAAGGTGGCGCCTGGCTGCAGGTATGTCGAAGACGAAGCTGGAGCTATGGCGCCGCAGGTGAGTCTCCCTGGCCTCCGCCAACCATCTCTCTCTCTTTCTCTCTCTCTCTCTAAGCTCCTACTAGCGCCCAGCGCTGAAGACTACTACTATCGCTACTCCTCCAGCGTGCCGCTGCCAGATCTTGAAGACTGCCTCCTGCCTTCTGCACGTGAAGTGCCTGTCAACTACCTGCAGCCTACAGGGCGGGTCAGCATTATATAGTGCTGGCCCATCTGCGAGGCTGCTCGTGCCTATGCCAAAACGTGCCAGACCCTGGGGTTGACGCTCCACAAAATAGGCCTTAAAGGCCTGAGCTAAAACCCCGGCCTGGTGCCTGAGTTTCAGGGTAGGTCGATCTTGCGAGGGCCTGAAAATGGCCCGTCGTTTTCAGGCTGGAGGCCGAAACGACACAGGGCCTGAAACAGGCCCTACCCCTACGGACCCTTAGTCTACCAGGTCGGGATCTGCTGGGCCCGTGTGGTAAGGAGTATGCCACATTAGAGCACACTAGTTAGCCCCCAAAATCACGATTTCGACCTCACTGCCGACAATCGAATTTTTTTTCTATTCTTGGATTTTGTTTTCTCGCTACTTCTGTTGTTGAAAATTGCAATAGCATAACATGATACTAACATCTGATATTTCCATTTTCGTTTTTCTTCTGAAAATTCGAAATTTCGTTTTTAGAAAATCCGGAATATCTTTTTCCGAAAATTTCAATTTCCTTTTGCAATTTCCCGTTGTTTAGAAAACCGGAATATTTTTTTCCGAAAATCCTTTTTTTTTTTTAAACGGTACGGGAAATCCCTTTTGCAGTTATCATTCTCCAACTGTGAGTACTCTCATCTGAGTAATTCCGAATATTTGCTGTATTTTATTTTTTTTTCGGAATTCTCATCGGAAAATCATTTGCAGTCTGAAAGTTCGATTTTTTTTTTTTTTTTCCATTGATAATTTTGCACTTCAAAGGAGGTTGGGAGACCTACTGAACTTGCAAAACCCGGGATTTTTATTTTCTCAAAAATTTGCCAAGTCCAAACTTTTCTTTTTTGATTAGTGGCTCCTTATCTGGGCGATTTATCCCCACCCACCCCTCCCCACCTACATTGTTGCCCCCTCTGGTCTTACCTTCTCTATCTGTCTCCGGGTACCCCTGCTGCAGCATTGGTAAGTTGCCACGTCAGCAGGCCACATCAGCAGACCACGTTAGCAGGCCACGTCAGCAGGCCACGTCAGCAGGCCACGTCAGCAGGCCACGTCAGCCGCCAGCAGTGCCACGTCAGCAGCAAGGAGTACCACGACAGGAGGCCCCCGGCCTGGTCTATGCTCTTGCGCTCGCAAACAGCCGTCATGGACCAGAAGTCCGGGGAAACGGACGAGGCTTATCAGGCCCGGATGCTGCTTCTGATTACCGAAGCCAAGCAATGGTCGGATGCAGTAGCAGCCGCCACAAAGAAGAAGGCAGAGGACGCCGAGAAGGCACGTCTGTTGGCAATTGAACAACAGCGCCAGCAAGACGAGACAACAGCAAAGGCTGCCGATGAAGAACGACTTCAACGACGCGAGAAGATATTCAGCCGAGAGCGAGCTTTGCTCACAACGGCAGCGGACTGGCAGGCCGAGGCTGAGAATGGGAAGCTGGAAGAGAGTGGAAACAAGATCGCTCTACTCCTCTCCCATCTCACGGACCTCCTGGCCACGTGCATTGCACGGCAAGAGGACATTCACAACCTCGACGATGCGGTTCAGACACACAATCAGGTGTTTGACCAACTCACCAGCCGCCTAACAAACCGTCGCCGCCCCCGTTGTCAGCTCTTCCAACACCCCCGATCACCTCGAGGCATTGGAGATTGACGTCAGATCCCTCAAGGACGGCGTGTAGTTACAGCAAAACGCCACACAACAGTTGGAGTAGTGGATTTGTACAGCCGCCACTCACTCGAGATCGGAACCGCGCAAGACAACTCCAAAGTTCGATGATCAGGAGATCTTCTGCGATTCGACAAAGACGGACCCGATTCCGTGGTTTCGTAAGTTCGAACTCAAGTTGCGGCTATACTACGTCAGCGAGCATAAGCATCACCCGTACTTACACTCCCGCTCGGGGGGCGCGTGCCAAGCATGGCTGGACAATCTCTTGTCCAAGTACAGAGTGGGAGCTGCCGACTTGCATACCAAGATCAGCTGGGATGATCTAAAGGCGGCGTGGCATACGCGGTTCCAAGTAGAGCCGCCGGAGATCAAGGCAATAGACAAGTTGATGGTCTTCGAACAAGGCACGCTGCCGATTGTTGAGTGGATTGCCGAGTACCAATGCTTGACATCCGTCCCAAACATTCAAATGGGCTTCAAAGTCGTCAAACACTACTTCATCTCGAGGTTGTGTTCGGCGTTGGGCAATGCCTTGACTCACGCCGAGGACACCCTAACGACATCGGCAGAGCTCTTCGACAAGGCCGCGCAGATTATTGTCATGAACAAGGAGGCTAAGAACCTCCACCGTTCGTCTAGAACAGACCACAGTAGAGCTCAGCATCGGTCGAAAGTGGCCGTGGTCGCAGCGGCAACACCAATCGGCCAAACTAGCGAGGCCGTATCTGGCAATGAAGGGGACAGACTCGCAGCCGCCCGGGATGGTGGGCGCCCTGGCAGAGGCCGAGGACGCGGCAAGACGAAGACAAACACCGCATCTAGCCCCGGGCCCAGCGCAACAGCTCCAGCCCCATGGTCCCAATATGGTCTCTTCGAGCAAGCATACAAGGCACGCACGAGATTCCGTTATTGTCTGTGGTGTAACAGCGATCTCCACGAGACAATGGGCTGTCCGTCGAAAGGCAAAGGCAAATCGGGAAACTGAGCACCGCCGGGAGTACGTCGACGACACTCTCGACGCCTTCGGAACCGGTAACTTCGCGGGTGACCGCCCTTCGTTTTGAGCTACATTCGAAAGTCGATAGTCCTCCTCTTCTTTATTTTTTTGAGGACTATGCTTCCCGGCTCGTTCCTATGCTGGGTACTCATGCTCAAGGACAAGACGTGTGTGCGGCATCTTCTCCGTCCGGCAACGACAACTTATCGTCTTCAAGTGGTTCTTCACGGGATTCGGCGTGCGAGTTCAACATAGAGGTATTGGACCCGCTCACGTCCGAGGATTTCGCATGGCTTCGTCTCCCGACCACGGGCCGCTTGCCGGGACCGCAATGGGCAGCATTATGCGCTCATCTTGACACGTACTTATCCTTCTATGCACCACCAACTTCGCCGACGGATGACGAAGTCGCGGTGGGGGACATTCTTGCATATGTTACCAAGGTGGTCCGCGAGTTTTGCAATCAGCGGTACGATGACAACAACGCACTGCTCCTCTATATCCGCATCCAAGTTGGGCAAGCGCCCTGCAGCGCTTTGCTGGATAGCGGTGCGTCTTGCAATTTCATGAGCCAAGCCTTTATGCAAAGGTGTAGCCTTGGCACACAAGTTCGGAGGAAGGCAAACTCGGCGGCGATCAAGTTGGCGGACGGAAGGACGCAGTAACTTATCGACCGCTACATCGAGGCCGTATCGGTGTATTTCGCACCTCATGCATGCGAACCGGTGACATTCGACATTTTTGACACGGACTTCGACATCATTTTGGGAATGCCTTGGCTTGCAAGTGCGGATCACACGGTCAACTTCCACCGGCGGACTCTTACCGTTCGCGACCCCTTTGGTGCCGAAGTGTCATGTACTATGTCTCCTCCGCACCCTTCAATTCGGTGCCAAGTGGTAACGGCCAAGTCGTTCCGGGCTACTTGCGCGTACGAGCAGGCCGACAAGATAGGCCTATGCTTCCTACGGACCATCGCGGTAGCCGATTCTTCACCCACGGACTTGTCTTCGGACCCCCGTGTGGTGCGGTTGCTTGACGAGTTCGCCGACATCTTCGAGTCACCTACCGGCGTGGTGCCGGATCGGCCAATCTCTCACGAGATCATTCTTGAGGTCGGTGCCGTGCAGCCGAAAGGTTGCATTTATCGCATGAACGAGGAGGAGCTTACGGTCCTCCGCGCGCAACTCGATGACTTGTTGGACAAGGGCTGGATCTGCCATAGTTTGCCATGTTTTTGCCTTGCCGCTATCATGCCAAGGCACCAGAGTTTGTCGAGGTTCTTTACGCCTGTTGGATTCGAACCAAGGGTTAACCCAAGGAAATCGTCTCCGATCGCGATACTCGGTTTATGTCCGATTTTTGGTTGCTCATCAAACGATGGGGCTCATCTCTCAAGCCAAGTTCGGCTCGCCACCCCCAAACCGATGGCCAAACGGAGAGGGCATATCAGACTGCACAGGTTCTCCTTCACACTCTCATCCGTCCCGACTAAAAGGATTGGGTTGAGCGGTTACCGGATGTCGACTTGGCATACAACTCATCCATCCAGCCGGCTATCGGGATGTCGCCCTTCGAATTCGAGCACGGCTCGCCGGTCACTTCTACGTTGGACACAATCATTCCACGAACGGCCGAGAGCGACAACCATCTCCGTTTCTTGCGTCAGATGCAAGAGCTACTTGTCAAGCCACGCGACCAGATGGCCAAGACGCAGCAACGCATGAGCCAACAGGCCAATCGCCAACGTCTTCCTTGCCCATTCCGCGTCGGCGATCTCGTTTGGGTTTCCGCTGCGGAATTCAACCTTGAACAAGATCTCTTGCAAGCTCCTCCCAAAATGGATGGGGCCTTCGCCGATCGTGGCACCCACTGGGGATGCACCTGAGGGACCTTCCTTCACCATTCAGGTGCCCACCCACTTGCCCGTCTACCCGGTCTTTCATTGCTCCAAGTTGGCTCTTTACACGCTAGCGGAACATGTCGATTTTCCCGGGCGACGATCGCAAGACCCACCCTCTATGGACAGTTTTCAAGAGGTCGGCGACATCATCTCCCAGCTGCGCTACGGCAACAGGCCAACTGAGTACTTGGTACACTTTGCATACTGCAGTCACAGAGCTGACCGTTGGTTGACCCGTGCGGAACTCCAAGCAACAGCTCCAGATGTTCTCGCACGCTACGAACGCAAGATGCAAGGCAAGCCGGTATCTTCGGCTCCACGTCGCACCCACATCCACGTTCCACCTTCAGATCGTCAGCTTCGCCCTCGCCGTGGCTTGACTTCATAAGGAGGGGGGGGTGTTACATGTTGCACCTGCAACAGGCTGCACGGGCCCCTTTCAGGCCCGTGACGTTTTCAGGCCAAAAGCCTGAAAACAAGGGCCTACAGGTCCCGTGTCGTTTCAGCCTGAAAGCCTGAAAACAAGGGCCTACAGGCCCTGTGTCGTTTCAGGCTAAATCAGGGCCTTTCCAGCCTTGGGTGTTTTCAGCCTGAAACTGAGGGCCATTTTCAGGCCCTCATCAGTTCGACCCGCCCTGAAACTCAGGCAACAAACCAGGGTTTTAGCACAGGCCATTTCGGGCCTGTTTTCAAGACGACTCCTGGTTGAGCTTCAACGCCAGGGTCTGGCACGTTTCGGCATTGGCAAGAGCAGCCTCCTGGACGGGCCAGCACTATATAGGACGCCCTGCAGGCCGGTAGGTAGTTCCTAGGTACTTCCCAGGCACTTCACGTGCAGTTCAGGAGGCAGGAGGTAGTCTTCAGGATTCGGCAGCAGCACTCTGGAGGAGCACTGCAGGAGTAGTAGTAGCGCCAGCAGTAGTCTTCAGCGCTGGGCGCTAGTAGCGTTGGCAGTAGTCTTCAGCGCTGGGCGCTCTTAGGAGCTAGAGTAGTACTAGAGAGAGAGAGATTGGGCGGAGGCCAGGGATACTTACCTGCAGCGCCATAGCTCCAGCTTCGCCTTCGAGGTACCTGCAGCACAGCRCCAACTTCACAGGTTAGTACCTGGCATATGAGAGAGAGAGRGAGTTCYTCTTCTTCCTCTTCTCAGYCCMCYATCTCCATCTCACCCTCTCGCTACCTGACTTCACTGCATCAGCAGACTATGAGAGAGCGGGCTTGGTGACATTTGGATCCAGACTCGACATTTGGGCTTCAGACATTTTGACGAGGGATTCTTTGGGACTTGTAACAAAGACTTGGTGTTGATGACATTCCCATTTCTCCCCCTCTTCTTCGTTTGTTCCCCTCCTCTTTGTCTGTGCATGATCTGGACCTGGCGCCTTCTTCTTGTGTACAGCGCCAGGCCCCTTCACACTTGTGATGAGAATGATGTATGTTGGGTCTGCGTTGCAATGTTGATTGGGCTAGTCATTGGTATCCTAGCATTGTTCTGCGCTGTCTGGCACTACGTGATAGAGGTCAGTCCCGGTCAGGTCAGGACTTGTATCTAAGTCTTCCGCTGCGCCACAAGGCGCCATTTTGTATGTATCAGAATGCACATTGCTTGTTGAGATTCCACTTGCACTGCGTTGTCCATTCAGTCTATTTTATCACATTGCGGATCTTCGGTTTTATATGTACATCGCCCAACTGGGCATGTAACACTATCCCTAAACCATCCAAATAATCTCAAACCAACCCACCATAGCCCCCCTCCCCCACCCCCCCTCACACACAACATCCATCCCACAATCAACGCCTTCCCAAAATTTCATCCCACATCAAACCCCGCCTATTTCATCGACGACAAATACGGAGTATACCCCTGGCTTCAAGTAGTTCACCTATCAACAGTGGATACATCCAAATTACAACCCTCGAGAGTAGAAAATTGTCAAGGAGTCAAAAGCTAGGGTTTAGGGTTTTAGCTTTAGATGACATCCTCAATGAGATCTGCACACAGGGAGTTCAGAAATAGAGCAAAAGGCCAAGATCCACATACTGTTCTTGAAAAATATAGACATCCCTTAGGTTAATCCGATAGAGGGATACAGATTCAACAGAGTCATGTTTTTCCAGCAAAGGCAAACAGCATTCAGCCATAAACACCAAGGTCAACAGCAGGCTAGAACAGGCTAAATCAGGCAGGGGGGACGATCGGTACATCTTCCTTCAAGGAAGTAATCAATATCGTCTTCAGGGCCTCCACGCCATAAGGGGGAGGAGCGTGAGTGGGTACCATTTTTGACTTGCCGGGGGAATAGGAACCGGACTGATGCTCCCCAGAATGGAAAAGGAGCCAGAACCTTAAATTTCTGTTTTATTATTTTTTATTATTATTATTTTTTTTTAAAGGTGGGCACAAGACTTGCTGGGGCCCCCGCTGTATCGGCTGCTGTGGCCTGAAGGCCTTGCGAGGGGCTCATTCTTCACACAAGTATCATTTACTCTTGAACGACCGTCGACACAATAGGAGGCTTGTGCAAGGAATATGAGTGAGTACGATATACAGAAAACCAAATTGCAAAATCATGCAGAAGTCCAGATAGTCATGTACAAGCAGAGAGCTCAAATGCACCAAGATTCCATCCAAATAAGAGCAATACATTGAACGTGTGAGCCAATGTTCAAGCCCTCAGGCCACACCAATGCAGTATTCAATGTCGCTCCTCTCAGTCTGGCGCCCAACGCCCAGCTTACTCTACTTGCCTACCTAGCCTATCTATGTACATACAACAGGCTCACTTCGAGTTCGAAGACCAATGTACATGTCGTCAACACCAATGCCGACCTCCCACCTACACCAGGTATGTATCCTCGTCTCCCCTCTTCACCCCCTGTCACCCACTTCTGCGCCTCCTCCCGAAGACCCCCTGTCGCCCTCCTCTGCCTTGCGCCCTGCAGCCCGGCTATGGCCACTAGCGCCCCGCTGCCCTGCAGCACCCTCGCCTCTCAGCGCACGCACGCGCCCCTGCCCAAGCAAGCGCATACAGACACTCGCTTGCTAGCACAACAGCGTGTCCGCAATGCCCGCATAGGCCAGAATGCCCAGATTTGGCCAGCCTCCTCCCTATATGGGAGAGGTTGCGACTGCTGGACTGTGTGGGCCTGGCCCTGGAAGTTTCCAGTAGCTTCCGGTTGGGCCCCAGTGTCTGCGCCCATGCCAACTTGACAGTTACGGGCCTGGGCCCTTTTTAGTTGGGCAAACCCAACACTTTCCAGGCTTCGAATGTTTGCTGCATTTGCACATGTGCCCTGGGCTCAACCACCCGGGCAATGGGCTCAACTGCCTGACGCAGTTCCTTCCTCTGGAAGAGCCCAGGGTAAGGCCTCAGGTTGCACTTCAACCAACTGTCGTGCAAAACCTGTCTGAGACTTGCATTGGAAAATGCCGAGATAATGGTCTCTTGTGTGTCTTCAGGCCCGCCTTCACTTAGGGCGGGAACGAGGCTTGCTGGGGACCACCGCCGGAACATATGCATGTTGTCTAAGGGCCTCTGAGGACACATTCCTCATATTCCATCCCCCTTAGCTTCGAAAGTCCGCTGAGATGCTTCTACGCAGGTGCCCTCCCCTTCAACCTCCTTTCATAATCTGCCACAATCTGAGGTGCTGTCTTTACCAGTTCCTCTTTGGTGAACCATCGATCTTCTTTCGGATCCGTATGATGCCTGAATCTGACCCTGTACTCGCTCTTCGGTTTCGACGGTCTTCCTCCGCCCACAGGCTTAAGGACAGGCATGCCTCTGTGCTCCAAAATGTCGTCGACGGGAACTGCTGTCTCAGCGAAAGGTGCAAGGTTTGAGGCGTGAAACACAGGGTAAGTGCGTGGGTGACAAGAGATTTGAATCACATACGAGGGACCATCTTCTTCACTACCCACAATATCCAAGACTTCCCAAGGACCGAAGTATTGAGGCATTCGTTTCCTAGAGATGTTGAATTCCTGTCCTAATTCGCTAGACTTAACCCAGACACGTTCGCTACATGAAATGTGGACTGTCGGCGATGCTTGTTCTCAAAAGCAATCATTGCTTCTTGAGATTCTTTGATGTGTTCGACAACTTGCCGCAACAACTTCTCGTACTAGACAATTTAATGGTTCCAGGAGTTGCAGCACGTCGGTTTTCAGGCAGGAGGAAGTCTAGAGCAGATCTAGGCTTCCACCCCAAGTGCAACTGATTTGGATTGACTCCAGTGGTGCTGTGCACAACGTTGTTGTACAGGCGGGCAATGAGAGGTAACTTCTCATCCCAATCATTTTGGTTGGGCTTTATGTAATGCCTCAGCAGATGCTGCACCACTCGGTTCATCTATTCAGCCTGCCCGTTGGCTTTGGGATGATTCCTAGAAGTCATCTGAAGTTGAATGCCCATCTGTTCTGCAGCCTTCTTCCACATTTCACTTGTGAAACAGACATCTCTGTCACTAACGATAGTCTTTGGCAGTCCAAAGTCACGCACCCAGTTATCCATGGATAACTTGATGACGTGCTTAGTCCTCGCGGTCTCTGGCATAGCAATCAGTCTGGCAAACTTAGTGAACCTATCAACTATGACGAAGATATGCCGCTTGCCACTCTTGCTGGTCACGAGGGTATCCATGAAGTCCATGGAAACACTCTGTCCCGGACCAGCAGGAATGGGTAGGGGCTTGAGTAACCCAAGTGGAGCTTGAGTTCACGGCTTGTCCTGCTAACAGACTTGACAAGTTTGAACGTATTGTTTGGCTTCGTCCAACATACCAGGCCACCAAAATCGTTGTACCAGATTCGCATTATCGTCTTCCCCCGAACATAACGCATATGCCTCGTAAACGAATACAACGCATACTATGCGTTGTATTCGTTTACAACACATATGCGTTATGTTTGAGTGCGTTGTATTCGTTTACAACGCATATGCGTTATGTTTGAGTGAACAGGACCAACTTTATCTTCACAAGGGGGTCGGGTCCAGGCTGAGTAGGCTCAGTTTTGGACCACGGCTGAGGGCTTCAAAGCCTTGAAAAATAGGTTAAAAGAAAAGTAGCCATGTACCTTTCAATGTTCTGGTCGGAGATTCATTTCTTTCCCCTACTTGGGGCCTTGCTCCGCTCCTCAACAAATGTGCAAAATAAGAATGAATCTTCTGCTAAAACATGGAAAGATACAACCCTTTTCTGTTTTTTCTGTCTCTGTGACCACCATAGTAGCGAGGCCTTGGTGAGTGGCTTGAACTGGCTTCCACTTTCTTGGTTGTCAGAAGCGCCTTCGCACACGGACACACACACACACACACGCGCACGCGCAAAGAGAGAGAGAGAGAGAGAGAGAGAGAGAGAGAGAGAGAGAGAGAGAGAGAGAGAGAGAAAGAGAGAAAGAGGGCAGCTTGGCAATGAAACGAAGGGCGGTTGCTTGCAAACAACAGAGCACAGGGGGCACACACACACACACACACACAAAGAGCCCTGCAGCGCGCTGCGTATTAGTGATCTGGAGGGCACTTTCTTGCTGAAAGAAGCGCATAGGGGCCACAGAGAGAGAGAGAGAGAGAGAGAGAGAGAGAGAGAGAGAGAGAGAGAGAGAGAGAGAGAGAGAGAGAGAGAGAGAGAGAGAGAGAGA
>BFEA01000192.1:2380646-2394521 GCA_003427395.1 Chara braunii
TCTAAAGCTGGCGTTTTTCTGATGCAGGCCCAAGTAAAAATGCCATAGGGCCTTCAGGTTGCGGTGACGCGACCTGGGGCCCCTATTCCAACCTCGGGTCCCGTGAGGGGCCCATGTGTAGGCTTTCAGCATGTAACAGCCGAGGACGCAGGAATGAAATGAATGGCTGGGCACTGCCTCTTGATTTGTACTTCTGAAGCTCGTGGGTCTGCCCCTTTCCATCGGCCCATGGTGCACACAGTCCCTCATGGTACTTGCTGGACTGGACTGCGACTGACTGGACTGCACCGCTGACTGCTTGGGGACTCACTGCTAACCTACTGAAGTCGTACTGCAATCGCACTGCAGTTAGTCCACCACTTGGCTCACCACTTGCCCACTTGCCCACTTGCCGACCTTCTAGAAGACTACAGCTAAGACTTCTAGAGTTCACTAAGACTTCTGTTCGACAGACCTACAGATCGAACCCCTACAACCTACGGACTTGTGACAGCCTACCAGTTGCTTACGAATACACAGGTCACAGGTTCAACTCTCGGGGTCTACACAGGCACTGTACACGGTAGGGTAAGGACTAGGGATCGAGCCCTGGGATCTGCATCTGCTACTGCAAAGGTGAAAACCGTTTCACTCCCGCCGTCCTAAATTCGAGGTCCTCCGAGAATATTTTAGCCCAAGGCAAGACCTTTGCCCATCTTATCGCGCGCATAGGCTCTGACTATGTTGGGAGCTGTCTCTAGAAGTTCTGTTCTAGTAAACCAGCGGTCGTCTTCCGGTTCCTCATACGCAAATCGGACTTTGTACTGTTTTTGTGGACGACCTCTACCTCCTGTCCTAAACACATCTTCATCTACAATGCCGTCAATGTCGTATCTTCCATCCATATTCGGAGGGATCATGGATCTTCTTGAAGGGAACTGTTGACTTGTGACACACGACAATAGCTTTGATGCATGGAATACAGGACAGGTGTGGAGGTGTGCTGGGATCTCTATTGTGTAGGACGGCCCATCCTCTCCGCCCTCGACTTCTAGAACTGGCCACAGTCCTCTATACGCTGGCAGTAACTTCTGCGAAATGTTCTCCTCAGGAGCGAACTCTTTGGACTTGACCCAGACTAAGTCACCTACTTGAAACTGAGACGGGCGACGGTGCTTGTTTGCCTGTTCTATCATTCTGTGTTGGGCCTTCCTGAGGTTCTCAACAACTGTAGCTAGCTCTCTCTCGTGCTGTATCGCAAACTCCCTAGTTCCGGGCGGTAGCCTGTGAATCTGATCCTGGGTAAGTCCCTCAAATGGTCTGTGGGGTCTAAATGACTTGTGCAACTCGTTGGGAGTGCGACAGGTAGACAACTGCACGCTGCTATTGTATGCGCTGGCTACCTTGGGCAACATCTCGTCCCAATTGACTTTATCCGGTCTAATATACATGCGCAGGACTTGCTGCAGGATCTTGTTCATCTGTTCTGTCTGACCGTTAGTCTCTGGATGACGGCCAGATGACATCAGCAACTTTGATCCATAGACTCTCATTAGTTCCTGCCAGTTCTGACTCGTTAATCTGGTGTCTCTATCACTAACTATAGACAGCGGAACTCCGTGATCACTAATCCAATGATAAAAAAACTTCTGAATGACTAACTCCGTACGTGCCTCTGCAGGCAAAGGAACAAAAACTGCATAGTTACTAAATCTATCAACCATGACCATGACTTGGCTCTTGCCGTGTCTACTCTTGACACCGACACCCATGAAGTCATTGGAGATTGAATCCCCAGGCTGGTCTGGAATAGGCAAGGGTCTGAGAAGGCCTAGAGGGGCACGCGTAGTAGTCTTATTCCTCTGGCAAACTTTGCAACTGCGAACATACTCTATGCAACCAGCTTTCATTCCTGGCCAGGTATACGCATGCATCAGATTGGCTAAAGCCTTTTGCCAACCGAAGTGTCCCTCCGTGTCGTGGCATTCCCCTAGGATTAGGCTACGGATCTCCTCACTGTTGGGAACGCACAGGCGGTCTACTACATTGGGCTTCTCAAATAATAGTCCCTCAGTAGTGGTAGTCTGGTTCGGTCTCTGGGGCCTCCTTAACCCTCTTGAGGAGGTCACTATAGATAGGGTCTTGCGCATATGCCTGTCTAACTTTCTCTTGCAGGTCCTTCCCTATATCCAGATAGTGTACTATAGCTCCAAGTAGTCTGATCTCCTACTTAGAGCATCCGCAACTACATTGTACTTGCCTTTGACCGGTTTGAGCTCAAAGTCATACTGGTCTATCTCAGCGGCCCACCTAGTCAACTTAGGTGTCATTTTGGCCTGGGTCTTTAACCACCTAAGAGTTTCGTGGTCTGAGTATACTTTGAAGTGCCTCCCAAGCAGGTAATGTTTCCAATGCTCTAAGGCCTGCCTGAGAGCGTAAAGTTCTCTCTCATACGTCGAGGTGGCTACCTTTTCTGAGGGCATCCTCGCTGACATGAACTCTACGGGTCTATAGCCATTGTCGTCGTCTTGTTGCAACACGGCGCCTATACCATACTGACTCGCGTCCGTGGTGATGACAAATGGCAAAGACGGATCTGCAACTTTGAGGACAGGATATTCTATTAACGCGCGCTTTAGCTTCTTGAGCGCAGACGTACAGTCTTTGTCCCATTGCCAGGTTGCCTCTTTCTTCAGCAACCTGCGCAAGGGAGCGGCGATAGTAGAGAAGTTCCTCACGAACTTTCTATAGTAATTGGCTTGGCCTAAGAATGACCGCAACTCTGTCAACGTGCGGGGTGTCGACCAATCTCGAATCGTCGCTATCTTGCTGTCCTCTGGCTTAATGCCATCTCCGTCCAAAACGTGGCCCAAGTACAAAATTTGTGTCTTGGCCCACTCGCACTTCTTCGCATTGATCTTGAAATTAGCTTCTCTGAGTTTCTCCAAGACCTGCCTCAAATGACCCTGATGCTCCTGGAGGGTCCTACTGAACACTAGGATGTCGTCTAAATAAACTACGACGAATCTATCTAACCAAGGTCTAAACAAATCATTCATGCGACGCTGAAATGTAGTTGGCACGTTGGTTAGTCCAAAGGGCATCACTATGAACTCATAATGCCCATATCTAGTCCGGAACGCAGTCTTGTACTGGTCATCAGGGTGAACTTCTATCTGATGGTAACCGGACTTTAGATCTATCTTGGAGAAATACTTGCAACCCTGCACCTGATCTAAAAGATCGTCTATCCTGGGCAGCGGCTCAACATTCTTCACTGTGATGGCATTCAAACCCCTATAGTCTATGCACATACGCAACTCTCCTTCCTTTTTGGGGACAAACAAAATAGGTGCTCCAAAAGGAGACGAATTGGGCCTAATCCAACCTTTCTCCAGGAGCTTGTCCAACTGCTCACGCAGCTCCTCTAACTCTCCAGGGGACATCTTGTAGACTGCTCCCTTAGGAGTTCTACTGCTAGGCTCTATTTCTATTTTGTGTTGGATTGGTCGCGACACTACTCCTATCGGCAACTCGGTCAAATCTTTGAACTCCTCCAACAGCTTGGCAATGGTCGGATCCGTGGAACTATCCCCTTCCTTAGGCTCAGTGACAGGTCTTACATATACTACAAAGACCTGATCCTCTAGTTGTTCCTTTTTCACTAGTCACGCGAACGCGGGAGCACTGAGACAACAATGTGCCAGAGTGTTGTCTACACCTGACACATGGAACAAGCGGGCAGTCTTAACCTCGCCTAACGGACTAGGGAGCCTACACTCATGCTCTCTCAAGTGGAGTGTGGCCCCTGCTGCCTCTCCCCAATCCATTCCTAACACTATATCAAAAGGAAGGTCATCCTGTACGAGGAGAGTCAGGGAATGGAGAACTTTCTCCACCTTCCCATCTTTCTCTAGGCGAAAGTACGCCTGGACTCCCTCTACGTAGTCCTCAACTCGCATTATGCGGTTGTCTGCGAGGACACTGACTATGGGGTCTGCCAACTTCTAGACTTTCAATCCTAGCCTCAGCTTCTTCAGCGCTCTACGACTAATATAACTACGGGTAGCCCCTGAATCTATGACGACTCCTACTCTACTCTTAAAGACTTCTACGTCAACCAAGATCAGTTGTCCCTTACTCTCCTTCTTCATTTTGGCCTAGGCTGGCATCCTCTCCTTCAATTCCTTTGCCACGCCTGTGAGGGACGTGCTTAGAGAGACGCTAACACAAGCAGTCTCTGGACAACTAGCTAGGCACGGGCCTGCAACCTCTACCATAGGCTCATGTGGTTTGGGAGTTTCCTGTATGCACGCGCTCGCTTCCCCACATGGCCTTGAAGTAGGGGCAGTTGCGACCCCTACTGGCGGCTGCCTTTTGACTGTTGGGCAGCCCATCGGGCCTGTCTATACTTAGGACAAAATTTAATTACATGGGCCGGGTCACCACAAAACACGCACTGACCCAAGTCCACGCGTTCCTGCCATACGCGCTGGTCCAAGCCCAAATCTTCCCAGGGCCTGCCCTGCGGCAAGCTTGGGTGCCATCCTCCTTGAGGTGGCCTTCCACCTCGTCGCTGCGGGGACCGACAAGAACCCTGGCAATTTGGCGGGGGACCTTGACCCCTACCTCCCACTTGGCGGTTCCCTTGTCCGCCAACCCCCTGTGTGCCCGGTCGTCGGCCTCCCGTGGCCTGGCCCCTTTGGCCCTGGCCTCCTCCTCTACCTTGCGGCCTCCCTCCAGTCGCGGCAGCAGCATAGGACCTCCCCTGCCCCATGCTATTGTCCTCATCCTCGAGGCCCCACTCGATCTCACTATATGGGACCTCGTCTGTACCACCTTCCTCTAAAGTAAGGATCATGTGATCCTTGGCCCTGACTTGGCCAGAGATGGTACGGCCTTTCCACTTCTTCCCCTTATCCAAGTCCTTGTGCCAGAAAGTGGATATTGGCATGGACTTCGACTCGAACAGGACCCCCTCTCTACTCAACCCATCATATGTGATGTCGGTCTGTTGAGACTTATCAAAGAAATGCCCGCGCAGGGGCTCCGGCATGGCACGATAAAATAACTGGACCAACTGGGGCTCAGTGACCCCATGGTCTGGGACGGCTACCAAGTTGTCCATGATGCCCTTGAGTGCTCTTGCACTCCTCCATTGTCGTGAGTGGATGGTTTGTAACATATCAGAGGCTCTAATGCCTCGTGTGGGGTTATCAAATCTTTCCCTCAGGAGTTTGAAGAATTGAGGAAAGGGGGTGATCTTAGAATATACAACCAGGTTGTTTTCACAACCGGCCGCGCGCGCAAGGGACCTGGCAAAGCTGGCCGCTTTGTCTTTGAGGGCCTGGAAGGCGACGAGGACTTGCTCCTCAGTCAGGATGTGCTGTAAATACACATAACTATTTACACAGGCCTCCCAGTTATCAAAATTCTCCTCCTTTTTCCCATCGTATGCATCTGGGAATTTAAGCTTGACGGGCTCTTGACGAGGCCTGGCCTCACTCTCGACAGCGGCTACTGCTTTGGCACCCTCGATAGCGCCCTCACAGAACTTCCCCTCTCAATCGCCCGACTTCTCCTCCAACGTGGGTGACCATATCGCGCGCAAAGTCACGAAATCCTGACTGCATGGCACTCAGGGCCACATCGTGACCCCAGTTAGCTTGGCGCTCCTCCATCCAGGCCGCACTCAACACTTCCAAGTACCCCAGCATCTTATCCATTTTGGCAGAAATGTCTGCCTGCGCCTGTGACTCTTGTCTACAGTCTCTCACCTTTGCCACCTCCTCGGTCAACCTATTAACTTCCTCCCTCCTTCTCTTCCTTTCCCTCTTCATCCTCAATTTCCACTCCAACTTCTTCTCCTCCTCTACTTCTCGCCGTTCCAGGGGGTCCTCGATTGTTGCTAGCGCGCTGGCTAACGCATCCCTCTCATACTGCGGCACATATGACTGTGTCTTCTCATCTTCCCCCAACGATAAGTTAGCAATCCACTCACTAATCTTCTTCTCCATCGCTGCATCCTCATTTGCCGTGCCACTACTCTCTCCTTTTACTTCCCTGCGTTTTCTCTCCTCTTCTACTTATGCTGCTGCTTCTACCTCGGCAGCCTTTTTCTTCTCTTCCATCTCCTCCTCCAACTTCTTCATTTTCGCCGCCTGCTCCTCTGCGATTGCTTTCAATTTCGCCTGCTTCAAAGCTCTTTTCTCTCTTTATTCTCTCTCACTAAGGCGGCCATCTTCTCTTGTTGCTCTTGGGTGTAGGGGCTAGTACTCGTCCCACTACGGGTCTCAACCATGGTGATAAGTGCACAACCGGATTGACGGTTCCAAACCTCACCACTGTCACCAGGTAGACTCTAACCCTTGACTGACAGACCTATTGACTCGCCCTGCCTGAAAACAAGGGCCTACAGGCCCCGTGTTGTTTCAGCCTGAAAGCCTGAAAACAAGGGCCTACAGGCCCTGTGTTGTTTCACGCTAAATCAGGGCCTTTCCGGCCCTGAGTGTTTTCAGCCTGAAACTGAGGGTCATTTTCAGGCCCTCATCAGTTCGACCCGCCCTGAAACTCAGGCAACAAACCAGGGTTTTAGCACAGGCCATTTTGGGCCTGTTTTCAAGACAACCCCTAGTTGAGCTTCAACGCCAGGGTCTGGCACGTTTCGGCATCGGCAAGAGCAGCCTCCTGGACGGGCCAGCACTATATAGGACTGGCCCGCCCTGCAGGCCGGCAGGTAGTTCCTAGGTACTTCCCAGGCACTTCACGTGCAGTTCAGGAGGCAGGAGGTAGTCTTCAGGATTCGGCAGCAGCACTCTGGAGGAGCGCTGGAGTAGTAGTAGCGCTAGCAGTAGTCTTCAGCGCTGGGCGCTAGTAGCGTTAGCAGTAGTCTTCAGCGCTGGGCGCTAGTAGGAGCTAGAGTAGTACCGGAGAGAGAGAGAGATTAGGCGGAGGCCAGGGATACTTACCTGCAGCGCCATAGCTCCAGCTTCGTCTTCGAGGTACCTGTAGCACAGCGACATCTTCACAGGTGAGTACCTGGCACATGAGAGAGAGGGAGAGAGTTCTTCTTCTTCCTCTTCTCAGTCCGCCATCTTCTTCTCACCCTCTTGCTACCTGACTTCACTGCATCAGCAGACTACGAGAGAGCGGGATTGGTTTGGTCCAGACTCGACATTGGGGTTCAGACATTTGACGAGGGATTATTTGGGACTTGTAACGAAGACTTGGTGTGACGACATTCCCATCTCTCCCCCCTCTTCTTCGTCCGTGCATGATCTGGACCTGGCGCATTCTTCTTGTGTGTAGCGCCAGGCCCCTTCACAGCTTGTGATAAGGATGGTGTATGTTTGATCTGCATGGCAACATTGATTGGACCAGTCATTGGTATTCTAGCATTTCGCTACGCTGTCTTGCACTACGTGAGAGAGGTCAGTCCCGGTCAGGTCAGGACTTGTATCTAAGTCTTCCACTGCGCTATAAAGCACCATTTTTGTATGTATCAGAATGTACACTGCTTGTTGAGATTCTACTTGCACTGCATTGTCCATTCGGTCCTTTTCATCACATTGCGGATCTTTGGTTTTATATGTGCATCGCCCAACTGGGCATGAAAACAGTCGGGGCCTTTGTCGTAGCAGCAGCAGCAGGACAGTCAATGGCGATGACGACGGGCGACGGTGCAGCAGGACGGTGCAGGAGCAACTCCGATCATGCTGGGAGGGTGAGTGGCACACCACCCCAGCCGATCCCAGGTTTGAATGGGGGGGAAGGTTGGCGCCAGGCCTACCGGGCCCAATGCGACGGTTTCTTGGGCCGGTGGGACCCGGTAGGCCTGCGGGAGGCCAACACCAGCCAAAAGGGGGTCCGAAACCCCCCGACAGGTGAGTGCGCTGGGGGGGGCTGGCCCCCAACCGGGTGCCCTGCCCGGCCAAGCCGCTTGGGACCTCCCCCGGGCCCCTGCCGGTCACCCGGGCGGCCCGGATCCCCACTCAGAAGAAAACTATATACCGAAAATAGCATGACACTACATTACAAGGAAACCTGCTGGAGGCGGTCTGGGTATTATAGACCCCAAACAAGAAACAAAAGCTTTACAAATAAAGTGGGTAGTCAGACTCCTCATAAAACCGGGAACAGCACGGAACAATCTTTTGCTAGATAGTATAAGAGGTCTGGCTTCGATAGCGACACCAGCAAACATGTCTGGTCTATTCTGGTTAATGAATAAAGAATGGACCCCCAAAACAGGCTGCAGAAACCAACAAAGAGGGGGCACCCCCTCCGGAACCAAGCCTTCCACACCCTGCTGGACTGCACTTCTATGGATTTGGTGGGAAGTCATGCCGAAGAAAGCGGGGAAACCAAAGACCAGAGAAGAAGTGCCGAGGCAACCTCTATTCGGCAATTAGTGGGTAAGAGACAAATGCGATCACCTGCTTTCTCTTAAACCCAATGGCACATGATGGCTATCATGGATAAAACACGGGGTCTGGAAAGTCTCTCACATATGGGATGAAGAGAAGAACTCAGCATCCATCTCAAGGGGTGCCACCGGTGAGACGAGAACCTGCAAACAGTCACGATGCATCCCGGAGGGCTGGAAAGAAATATTTAGAGAAGCGCCGACTTGGAAAACGGGGTAATGGGGGGTCCGGATACAAGACCTGTCCCCATCGACAACTTACCAATTCTCTCACAAACAGCAGGGCTCGCAAACCCTGGCTGTCTTTACAGCCTTTCCAGTCACACTGTCAGCGCACAGTTCCGCGTCCATCCTGAATAAGGATGTACAAAGAGTTGTTCTTGATCTGTTCCTCTCCAGGAAAGTAAGAGTCATGGGCTCATGGTCCAAAACACTATTCAGAGACGACACAACACTCCAGGACCTGGAATTTGACCTGGAGAAATGGGCCTGGACACCAGGAAGAAACAAAACCGTCAAGACATACACCCACGTATAGGACAACTTAGTCAAACTGGGCTACAGGCTATTCCTCAAAACCAAGGACCCGGACCACATAATCAAGAACAGATGGTCCAAACTAATTGGTCAGGACGTCAGTCAGATCCCACAAATCCCATGGAAAAAATTCAATCACACCAGTTAAAATCAGGAGCCTTCGATGGCTAATCGCCTACGTGGCACTACCAGTTAATCAAGTGCTGCACATTCGAAGACATTAAAATGATCCTAACAGTTCAGAATTATGTACAGTATGTTTGGATAACGAACCAGAAGATATGCTCCACTGTCTAATACGCTGTAGAGAAGCGACGGAGTATTGGGCCAGGGCATCGGGCCTCTGGGACTCTCTATTCTCGACTCCCCTCCCTGAACACCCCTTCCAACTTCTCCTATGGACTAACATCCCCGCCCATCTGCACACGACAGAGAAGATCTGGTTTGGAATGATCAGGAAGGTGACATTGTGGACCATCTGGAAGGAAAGATGCTGCAGGACCATTGAGGGGCACGTCAAATTCAACGTCAGGAAGGTGACATTGTGGACCATCTGGAAGGAAAGATGCTGCAGGACCATTGAGGGGCACGTCAAATTCAACGGAAAAGGTGTGGGCAGAAACAAAGACTTTGATCCAGGCAGAGATTCTATGCAAGTGGCGCAAGACAAGACATTCCCTACCAGATGAGGAGGACCAATAGCGCAGAGTTCTGTCGAAGTTCGCCAAGATCTGGCTGGTGGAGGGAAAAGTCGCAGAGATAGGAAAAGGCAAACTGGTCTTGTTTAAATAGGTTTATTTGACAGACCCGAAAAGGGAACCAGAGAGGATCAAGTGGATAGGGCAAGCTGACAGTCAATCCTCCTTCAGGGGAGCAATCAATGCGGTTCAGGGGTCCTTCAGCTATATGGAAGGAAGCGTGAGCGCGTTTTCATATTGTATTCAATCTTTTCTTGTGTTTCTTTTTAAAATAAGGAGCAACGTTTATAAAACTGTGCTGGGAACTGGGCCCGGCATCCCTCACAAAGCTCGCCGCAGATCTAAGGCTGAGAAAGGCTCTCCGGCCAAGCAAAGCCCAGGCCACGACTGTGGCAAGATTCTACTCCTTGTTCTCATCTGGAATCAATCCCTTACCGAACTAACAATATCCCTAAAACCAAATGTAACCTTATTGTATTCAATCTTGACTTGCAGGGGGAATAGGAACTGGACTGACGCTCCCCAGAATGGAAAAGCAACCAGGCCCATAAGGACCTGTTTGTTAAAAAAAAACAAAAAGAAAGGAACTGCTTTATTGATCAGATGGGAAACCGGGTACAGTGTCCCTCACCTCATATATCCACTCAACGCTTCCTTCGTTACGGCTGAGAGACCCTGAGTCAGCAGCATTGATTGCTTCCTGTGACAGGATGTACTACTCCACCCCTGCAATTCCTTTCTTGGCTTAAGTTTCTCTTTGGGAAGTCAAGTGTGAGGGAGCCTTTCAGAAGCGCTGCCACATCGACTTGTGCAAGGAGGTCTGCAGTGAGCCCGGAGCCGAAGTGGGCGAGAGAGAAGAAGCGTAGCATAGCGATAGGGTAGAGGTCGCCATAGCCACCATAGCTGTAGTTAGTATTGAGCGTGTGTGTGTGTGAGTGTTCAGAGAGACGCGTGTGGGATATCCAGGGTGATCTACTGTATGCGAACAGAGAGTTGTTTGGGCGTTTAGTCGCCATAGGCATTGGAAGTGAACTCGTATCTGGGTTACCATATCTCTGAGTTTTGAGTGGGCGGATGTCGCCAGTTTGCTGCGCTACTGTTTGCATGCATGTAAAGTGTGAATGAAGGCGAGTCTGATTGCATCGCTCAGAAAATAGAATAAAATAATTTATTTTTAAGGTCAAATTTTTATTATTATTTGGACTCCGCTTGCCGAGATCTCCCCGAATCCGCAAAGAAAACTTTGATCAGAGGGGGGAGGGGGGGGGGGAGAGTATTTCAGGGGTTGGGGGCTGGGGGCTTGGGGGGTTATGGTGGGGGTGTTAGCGGCATAGTTGCAGCAGGCACGGGCCTCAGCAGACATGGACAACAATGTACCTGGCCTTCTGCAAACATGGACAGACGCGTACCTGCAGCATCACAAAACATGAAGAAAGCCATACCTCACAAGCAGCAAACATAAGTGAACATGTAGAAAAAGTTCATCAAAATAGAAGAACAGGAGGCAAGAGAGAATTTCCTTGTACTCATAGAAACACATCTCAAGGCTCAGTGGAAAGGGGTGAGAACTCAGATACGACAACAACCACAACGCGAGAAAGAGCGCATGACTACATTTAAACGGAACATACTAGGACAAGGAGCAGTAGCAGTCATCCAAGAATCGCAACTGTTGTTTAAATGGAGAAGGGCTGAAAGTAAGTAACAGAGGGTGGAAACAGGAATAATTTGGAGGTGGATCGTAAGGGAGGGTTTAGGGGGTAGGAAAGGCTTTAGGGCTTAAGGTTTTTTAGATCAAGACGAGGGTTATACTGATGAGGGCTAATCTGGAATTTATAGGGTTACGATGCCACAGGAGCACACTTCTATAACTAAAGGTGTCTCTATTTCTCAACAGGGGGGGGTTAGGGTTTTGAAAAAGGATTTAGGGCTTAAGGAGTGGAATGAGCGTTAACAGCTAAAGGTTTTTCTTGGTTTTCAGGACTTATCTGACAGGTGCCTTTTCAGGACTTGAGAGGAAATGATTTAGCGGACCAACATTATGCTTCAATAAGCAAAGTAATATAGGATAACTTGGGCAGCGGAGAGGGGTGGTATATCCTTCCTCATGGAAGTAATCAATGCCGCCTTCTAGAGCCTTGGGGGCCAACATTATGCTTCAATAAACAAAGTAATATAGAATAACGTAGGCAGGGGAGAGGGATGGTATATCCTTCCTCAAGGAAGTAATCAATGCCGCCTTCTTGGGCCTCCCATCCATAATGGGGAGGAGCGTGTGCGTATCTTTTATGTTTTCCAATTTGACTTGCCGGGCGAATAGGAACCGGACTGTTGCTGACCGGACTGACGCGGTGATGCTGGAGATGCGCTAGCGCCGACCGGGTAGCGCCGTTTCGCGACTCAAGCACCGCCTCCGCATAGGAACGAGCACCAGCACCCAGGTGGGAATCGCGGCGCGCGACATTGCGCGCGCGCCATAGCCCTTTCGAAAGCAAGAGAGAGGGTGGGTTCTGGTGGGCTTCCTACGTCAGCGCTAAGCCACGCCTGCGGGCGTGGCCATTTTCATTACTTGGGAGTTAGGGCGAGAAAAGGCAGGGAAAGGCGAGAGAAAGGGAAGAGAGAGAACAAACAGCGAGGAAGGAATGAGGAGGGTGGAGGGAGAGGATGAAAGAAGGTAGGGGTACGGTCAGAGAAAGGAAGGCGCACACTTAGGAAAGGAGATCTAACGGCCACTATCACCCGGGCAAGGGTGAGGCAACCACTTGATCTCGGCCACAATCAACGGAATGCAAGGCGTGGACCCAATCTGGTCGAGGTATTGAAGCAGAATCGGAAGACAGCGAGCGACATTTCAAGTGAGAGCAGACACTAATCCCTCTTCTCGCAACCACCATCATCGCCTACAATTACCAAATCAACCCGGTCCCCCTGAACCAGCAGTTTTCCTGAATCCGTGAACAAGCCCAAGGCCACAACGATCTGTCATCATCGCGAACCATCCCCGTTATCATCACCTGCTTCGCCCTCACCGAGTCCATTTCCCACCCCGTTCCCATCTCCCACCCCTTCCCCACTCCTCACTCCTCCCCCACTCCATCACGAACCCGATCCCTCGTCCTACGACGATGCCAGCCCATCACAAGCCAGCTCCCGTTCTTCACTCCAATCCGTTCCCACCCCGATCAGTCCCCATCCTAGTCCCGTTCCCGATCCCATCTCCCACCCTGAGATCGCCCCCAGTCCCTCCCCCCACCCCGATCCTAACCCATTCTGATCCCATTCCCTTTCTCATCCCGTTCCCACCACCTCACGAGCGTAATCCAATCTTCCACCCGGATCCCAATTTCACTTCGATCCCAGCCCATCACAAGCGCCTTACCTCCCCGACCTCACCCCATCCTGAGCCCATTATTCTGATCCGACTCCATCCCATCACGATCCCACCGCCCACCCCTTCCTCACTGTTCACCTCACCCCCACTCCATCGTAGACCCGATCTTTTCCCCTACCTCGAAGCCATCCCACTATAAGCCAGCTCCCGCTATCAACTCCAGTCCGATCCCACCCAACCCGAGCCCATCCTTGGCCTGTGCCACATTTCATCCTCCACCCCGACCCAGTCCCCAGCTCCCCCCCACCCCCCACTCCGACCCTATCCCATCACGTATCCCATCCCATCACGTTCCCACTCCTTTCTCTCACACAGTCCCCACTACCTCACGAGCGCGATCCAATTTCCAACCCGACCCCATCTTTGATCCGATCCCATCCCATCACGTGCTCTTTATCCACTCCGATCCCATCATATCAGCAGCCCTTTTCCGCCCCACGCCGATTCCACCCCACCACGACCCCATCCCCCGATCCAATCTTCTAACCCACTTCGATTCTAACCCGATCTCAACCCCATTCGACTCTCATCTGACTCGCCTGCACCCCAATGCGCTTTGTCTGGCTCGGAAAATTTCTCTTTTCAGCGAAATCTGAACTTTACCTTGATCCAGTGCCCTGGCCGGTTGATTTAACTAAAAGTCGATCCCCAAGTGGGGAGGCAAAATGCTGCCAAAATTTACGCATGAAGCTACGATCTCTTGAATCCCAACGGCAGTTCCGTCCGAGTATCCATTCCTTTCTGATTTCAGCTCCGCACAATTCCAACACAGATCCTTACCTTGATCCCATCGTTCTTCACACCGATCCATTCACCGCCTCGGTCCTCCATCACGTTTCAAACTT
>BFEA01000192.1:2404055-2417091 GCA_003427395.1 Chara braunii
GTGTGTGTGTGTGTGTGTGTGTGTGTGTGACTACCGCGCCAACTGCCACACACCCACCAACGGCCACAGTAGTTAGAAGAAGAACAACAACAACAACGAACTAATTACTTACAGGTGGCATGCTGGCTGGGGGCGATGTTGCTTGCAAGGGTATGGAGGCAAGGACGGGGATGGTGACGACAACAACGACGGGCTCCATGTGCTTCGGCGGCCTGGAGGCGACTGGGAGGGCACACCGGCAGTCCGATTGTCGAATGGTCGAATGGGCGAAGGGCAGGGAAGGGAACGGGCGGTAGGTTGGGTCTTATACACATCTAGATGTGTATAAGAGACAGGTGTAGGTTGGGGGCAGCGGGAGGGCAAAGGCAGGGGAGGGAACAGGTAGGCTGATGGGTGAGTCTTGGGATGGTACTTCCCACCCAAAACGTTTCAAAAGGGCGGCCTATCTGGGCCCTGTCTCTTATACACATCTAGATGTGTATAAGAGACAGGGACGGGCTCCACACGCTTCAACGTGCTGGAGGAGCTGGAGGCAACAGGGAGGGCGCGCGGGCAGTTCGACTATCGAATGGGCGAAGGGCAGGGAAGGGAACGGGCGGTAGGTTGGGGGCAGCGGGAGGGCAGGGGCGGGGGGGGGAAGCCGTAGACCGATGGGGGGGGTGGGGTCGGTACTTCCCGCCCGAAACGTTTGAAAAGGGCGGCCTATCTGGGCCACCAATCTCTCGAGATCAGCTGTCCAGATAGGCCGGTCTTTTCAAGCCTTTGGGCGGGCCTACCGGACCTGGTTTGATTTTTTTTTCGGCCAGGAGGCCTCCATGCACAGCCTCCTGGCCCAAAAAAAAAACAGTAAGACCCCCCAAATTGGATGCGCTCCGGACGACCGGGAGGGAACCGGCTCGGTCGACCGGCTGGTTCGACCCAGTTCCCGTTGGGGGTGGGGCCCTCGGTCCGACCGGATTTACAGCCCTGGGATGAACACAGTTATTCATACATAAAGGAAGGGGAACTCCTTGTGTATGGAGTGATGCTAAATAAAATTGCTTTGTTTGGGAAAGATAGAAGGAAAATGGGTTCATCCAAGGTGAGGATCTTCTGGATAGCCATGGGTGACTTCTGCTTACTTGATCAACAATCCTGCCATAATCTTGTTTGTTGTCAAAGTCTTTGTATGAGATAATTTAGTTACTTTCAGCTGTTTTTGGTCTGATACTCCTCTTTGTCCATATGATGGTTGCAGACTATCAGGGAGTTCACTGCGGCGTGCTTCAATGCAAGTGGTGACACCGTCATTGTTGGGTCCTTCAATCGATTTCATGTCTTCAGGTGCACTTCACCCTAACTGTTCATCGTGTTTTCATTTGGTATCATATTTTCCATCACAAGTGATAAATTCACCTACTTTTGTGGCATGCAAAGACAATTGCTTCTGTGAAGACAATTCTACGGAAAACTACTTTGAACTTAAAAAGTTAAAAACCTTGCTATCCCTCTCTCTTGCACACACACATTTCACAAGTGACAGAGGGAAAAGCAGAGAAAGAGACATAAGGAAGGGAGAGAGAGAGAGAGAGAGAGAGAGAGAGAGAGAGAGAGAGAGAGAGAGAGAGAGAGAGAGAGAGAGAGACAGAGACAGAGAGAGAGAGAGAGGCATGCTAAGGCCACTACAACAGGCCTAGGGCCCCAGAGAGAGTGGCATGCTAAGGCCGCTAAAACAGGCCTAGGGGCCTGACAGTTTTTTGTGCGCCCCCCTTCGGCTGCCCGGTGTCGCAGCTGGTCTGAGTTCGCATCCTTCAAAGTCACCCTTACCTAAGTTTAGGGTACGTGTGGGGGATACAGGTTGTACTCTGCAAGGGGCTAGTATATCTTTCCAATCTCATTTTCTGCTTTTCTTGGGTTGCTCACAAAGAATTGCCGTCTCCAAGCTCACATCTCGGCCTTCCTAGGACTGGACCAACACTACAGGACAATGAAAGGGTCCAATCCTAATCAGGGCAAAGTCACTCAGGGCCTCCAAACAGACGAACCATTCCTGCCACTGATCCGAGGACATGAGAAAAACGAACCGGCACTATCCCAGAGATGACCAAACAGAGACAGACATAAAAAGAGAAAACGATTGAGCTCAAATGGTTAGGCATGCAAGTGGCATTCAGCAGAGCATGGACCCACTGACCACCTGGGGCACGCTTGGTGCCAACCAGCTGAGATAGTTGGCTTGTTCCCCCTAGTCAGTATTAGTAGGGTCTTTAGCCAACACGGTTGTGAGTGTGTGTGTGTCACAGTGTGTGTGAACGGCTTGTGTGTGGTGTGTGGGAGAATGTTGGCCTTAGACACTGCTGATACTCGATGGGGGTGCGGGAAGAAGAAAAGGGAGACGCAGCTACTGGAAAAGCTCGGTCTTTCACTACTTCACCATAGACGGTAAGTCTTTGTCTCAGGAATCTTGTGTTGTTCCTGGGTAATCCCGTAACGCAACCAAGGGGGTTGAGGCTTCTGCCTAGTCCTAGATGAGAAATTGGGGATGGGTGTCTTGCACTTACCTTTGGTGTGTGAACCACCCACTGAACCGCTGGCACCATGGCTCCCTCGGTTGTAGTGGTAGCCTGATCGTCATCATGTGCATTGCTTTCCAACAAACGACCAACTGCCCCATTTCGCGGCTGGTGCGGTTTGCCGTTATCCACGTACGAAGAATATGATGTTCAATGTTGGTGCACAATCCTGGTCGTGACATCCACCTGACAAATAGCTTGTGCTTTGTCAAACATCTCCGTCTGTGTGATGAGGGGGTTGATGTAGACCGTTAACTGTACATGCAAGCCCAAAAATGAAAGCTCAAGGCCTTGACTGTCTCTAAATTCCAGCAGAGGTTGGGAATTGACACCAATTGCTAGTACTTGATGATCCAGTCTGCACTTGACAAAGCACCTTGTTGGAGTATCGAGAGCTTGTGCAAGACAACCAGCTATGGCTTGATCAGTTGGAAGCACTTCGTCCAACCCTCTTCCATCTGCCTTCAAGTGAGCTTGGTGTGGAGGCCCTTAATTGCCACTTGATGTAGCAATCAGGTTATCCAGCCAAGCTTGCCAGGCGCCCGTGGATCGCTGATAAAAACAGCTAGAATACATGGGTCGGAAACCTGCTGCATGTTGAGCACCAATGCAAATTGGTTCCAACATTGGGTGGGGTCTGTCTTTGGACCATGGTCAAAGACAGGGGCCCTGTCCATCTTTGGCATCTGCACTACAGCTCCAACTGCAACTGCACTGCCATGTATGGATGTTTGCACGAGTCAACAAATTGAAGACACTTCTTCTTGTAACTTTTGCAATTGTTGATGAGGCAGACCAACAACTTGTTGCTCGAGGCCACCCATGAGGTACACGAAGGAATGCCAATGAAGTATGCAATCAGACTCGCTTTCTTTTTCACTTCGCATTCACACAAACAGATGGCAAGTCACACTGGCGCTCAGCACCCACTCAAAGCTCAGAGATATGGAAGTCGGAAACAGTTCAGATACATGCTCGCTTCAACAGGCTAGGGTGCATCAGCGCCTGTACAACTCTCTGTTCATCACTGTGCTCAACTCCGCTGTTCACACACACTCAACTCGGGATCACCCTGGATATCCCACACGCGACACACTGTATCACACACACGCACACACTACACTCGCCTACCACCTACGGCGGCTATGGCCGTTTAATCCTGCTGGCTATGGCTACGCAACCTCTACTCTTCCCACTTCGTCTTTGGGTGCTCTGCAGACCACCTCGCACAAGTCGCTCAAGCAGCGCTTCCGCATGGCTTACGCAGGGAGCACTTCCGCACTCGTGTGTGTACAACTATCCGAATCTAGAAGGAAAATAGTATCACCTCAGTTCACTTTCAGTATCAGTGTATATGTACTTAATTGAGAGAGTCCTACTACTCGCTCAGTACTCCAACGAAAAAAATCTCGATCATTTAAATCTCATTCTCAGAATTACCTCACTAATTCACTTGCTCATGATATTAATATACACCGCCCAGGTAGTCCTAACATGCCTCATATGCACAACCATCTGTTAGGATTCTACCTCCTAGCCAATCTGCCTTCTCAGATCCTTACTGGACCTTATTACTAAATCTCATTCACTCTTCACTTTTAAGAGCGGCTATACAACTGGGTTCTCTCACTCATGAATATGACCTATCCAATTCTCCAAATTTTCCTTATACAACCCTCATTTCCTTCTATCGTAATCAACGGGCCATGCTTGACGCTTCAGCTCGCCGTAAAGCTTCCGTTCGCGTCCCCCGAGGTATAGTTGGATCAATATAATCCCCAACCATGTCGAAGACGTCCCCTTCAATATTGGTACTTATTAGGCCACTTGCCTCATCGATCTTTCTGTCACTACAAAACTTCATAGTGTGCCCCATTTTGACACAATGTATGCATATGACACTTCTCTAATCTGCTCTTCCCCTTTCAAATCCTTGTCCGCCATCTGAATCCACTTGAGCTCGACTCCTTGCTTTCTGGTAGAACCTTGGTCAGCTTAGGGCGTTCACGCCTCCTCCTCTGCTCGATTTTTTCCTTACCTTTTTTCCTTTCTCGAACCTCATGCCACCTTTTCTGGATCTTGGTGAGATGGAGAGAATCTGGTTTATCGCTATTCGTTTTCTCCCCATCTCCGATTGTCGGCTCATCCGATATTCCTTCTGAAATTTTCCGCTTACCTCTTCTAACTTCCTCCAACCGTGTCATTCTCTCTTCTAATATTTTTACTTCCTTTTGTTCATCAACTAATCCTCTTTGTGCTGACGCATCTCTGATAATCGATGCATCTTGAAGGATTTCATGATGCTGATCGATAATTCCTTCTTCAGGAAACCTTACCCTCAGGGAGCTCTCGAGTTCATCCCACGTTTGTGACTTCAGCACGAAAATATGTACTTCCTTGCTCAGGTCCTCACAAACGAATAATAGTAGCATGCTCGACCTCGCTCTCTCATCCCACATAGGTAGTCGCAAAGGAATTTAGACGAGTTCCTTCCTCGAAATAGCAGGGCCTGAAGATTTGGGGTCATCGAATCGTGTACCAACTCGCACAGCAACACCTTCGTCAGGCATCACCCCCTCTATAGCAGGACTTTACCTAGATTGCCGCCTTCATCCATGATGTCGTCGTTGACCTACACAAGCGCCGCAAGCATCGAGACATCCGGTTGTAGGCCAAAGAAAGATTATAACAAACATCCTTCTTCCTACTTTAACAACCTAAAAGGCGACCAATACTATCGATGTGCAAGCACATAAGCCTTTCATCCCCATCTGGCAACGCAACTACCCTTGCACCATCCGCAAGGGCATTGTAAACATATGCCAAGTGTGCAAGCAACGCGTTCTATGCAGTTGAATAAAGCCATAAACCACCAATATGAACCAAAACAAAACGGTAGCAACCACTACCTGCCTACCCTTGTCCAAAGCTTATCCCAGGGCTCATTCCCTACGCTAGGATCATGGGAATCAACGTAGAAACCCGCAAGGTTGGCCATACTGCGAAGTTCTCGATCAGAGGGCAAAAACCTTAGTTCGAGATACGAATCATATATCATTTTGCACGTATAACGCTTGTACCCCCATCCTCGCACTACTAAGGCAGCTTATGTTGGTGCTTCTATCATTGCTCGTCCTCCGGAAGACTCCTCTATAAGAAACTCGGGCAGGACGACGCGTAACGGAGTTGAGGGCAAAACTTTTATATGGTTGACTACTTGCTCTTCCCTTTCACAAGGCATATCCCTGGCCCATTTTGCAGCAGCGGCCTCAACTATCCTTAACGACTTTGCGAGCAGGCTCCCGTGCCCAAGTGCGAGCTCGACTCCGTGCATGGCCCAAAATGGTGACGAGGCGTACAAGGTTACTCTCACAATCGCACCATCCTGACAATCGTTCAGGCCAGATTCAATCCAGACAAAGATATTTGCACTTAGCGATATACCCCACCAAAAAGAGACATACTCCTCCTCCTTGACTCGCCTTGGTAAGGATATCTCAAGTCCGCCATCCTTTTTAACCGATCTGGCCATGATGGGATCCTCCTTAGCATACGACATCTCGACTTGCCTCTGCTTTGTCTGGATTCTACCCATCATAGACAAACACCCAGCATCACACTTTCCATCACTTATACAAGACTCTGCCTACCTAAAAATCCATTACTTTCAACGACTCTAGCCATCTAATTTTTAAGGGTCAAATAATCACCAATTATATTTTGCAATACAATGCATAATAATGGAGAAAGAATGAACATGATAAATAATAATGATTCCATGATTAAGTAAACTTTTTCAATCATGAAGGCGTTCAAATGCAATAATAATGAAGGTATTATATTTTACTTCCCCCAAGCTTTGACAAAAATATATTGTGTCGAGGGGCAGTGTAATCCTTTCTGAAAGGGATAACATCTCATTCCCGAACCCCGCTCAAGGATCAAGCTTCACTGCTTCTCCCTTCGATTCCAGCATCTGCTCCTTGTAGGCCCTTGCCAATAAGGTAGACAACCTCACCATACATGCTCTGAGATGGCATGTCCCTTCGCATGTCGATGAACCCACTTGATACAAAAATAGTTGGGGATTCAACCCCTACCTCTCTGCGGCAGGCAGTAGTTGCTTCCCTCATAGGCCATTGTCCGACAAGGTTCAAACACTTTCCTCCTATTCAGTAGTAATGTAACCATTTTACCACGAAGATCTAGACGACAACACCCCACTATGGACCAGGAACACAGTTCCGGCGTGGGTCTCACTACTACTTAGAAGACAAAATTATAACTTATTCAAAGCCACGTTTCAGGGAAATGATAACTTAGGATTGTAACTTTCTTTAGGGTAGACCTCACACATTGACCATTTCTCACGAGATTTACTTTCCCAATGAACTGGTTACTCCATTCACCTCTGAATCCGCATCGGACGTGGGTTCTGTGTAACATCTCTACCACTTTAAAAGGTCAACCTATGCATATAGATTAAGAATGAAAGTAGATATAAATGGATAACTCAGTTTGACTAGCTTATATAAATAGATTTAGAGGATTGCATTTGAGCAAAATGAAATCAATTAGATAGCTCATGTGGCTAGTCATGAATGAATAAGACTTAGATAAATAACATCAAGTACATAATCTTACATGAGTCAGTATTTAAATAGGCTTACTCAAATGAATTTTGATGCAAATGGATGAATTTCATAGATCGACTCAAAGGGTTAATCTCAAAATGATAAACTCAATCGGTTAGCTAAATAAACTGTTTACGGTTTTCCTTACAGGAACCCTTTGGCAAGTGACAAATGTTTCTTTCCAATCTAAGTTATTTACTATCGTAGCATACCATAACACTGTCACAACAACTTAGGTAGCTCAGCGGTTGTGTTCAAATACTAAAGATCCTTGCTCGGGTAACCGAACACACAGAGTCGCACCAATACAAACGACGGTCAATCTAAGGTATTTGATATGCATAGCGTCGTTTGAATTATGTTATGGTACCTCGATCCGCAAATTTGTAACTGGAGTTGCCACTACTAGGTGCCAAAGTACACAAGCGTTCCCATCACGCACTGCCATTCCATTATGCGGTCCTACCACAATCATTAGCACGCTAAAAAACTATCATTTTGTTTGGATCATCAGCCTGCTTTTAACCTGGGTTTGTTCACTTAAGGACCCCAGTAGGCAGCCAAGATCCTCGGCAACGGCGCCACCTGTTGTGCGCATCGGTCCCGCAGAGGAGACTCTTCCGTCCGCATCACTCAGGATTTTGTAGGACTTCGTCGTAAAGCGTTGTCGCTCCGGCCAAGTGCGCCAACCATACCTCTCCCGAACCCCTACGACAAGATAGGGCCATGCGAGGTATAACTTACCTCCACCTATGGGAGTTGTCACCATCCCTTAGGTGGGCGTATCCCCGCCGAGCTACCAAACCACATGCAAAAACTTTTTGTATGCAATCACAACGATGGCCTGGTCGAGGGCATTTCTCGTTCGCTGTTGCATAGGGGGTACGCGCGGTTAATGCCCGAATCGGACCCGTGCACGAATTGTCGTCCGAGGCGCTGATCTCTCGAATGCGATCCTACACCAGTTGACTAGGACAGTCGAATCTAACCACACAATACATCTCACAGAAGCCAAAAATATTGAACTCCATATGTAAATCGCGCCTAGTCCCTTCTTCCGCACTTGACCCATAACCTTTACTAAAAGGATCAGATGAGCATCGTGTGCGAGACTCTGAATAAACACGACGGCTTAGGTCTTAGTCATATCGATCAGCCATGCATGATTACGCAAGCAGTTGCAGTGATGACGTTCTATGTAGTACCCAGAATCGCATGACCCTCAGCGGTCTCGAGGGTTGCGTTCGACACTCAAGTCTCGACTGACATGCGTCTTGAGGGACCAATCTCTCGATGCTAGACAACCGCCTAAACGGTTGAGGACTACACCCTCTTCTGCACCCTGCGAAGAGTGGGTGGTGTACAGGCTCCTGCCTATTATGGCAGTCTACCCTTATGGCCATGGAGACGAGCTCCATCATCTAGGGCCTGGAGAGAGGTCAAGGGGTTTACTTTGACAGTTGCCACGGACTCCAACGTCTAACTATAATAATTCTAAAAAGGAAAGGTAAAGAGGGATCAGCCCTCTCTCTTGATACAAAACTATTTCATCATTACCCATGACATCAATGACCATGTGGACACAAGAAACCTAAATATAAAGGGTTATGAGATACGAGACGACCACTCTCACAATCATAGTGTGGCTTCCTTAAATATATATATATATATATATATTATCACAAACAAAATCAAATCCTGACTTCAGCTCACAAAACATTCCTGCAATCACACCAACCGATTCAACATCAATAAAATACGCACTACACGGGGTCAACTTCAACCACTCTCTTCACTCACACCCCTTTGCCTTATTCATACAAGCCCTAACCTTTGTTCAACCTTCCCAAAAGAAAACACCAGTCCTTTTTAAATGACCATTTAATAAAAGGTCGGGTAAAACCCCCAAAAAACAAATCAACTCACATGGCTTAAGGTCTTAGGTAGAGTAGCGAGAATGAATTAGAGTTGAGCCTGAAACCGACTTGTTATCAAAAAATAACAAAAGATGATCCTCGTAGGATCACACTGGAACTAGTCAAGCCTTGAATCAATCTGAAATGAGAGTGACCTGCAACACAACACAAGTCAGTGCCCGAGCTATGCTTCAATGATTATGAAATAATCCTACAGTCCTACCTTCCTACCCCACCTCTGCTACTTATCTGAAAATGTCAGGAATTTCGACAATATCTCTCCTACATGAGGGCAGACTGTCAAAGTCTCAATGATCATAAAAATATTTTATGTCCCCCATATTTCAGAAAATTTCGGCAACGGTTCCCGTAGGGAAAGAGCCTTCGCAGAATTTATATAAGACTGGATATAAAATTTAAAAGTGACCTTCTAACTTTAAAGGTCAAATTTTGTCTAACTCTTTGATTTAGTAGAAATTTGGGCACCATCTCCTTTAGGTAGGTAGGCTTCCCAAATTTATATTAAGTCAAATATGAACTCTGAAAAAACCTGAATTCTGTCAGGACAAAATTAACTAACTCTTTATATGTGTAGAAATTTCGGCGTCGCTTCCCATAAAAAAAGTGTCTTTCCAAAATTATATAAAGCTAAATATAAAATCTAAAAAGTAACTCTGACTTCACAAAGCCAAATTTGTCTAACTCTTTGAATTAGTAAAAATTTGGGCAGCATCTCCTTTAGGGAGGTAGACTTCCCAAATTATTACTAAGTCATATATGAAGTTATAAAAAATCGAACTTTGTTGGGGGGGGAAATGAACTAAGTCTTTAGATTTGCAGGAATTTTGGCAACGCTTCCCGTAAGAGAAGTGCCTTTTCAAATTTTATACAAAACTAGATATGAGAAATAAAAGTTTATCCCAGAAAATGCTGAAATTTGAACGAAGTAAAAATAAATTTAGCTCAGAAAATGCAGGAATTGAACTAGCTCCTACAATTCCAACACATGGTGAACATCTAAAGCACTACCTATCAAAGTCACGACTCAGAACAAGTAGAGTTCACACTCAACCACATGCAAGTTCATACCACAAGGAGTAAGTACTCTCACCAATTCCCCAAGTTGTTTTCACACAAGTAGTTCATCATCTCTCAGTTGAGTAAAACCCAATACCACAATTTACATATGGCCTAAGAAGGTTAAGCCAAACCGAAGCCCCATTGCTTAACCTTTGTCTGTGCATACACAAAACAGAGGGCACAACTACTCTCTTCTTTAGGCAATTAGCTAGACAAAACAGAAGCCACATTGTCTAGTTCTGCCAAGTGTATAATATTCAAATTTATAGTAACTTTCTGAATCCTTTAATCTATTGAAAACTAGGATTGAGCCTCATTGCTCAGTCCGCCGTTAAGTTACATTCTTTATATTCTTAATTAAATATTTTCTTCACTTTTTGTGATAAGCTATAGTCGGACCAAACCGAAGCCACATTGTTTAACGAGCTTGTTCTATAAAAATATAATACATATTCTCAAGTTCCTCGTTATGTGCGCGACTTTCAGACTAAGCCAAACCGAAGCCATATTGCTTAGTCTTCAGTCCAAACCTCCCTCAAAAAGAAACAAGTAGTTGGATCGGACCGAAGCCACATTGTCCAACTCCTTAACCCTTTTTTTTTTTTTTTTTTTAAGGTTGTGCAGGTTGGAAACAGTCCTAGGGGGAACCCTGTCGCTCGGTCGTAGACGGCAGCCCCACGAGGAGGGTCGGCGCGCCGAGCCTTCCTACGCTATCGAAGCGGGTACTACACTCGTCAAGCGAGACCCTTCTGGTGGCTCTGCCACCTACGGTATCTTATGTCCCATCCCCTTCCCCACACCCCCTAACACACTCACACACTTGAACCAGATGAGACTCTCAGTTGACAGACACCCAACCTCACGTACCCTGGAAGATGGGAAGGCTCCTGACTGAGGCCAACGCTCCTCGACCGCGTGCAGCCTGGGCAGGGTACACCCGAATTCAACTGATGGCCTTTCCCCGAGGACATTGTGATCGGGAGGTATACCGCACCCAATCATCCCGATAGCATGGGGTGCCCGTCCCTGCTCTTAAAGCCTTTCAACAGGCAAATCACCACAAGAACAACAACCAGGCTTGACTGGAGCCACATTGCCCAATTGCTTACATAACAACTTAGAGGGGTACGACATTCAGACTTGAACGAAGCAACATTGTCTGACTGTCAGGAAAACAAACAATACGATAGCCAAGCCCGATCGAAGCCACGTTGTTTGGCTAAAAAGGAAACCAAAATAAATAAAGAAGACCCAATCATTGCAAGTAAAAGCACCTTCCTCCCACCTTCCCGTAATTCACTCCCTTCAAAATCTGATTTCAGACAGGCAAAGAAAAAGAAATTGAAGTTTGCGGAATTACCACTCAATTCCCTGCCTCCAGAACCCCTCCTGGGCTCCGTGAGAGCTCCCGCAATCGGTGGGCAAACTCCCCACGAGGTCTTGATGCGGTCCTACGGGTTGCAATCCCTCCTGTCGCCTTCCTCTGGTAACCTCAAACCAGACTTAGAGTAAGAAGGTCAAAAGTAGTGGTCTCGGATGCTCGAGATACAAGGATGGGACTGACTCAACTCTAAGGAGAGGGCCTTGTTGCCTTGATGCGCCTGAGGGCCCCGCAATGGTCACCAGAGCTAAGAAGATGGTCAACCCGAAGTCGAAACACAGGCTAATGACCTCCAGACGATTCTTCAAACCGCAACAGTGTCCTTTTTGCTAAAGTCTGACCACACCCTCAGGCCGCCATACTCCGCCCTCTGACTAACACCGAACTACGAAGCCTAAAACAACGATGTTAAAAATAGAGCACACGATCATGCCTCTATTTGAAATGCAGACCAGAAGAGGCAACTCAATTGGAGAGTGCATCACAACGCCGCGCAGTGAACGCGCAGCGCGTGATGCAAAAATGCACCGCATGCGTCCCAACCTTGCAACAAGGCATGCAAGCGCGGTGCCCGGCAAGCAGGCAGCTCATACATAGTTGGGAACACAGCAAACGTTGTGCCTAGCGGGCGCTAACTGTACTCAGCGTAGTTCAGCAGCAATAGTTACATTCAACGTCACAATTCTTCATCAGCAGCAACGTCCCGTAATAAGTGCACTGCAAGACCACAATGAGGTCAAGCCGTGGAACTCAGTTGTTCGCTGTTTGAAGCCGTAACAGCAGTATCGGGTGTCCAGTAGCCACACAGACGCGAAGCCCCGCGGCTACGATAACAATCTGTTGCCACAGCAGTGAGGCGCCGTCCGAGCATGCAACAACAACAACCAGGCCAGCATGCGAGTCTCCATAATGAGCAGGTACGTCCCCCACATTTTTGTCGATCTCCCGACCACGTTCGCTTCATCAACTAAGAACGATGATCATACATCAATCAGGCACCCCGTTGTAACGGACGCCCTTGAGGTGTGACAGCGGAGAGGGACGCAGACACACCACGTCGACCAGCCTGCTCAAAAGAATCATCGAGCGATCATGGGACGTGAGTTGAAGTACCGAGATGTGACAAGGTCTTGCTCTCTGGATTGCAGACGGAGGAATTGCTCTCTGGATTGCAGGCGGACTCTTCCTCCGGAGGCCAACCCAACAGCCAGGGGCGAGCGGCCCGCTCAATCCAACACAGCACACCGCACCCAGTCACCCGATTGATTGCAACGAGCCCGATCGATTGGCTGCAAACAGCCGGCTCAACTGGCTGCAAACAGCCGGCTCAATTGCCTGAAAACAGCCCGCCCACTCGTTTGGCTGCAAACAGCCCGCCTGATTGGCGGCAAACAGCCCTCTCTCTCTCTCTCTCTCTCTCTCTCTCTCTCTCTCCCGCGTGTTTCTTTGTGCATAGCGGGAAGGAATCTTCCC
>BFEA01000192.1:2417872-2436744 GCA_003427395.1 Chara braunii
CTCCCTCTCTCTCTCTCTCTCTCTCTCTCTCTCTCTCTCTCTCTCTCTCTCTCTCTCTCTCTCTCTTATGAACCCCGCTGGTATCCCGACCAGGTAAACACAACGCCTGGACCAGTATGAACGGTCGAGCTTTACACAGGAATGCTAGCGGGATCCTGGTAACCATCAGCAGAACGAGGACGGGCTCGACGAGTCAACAACTCGTGGTCAATAGGTGGTGTCATTTTCGGCGAATTTTTCACCGAAACTGCCATATTTCCCTGAATTTTTGCTTTTTTTTGTTTTGTTTTTTTGTCTGACATGTATAAGCTTTAGCCTGCATAGTTTGTTTGCAAAAGTTTTGACGACATTGCTTGTAGTCATGCGGCGAAAAACCCGAATTTTGGGCCTTCCATTAACTTCGTGTCGAGTCAAGGTGGGTCAAGGTGAGCAGGATGAACACGTGGTGATGATAGCAGCGAGTGCTACAAGTTCGGTCATTACCGAGAAGACGACCACGATCTCACCACGAAGAAGACCACAAGAAGAAAGAAGCTGGCGCTGGCGATTTATAGGTTGCTCTCCACGGCACAAAAAAATATGCAAAATGAGAATGAATTTTCCCGTAGTCATGGGAAGATACATACAATTACATTTGTGTCTCGTTTTTTTTTTTTTTTACATAAGAACTTTTTACTGTCGGGCGCAGCTCCTGCAACACATACCGCCCAAACTGTTACTCAAATAGGAATCCAGCGCGGCCAAATGATTCGCAATGCTTCGAAACCTTAGTGCAGCATCTTAATTTGCTCGATTCCATGAAGAATTGGGCGAGATATTGAACTTTTATTCTCACCATAGCCACTTTCTCAAAGCTTCCACGCACTTTCTTCCATCTCCCTCTCCTATCCTACGCACTTTTATCCTCACCATAGCCACTTTCTCAAAGCTTCGACGCACTCTCTTCCACTGAAGGGAGGAAGAAGACCAGCACCCTGGCTGCAACCGACAACCATAGCCAGGACGGAGGAGACAAAGTGTTCGGCGGCCATAACCGCCCGTTTGCAGTGAGACACGCCGCAGAGGCATTCAGGGTAGATCTGGGACATTGTAGAGAGAGGAGCAGTGAGTGAGGAACAGTGCAAGTGAAATAGAGAGAGAAGTAGAGCATAAAGAGAGAGCGAGCTAGAGAGAAAAGGTGGAAGAAGGAGGAGGGAGTCAGGTACATACCGGAGGAGTGTTGCAGGTTTCAACCGCTTATTCCCGAACTTTTTCAAGTGTATAGTATTGTGCCTTGAGTGGGACTTCGAATTTGCACTGTTCATGGACACCGCTCAAGCTTGTGTGAACGTCATCTGAATGTTCTCAACTGCATGTCGTATTTTGAGTTGAATCTTGCGAGGTTCGTTGCACAGCATTCATCAAATGTCCAAAAGAAGAAAGAATCTCCTGCTGGAACACGGCAGGATGCACAGATGTTTTTTTTTTTGGAGGTGGCCTCGTCCATGCAGAGGCTTACAGCAATACTCCCGCTATGGCTTTCTTTGCTTTTTCTGATTTTTTTTTTTTCTTTTCTGGATGGTGTTTCCGATCGCCGAGGAGGCGGGGGAGGGGGTGTGGCCCTATTGCTGTGTTGTCCTTCCCGCCTCCCTCCCCTCCTCTGCTTGCACCCCTCCTGTGCACTGTAGCTCTGCTGCGGCACTTGTGCGAGGCACAAGGCCTCGATAAGCCCTACTGGGTCCCTATGTGCAACAAGCGTCGGCCGCCCTAAGTGAAGGTAGCCTCGACAGACCTCAAGAGGCCTATTTTGGACTACTACGCAACTGGGGAAATTCAGGCAGTTGCGCAGTGCCAGTTGGTTGGAAGCGCCCAGGCCCAGGCTGCCTTGCATTGCATGTAACTGAGGCAGGCCCTGG
The DNA here is from genome assembly GCA_003427395.1 of Chara braunii. Taxonomy (NCBI): domain Eukaryota; kingdom Viridiplantae; phylum Streptophyta; class Charophyceae; order Charales; family Characeae; genus Chara; species Chara braunii. The sequence goes on from BFEA01000192.1 coordinate 2,419,768, forward strand.
GTCGGATACACAAAGTGGACTGAACAAAGGCTGACGGCAGTTGGGTGCTGGTAACCACCACAGGCCCTGGACCTGTTGACTTCGGACTGAGGCTCAGCCTCCCTGGGCCTACCGGAAGCTTCTGGACCGGGGCCCAGTACCGCAGCACAGTACGCAGCCGCAGGCCACTTCGATATAGGGAAGGGCCTGCCTATGCATTGGACAGTCGGGCACTGGCTGCATTGTGCGCAAGTGTTGTTGTGCTATCGCTTGCCAGGCTCACGCGCTCACGGGCGAGCTGGAAGGAGCAGGCAGCCATAGCCAAGCTGCACTGCTGTATGTTGGATGGGGCACATGGTGGTCCTTCGGTGCAAGTGGCATCTGTGAGTTGGGGAACGAGGTTGTGAGTGATACGAGAGACATACCTGGTGCTTGAAGCGTGCGGCATTGGCCGAGATCTGCTCGTACTTCGGGGAGCTGTTGACGTCATCGGCGGCCTTGTAGAGTAGGCTAGATAGGATCTGCCATCTGTAGTCTGGGCGCCGAGCGCCAGATAGGATAACATTGGTTCTTCGTTGATGATGACGATGAGACTATTCCAGCATTGTCAATTATGAGCTTTTGGTGTGCTCTTATTTGGTGAAACTCGTGATGCAATTCTGCTTTTGGTTCGAGGTCACGACTATCTGGTCTCATGTGTATGAAGTTGTTTGATTGCTGAAGTTCGCTATTGCTCATCTTCCTTGCAATTTGGTATCGAAGTTGTGGTACGGTGCGCTAATCTGGCGCTTGTCTTCTGCCTAATGCGGTACATGTACGCGGTGTGTGCGGTGAGCGACCGTGTCGTGGGACGTGTGTAGTGAGGAGGGCGAAGGCAAGAGTAGGCGACCCAGGTGGAGAGGGGTTCTCCAGGAAGGCTATGCGGTGTAATGTGGGTTCTGGACGGTGTGATGAGAACTAACTGATGTGCGATTGGTACTGAGGTGGAACGGCGTGTAATGCTGGTTGCGCCGAAGCAATGACTAGTCATCACAATCGGCGTCACGTCATCTGGTGAGATTATCTATGTGGTTGGGGGCAGCTATTTGAGGTATGGTGCTCTTAACCTTATCTACCCTCTTCGACACTTCTTACCGTGAGGATGTGTGTTCCGTCTTGAGAGTCATCTCATTGTGAGGAGTCGAGTGCGCTCAACCTTGAGAGTCAGCAATGTTCATGTGGAGCATCTGTATGGGTGGAGCTTTCTGAAGGGCCCTGGACGAAGCACTGGGTCACGGTGTCGGAAGACGGTGCGGCGCAGCAGCGGAAAATGACTCGCCGCGGTCAAACCCCACGCTGCGTCAAAATCGCGCCTAGAGACGTCCACGGTCATGGTCAAGATGGACCCTAACGCATCGATTAGATTTCCTTTATGCCGAGATCAAAGGAAAGACGACGCGGCGGTACGGTCCCCCGAAGACCTGAATCGTCCCCGTTGGACTGGACCGACGCAACCGCAATGGGCCAATTAGTGGGGTCCGGTCCAAACGGCACCTGAAACGGACCAAGGGTTAGTGAGATATTCAAGTTTGACCGGTTGGGACCGGACCGACTTGGCCGCATAATTTGGCCAGAAAAGGGACAGCCCTAAGAAGTCATATAGATGAACAGCCAGGCCCAAATAATTAAAGATAGGGTCGTGTGCTATTTTTAGCACGGGACTGACTGTTCGTCTCCCAAAGTCGGGCCTGCACCAGTCCCGTTCTAAAATTAGCACAGTCCCACGCTATTTTTAGCGTGGGACTAACTGTTCGTCTATCGGGGACTGGACCTACGCCAGTCCCGTTCTAAAATTAGCAGAGTCCCACGCTATTTTTAGCGCGGGACTGACTGTTCGTCTACCGGGGACTGGGCCTGCGCCAGTCCCGTTCTAAAATTAGCACAGCCCCACGCTATTTTTATCATGGGACTGACTGTTTGTCTACCGGGGACTGGGCATGTGCCAGTCCCGTTCTAAAATTAGCACAGCCCCACGCTATTTTTAGCGTGGGACTGACTGTTCGTCTGTCGGGACTGACTGTTCATATCCCGAGGTCGGGACTGCTGCTATTTTTAGCGCAGGCCCGGTCTAGAGTTTGACCACAGCCCCGACCTTGGGACTGCAGCACTCAGCCCCGATCACCTGGCCTCTCCATCATAAAAGAGAGGCCACGTCACCCAAGGATACAGATCAGCATGCGTGACACACGTGGCACGGATCAGACTGTGAGAGAACCCTCACCTGCGGGAGCGCTACAGCTTTGGCGGAACGGCAAGGGGCGGAAGGCACGAGCCAAAGAACAACGACTTGCCAGCAGGAGCACGAGAGGAGCACGGAGCAGGAGGCAAGAGAGTCGAGCAGAAGGCAAGCCAAGGAAGGGATAAGGAAAAGGGGGGGGGCAAGACTGGCCCCTCACTTTCCCTTTCTCATCCTTTTTCTTCTCTCTCTTCTCTTCTTCCCTTTCACTCCCTCTTCTTTCCAACCGCGTCCATGGGCTGTGTACGTGCTGTATCTGATCTGTGCGCACTATTTCTGAGCTCTGTTGATTGGTTATGAATCGTGCGCTCACGCGCTATATCTGAGGGTTGACCTTGAGCTGAGCACTGAAGAGCACTGCACTTGATGACTGGCTATGAATTGTGCACTCACGTGCTGTATCTAAGGGTTGACTTTGAGACGAGCGTTGCCGAGCAATCAAATTAAGTCCGCTGTTTAGCTGTGCCGAGAGTCATTGGAACTGAGTTTTCATAATCCTTTGCCAGGCTGTGTCGAGAAGCACTCAAATTGAGTATGCTGATCCACTGTCTGTATATCAATTTATTGTGCCAAGAGGGCACTCGATTTTAGCCTATTGATTGGTTGTGCCAGGAGGCACTCAATTGAAGTATGCCAATTTGCTGCGCCTAAAGAGAACTTAATCTGAGCATGTCCCTGCGACTGTGCGCATCTACGTGCGACACTGCGCAAAGTGTGATTTCACATAATCGATCTGCAAAGCCTTGCCAAAGTGATTTTGAGGGACTGCGACTGTGCGCACTCGGATTGCGACACTGCGCGTCCAACCCGCCAGTTACGACATTTCAATTTGTAAACCTTGCTTTTGATGATCTCGGGAATTGCGACTGTGCGCACTTTAGTCCAAGTGAGACATTGCGCTCTCTGATAAAGGCAGGTGCTGTACTGATTTTGAGACTGTCTGCGCGGCCACTTTGAGTAATTAAGTCGATTTTAAGACTGCCTGCGCAGCCACACTGAGAAACAAGCCAATCTTGAGACCGTGCCTGCGCAGTCATCAAGTCGATTTTGAGAATTTGCCTATATCAGGCTTGAGGGCCATTTGCAACTGCACTGTGTCTGAGGGCCGTATCTGAACTGTGCGTTGTTCGCACCATGCCTTGTGCTGTTCGCACCATGCTTGAGGGCCAAGTCTGAGGGCCGTATCTGAACTGTGCGCTGTTCGCACCACGCCGTGCGCTGTTCGCACCATGCTTGAGGGCCATGTCTGAGGGCCGTATCTGAATTGTGCGCTGTTCGCACCATGCTGTGCGCTGCTCGCACCACGCTTGAGGGCCATGTCTGAGGGCCGAATCTGAACTGTGCGCTGTTCGCACCATGCCGTGCGCTGTTCGCACCATGCTTGAGGGCCATGATTGAAGGTCATATCTGGACTGTGAGTTGTTCGCACCATGTTGTGCGCTGTTCGCACCATGCTTGAGGGCCAAGTCTGAAGGCCATGTCTGAACTGTGTTGTGTGTGCACCACGACTAAGGGCCATTTTCGAGCCATTTGCAATTGTGCGTCAAGGGCCAAATCTGAGCCATTGCAATTCGTATCTGTGCGCCGTGCGCACATCACACCCAAGAGCCATATACGAGCTTTCTGCAGTGTGTGCCGAGGCGCGCGCTGCAGTTGACTTTTCCAAGTTCAGGACTGTGCGCCAAGGCGCGCACTGCAGTTGGCTTTACCGAGTTCGGGACTGTGCGCCCAGGCGCACACTGCAGTTGGCTTTACCTAGTTCGGGACTGTGCGCCCAGGCGCGCGCTGCAGTTGGCTTTACCGAGTTCGGGACTGTGCGCCCAGGCGTGCACTGCAGTTGGCTTTACCTAGTTCGGGACTGTGCGCCTAGGCGCGCGCTGCAGTTGGCTTTACCGAGTTCGGGACTGTGCGTCCAGGCGCGCACTGCAGTTGACTTTTCCAAGTTCGGGACTGTGCGCCCAGGCGCGCACTGTAGTTAGCTTTTCCGAGTTCGGGATTGTGCACCCAGGCACGCACTGCAGTTGACTTTTCCAAGTTTGGGACTGTGCGCCCAGACGCGCACTGTGTACTTGGTTTTTCCGAGTTCGGGACTGTGCACCCAGGCACGCAAAGCAGTTGACTTTTCCGAGTTCGGGACTGTGCACCCAGGCGCGCACGACAGTTGACTCCCCCGAGTTTGGGATTGTGAGCCCAGGGATGCACTGAAGTTGACATAATTTTGAGTTCAGGACCGTGGTCGCACTTTTTCCAGTCAGGCCTCTTCAGACGACCGGAAAGCCAACAGGTTGTCACGCAGGATTTTATATGTTGCTTGCAATAAATAAAATAAATTAAATAATGCAAATCCCTTCCTATTGTGTGCGTCCGGCTTCGGGCGAGACCCTTCAATTGCGGTCTTCGCCGGCCCCCGGTCTTAGGAATCTTTTATTTTGATTCGGAACAGCAGAGAATTATGCAAATAATAATCATAAAATTATGGGGTGCTATGCATGCATCAATTATGTCAATCTGATTTTGAGAACTGTGACAGAATCATCTACGAAAGCAATCATCAGGCAAGATTAATGCAAGAATGCCACTCTCATCGAGCTCCCTCTCTCTCTGCTCAAGATATTCGGTGGCTGAGATCCAGACTGGATCGAAAAGTTCATGAGCCTCCTTGCCCTTCTTCAGGTAAGGCCTCAGATCGTGGATAGTACCATCAGCAAAACTGGTCTGGACGATGAAGATTAACAGATCCCCCTGTCTGAAACCAATGGCACTAACATACTGATAACAGAATGTCTCCTTGCATGAAAGCCGATTGAGGCTGGCCAGCACTGACTCACTGACCGACGTAGACTGAACCATGCTCATGAGTACTCTTGCCAGTGCAAACTGACCAGATGGTCCTGGAGAGCTGATTACCAAAGTTGATTGGAGAAAACTGACTGTTGGAAGCTGATTGCTAGAAACTGAACACCAGTGACTGATTGCTGGTGATTGATTGTTGATTAAAGGATTGTTGAATGTCCGGATAAGTGAGGTGTTCTTGTTCAGAGACAAAACGCTCACTGATGGTTGCCAACAGTCCTCCTTGCTTCCTCAATAGTACCCACAGAAGCTATGGTGGCACATAGTCTGCCGTTCTTATCATGCAAGTAGTATGTGTACTCGATTTTTGTATGATTCCTCATGAGGGTCAGTGCATGTTCCATCATCATAATAGTCTGCAGATTGTATTCCTCAATTGCACTCTCCCTCCAGGTCTCCGCAATGCTCTGATACAACGAGCAGGAGACTCTAACTGTGTTGCTGCTGTCCATATTCTTGTCGTTCTCCCACTACATCATTTCACCCAACTCGAGACGGGTGACTCTTGGATGATCTGGGCATGAAAAGGCTGTTGGGTAGATTGTTGTCTCTTGTTGCTGTTCCTGGTTGCTGTTATCCGTTGTCGTTTGCTCGCTGTTTGGTTACCAATTGACTTCTGCTACCGAGATTACCGCTGTAAAGGATTGTTTCCAACTACTGATTGGTTGCTGTTCTGAAAACTGATTGGTTGATGAGTGTTGATCAATTAAATAACCATGTAGTGACTGGGTGATGAGTGTTGATCAATTAAATAACCATGTAGTGACTGGGTGGCAGTTAAACACTGTTCTGCTCTGAGTACTGGACACCGCTCGAAGTACTGTCCCGAGTATCACTCTCATCACTGAACATTACACTGTGTACTGTTCTGAGTACCACTCTCATCACTGAACTTTACACTGTGAACTGTTCTGAGTACAACCTAGAGCACGGTTCTGAGTATGAGCGTGATTTCGAGCACGATTCTGAGTATTGTCTGAATATTGTCTCCAAGTTGTGACTCAGTATGTTACTCTGCTGCAGGTGGAGGGTTCAATCGGTTGCCACTAGAAGTTGATTGAATTTTGCGTGTACCACTGCGCGGTGTCTAGAGTGCTGCAGAACTCATACAAGTCTTGCCCTGGCCTGTTCCATACTCTCCAGCATGGAACTGGTGCTGTGTAGTTTGTTGTCAGGCCCGTAGAAATAGGTTACGTATTCGATGTATTTTTTCTCACCTGCTACTCTGACTGCATGCTCTCTCTGCACTTGCCAGTGGATTTCCATGTCTTTACACACTTCTTCCTCCCATCCCTCTTTCTTTTCCCTGATTAGTGCGTTCTTCACTATTCAGATCTCGTCGTCCCTCATGTCTCCTTTATTACACTCAGATCCCACGATGGTGAGCCCCTGAGCTCTGGGCAGCTAAACACTGATCAGAGAGACACTGATGTCTTGAATGACGAATGATAGATACTGGCCGAGTGTAGTTTGCTTACTATTGTTCTCTGTTGATTATTGTTTCTGAACAGTCGTTTGAGCATTTGTTCAGAAGATGTTCTTCCCACTGATTGGCAATGGGATAACAATTAAGCAATAGTTAAGTAGCAACTTGAAAAAGATAGAACACTGGTCCAAGCCCTGACTTCTACACAGCATGTCGTTCAGAGCCCTGAAAACTTCCAAACACTTTATCTGAGTTTGGAGCACTCGTTAAGATGCCTTCTCTGAGCTCTGAGTACAGTTGAACGCTGTTCGGATGTATTTTGGAAATTATCTGAGTTTTTGCGAAGGTAATGTCTGAGTCCTGCTTGAGTAATGCCTGAGTTTCGCTTGGGTAATGTTTGAGACTGATTTCAGGTTGCCTGCTGACCCGGTTATGGTTCACCAAAGCATTAACAGTTTTGCATCCGAAAAGATCAGGAAAACTAAAGACCTCGACGAGGACAACAATTGTACGAGCGCTGACAGCCCCTTTCTGCTAGAATTCAGGGAAATACCATACTAAAATATCGAGTCACCCCCACCATTTGACTGTCATCCAAGCACCCAATGAACGCCCGAGATTCTTTCAACTACTTCCCCCCCCCCGTTCACCCCTTCTGTCCTGGCGGAGGGAATGGGTCGCTCACACCCGGCCTGCACCCTCCGTGACCGTCCTGCTCACTAATGTCCTTTACTTGAGCCCGCAGGAACAGGGTGGAGGGTGGGCTGCAAGTGTTTCTCACAAGGCTCACTCGCCCCTTTTTACCTGACCATGGCATTGGCCCTCAGTCACGTGTAAACAAGGCCTTCTCTCGGGGTTCACTTGTCTGTTCTCGCGAACCCGAGCAGTTAAGTAGTCAACTCAGCCCCCATACACCGCTTAGTATCAACCAGGTTTCCGGGTTGAGGGCTCGACTATAAGTACGGCCCACTCGTACTACACGGACAGGTCAGATTCAGTGAGACACCCTAGTTAGAAGCTCGGAATTGCTAAAACTCATAGACCAATTTTCCCCATCTGGAAACTAACGCCAGGCGCGTGACTAAATCGTATTCAACTTTCATGAGAACCGACAAAACAGTGTTTCAGAGAGAATTGCCCTGGTAATCAAACCGTTATCAATTACGTAGATGATTATCTAAGGGCAACACCCCCTGAGAACAGTGAAAGGAGAGGTGCATGCGGAGCGTTAGCAAGAACGAGTTTATGACTCTACAGACTTTTTGAGTTGAAGCTTATTCCAACTCGAACAGGTCCGGACACCTAGACACCGTCAAGTAGGTACTTAGCGAGGACATAGGAAATCTTTCTCAGCATTGCTTTTCTCTTCCCCATACATCCGAAGTCAAGGTATAGACGAAAATCAGAAGGCAATGGCCCCCATACTACATTTGACATGCAAAGTATTCTGGGAGTGAAAAGCAAGCTTGCATATTCGACATATATCAAGTTTGCCCTCACCAAACCCACAAAGAAAAGGGAACACTCAAGCATGCATTCTTCTATTTACACGGTCGCACGCAAATTTATACGGCCACGCACTCATTCTCCCTTAGGTCACATGTGAAGTCATACAGTTGCAAATGAGCATTCAGATGGGCAGATGCTTGTAAACCCGAGCAGTCGTACACTTATACACTCACGCAAAACGTAGTCGCATGGTGCAGTCACATGGTGCGATCAACACTATGCGATCACGCTATGTGACAACACCGTGCAGTTGAACGCTATGGTCACGCTATGCAGTCACGCGAGTAATCAGCACTGTACAGTCACACAATGTGACGACACCGTGGTACCAAGTCGTGTTTGTAATCTCAGTCTCAGTCTCCAAAGGGGTATGAACACGTGAATATGAGGGTTACATGCCTCTTTAGCTCTGCCAAATAGTCAGATAAGCAGCTCAATGCAAGTAGTACTTCCAAATGAACGAGTATACGGTCATGTCAACGCCGTGAATGCTCAGCTCCAGCGTCACTAAGCGCTCAAATTAGGCCTCAGTGTGCCGGCCCCCTCCCATTATTTAGCCGTTTGCACGGCCTACCGAGGGCCTGATTCGTTATCATGAGGCAGCTTGATTGGTTAATAACGATCTTCCACACTAATTAGCCGGACTAAAGAAAAAAAAGAACACTAAGCAGAACACTAAAATCAGCAGAAATAGTGAGGGATTATTTTGCAATGACTATTATCTTATCTGAAGACACGGTCAAGTTGGTCATGAAAGAAACGCGTTGACGACCCTTGATCGCAGTCCCCATTGCAGGTTGAAAGTCACAAGATGAGTGCGAGACAAATAGTCGTCAGTGCAAATGCTCCCACCAGTAAGTGAAAACGTTCTCAAGATGCAAGATACGCCTCCCTCTTCACGCGAGACGACAGACCTTTCTCACGCTGGTTCCGCACATGCCCTGTGGAGCGCGTGCGTTGGACTCTTCAACGGACAACTCACTCAGAAGGCGGCGACAATGTTCTTGGACCGCACGACGAGCGAGCTATCCAGAGCATGCGTACAGGCGTATCTTCATGTCTCTTCTCAGCATATCAATATGAGGAGTACGTTGGCCAGCAGTTCGCTCAGACACTTCTATGTGTGTAGATGACGGAGTCTGCCAGGAGAGCAAGGGTCGAAGCCTTCCATTGCCCCTGTGTTGACATCAACATGCCCTTTCTGCACGGACTGCCCCGTACCTATCACAGTGTCCGAACTCTCTCTCTCTGCGTCCTGCCCCCAATCACAACTCTGCCCTTAGATGGCATGGCCACGCTTCGTCAGCTCAGCACTCGTAAGTGTTGGGTGACTGACTGCCCCAAGAGCAGTCTGAAAAGACGCTCGCTCGCTCGACCTCGCTCCGTCAGTGTACAGCTCGCCTCGTGTGTACCGTGCACACGCATAACCCCCTGTGCTTGTTTGTCTCCCCGCGGTTAGCCCACTTGTCTTTCCACCTCCCTGATGAATGTGTTAGGCTCACGCGCTATGATCGTGCACAGCCCACTGGTTTTGTCGTCCACCACCTCTCTCTCTCTCTCTCGTTGACCTCCCCGCTCTCTCAGACTGTCGCGCATGTCTCGGGCGTACTGCCCACTCTCCCTCTCACACCTCTCGTTGACCGCCTTCTTGCTCTCCCCCCAGGCAATGCCACGTGTTGCACAAGTACCCTTTCCCACTACGCTTGCCTCATCCCTCTTGCTTCGGGTTTCGTCGTGTTTACACTCTCACCCTCGTGTTTTCTCAGACCCGTCTTTTTCCCTTGCTCTGTTTCTCACCCGTCCCGCGGCCTCTGGGCGTCAGCTGTCGTGAGCTGGCCTCGGGTCCCTTTTCCACCGGCTCCGCGGCTCGGTGGTGCCTCTGGATCTCGCCTGGCCTGATCCAGGACCTGAGGTCCGTCTCCCGGTCTGCCTCACTCATTTCGGTCTCCCCACCTGAGTCTCTCTCGTTGTGTTTTTCCTCCCTTGTCTCGGTCCCAGTTTGACTCGGTCTCGTGATAGATGACCGACACCCTCAAGCCCACGGTCACCCCATCTCGCCTGCACCTCCGCTCCGCCCTGTCACGAGCTTCGGAAATGGCAGCCTGCAGCCTCTGGTCACCTCGCATCTCCTCCTCTCCCCCCTTCTATGCAGATCTTTAGTCGGACTACCTCTCCCCCGTCATAATTCAGGACCGTAGTGATCTGAGGGCCTTCATCCGACATTGGAACCCAGCGCACCGTGTGCCGCCAACAGTCAGGTCTATAGCCGTGTAGTGCCATAGCCACTCTTTCCCAATGTTCAGCGCCAATGCTCAATCCGCACTATCCCTGCTCGCAGCACCTAGCCAGGCTGAGTCCCGGGTGCCAGGAACTAAGACTTCAGCGCGATGCCATTACTCACACTCGAGGAGTGATAACGCTCCCCTCACGCACTTTTTGCTTCAGGACCCAGAGGCAACCTGTTTTTATAGAGCTCCGGGTGAGAGCGACCCCGGTGTACTAAAAGAGGACTTTTCTGATAGTGACTCGAATTTTAGGATTTAATAAAGTAACACAAAATTTAAATAAATCTTGAATAAAATCGGCGGGAAACTTCAACCGCCCGTGCACAGTCAGGGCACTCGAACCACCGTCACGCCGGTCCCTAGATTGTGCAATATGACCGAGGTCTGAATAAAAGGAGGGGAAAAAAAATAGAGATCCCATAATGGGATACCAACGGCCGCACTTTCCCTTTCAAAACAAACCTCTGGCCTACCACTATCGGGTGCCCGTATCCGATGGCAAGGAAGGGGCTTATGACCCCATTCAGGGGTGATAAGCTTCCTACCAATGCGGCCGCGGGTCGCCCTCCACTTTTGAGGTTCTGCTGCATGGCGCTCCGTCGAGTGTGACAACCGCTGAATAGTAGTGAGAAGTCGGCCCACCTAAACCACTAATTTAAACGGGCTCGAATTCGAACCGTTGGTGGGTCCTTCCCGCAACACGACTAAGGCTCAGCCACGCTTAAGCAGACGGCATAACAAAATTCTATCATTAATAATAATAATAATAATAATAGTAAGACATCAATCTGAAATGACACGATATAGTGATTGGGACTGACAAATTTTTCCCTACTAAGATACGTTGACCCAATTGCGGGTCAGACTTCTAATCCCTTTTTCTTTTTGCTTTCCTTTATTTCTCTTTTCTTCCCCCTTTCTGTTTCCTCTGTATTATCTTCTCACTCCCGACAACGACTGAATGTACCTGACCCATAACCTATACAGGGACGCTTGGTGCGCAGTTGAAAAAACTGAGCCTGCCCTCTCACTTCCGCATCCCAGGGCGAACCCGGCAGCTACCACGGTCACAGGCCGGTTGTGCTCTGCTGTACAGCAGGGCGCCGAGCCTGCGTGGACCAATGGAAGTCCTGTGGCGCACCCCTTTTGTTGAGGGCAACGTCACCGGGACTGGTCCACATCATGCTATAGCGCAGGTACCAAGTAGGGACTTGGCACATGGAGGAGGGCCGGGACACTGCGCCCTCCGACACCGTGCGCCCAGGTGCGCACCACGGTTGACTGTGCGCTCAGGCTTGCTTGCCGATTTCATATTCAGACGAACACTGTGGATGGTATTCTGGGAACCATGCTCTTATGTGATTAAGAGCTAGTACTCATTTCGGTTGCGTGCCTGGTTAATGACTCGGCAAATAACCGATTCTACACCCCAACATACATTGATTGCACGACAAAGCTCAGAGCTTCAGTTAACCAATCTCCACTTGATAGCAGTCTGAGTACAGTCTAAGTGCGCGCCCAGATCAGATATTATATTTTAAGTGTGCGCCCGCGCGCGCCCAGACCGGACATTATTTTAAAGTGTGCGCCCGCGCGCGCCCAGATCGGAAATTATTTTTAAGTGTGCGCCCGCGCGCGCTCAGACTAGATATTATATTTTAAAGTGTGCGCCCGCGTGCGTCCAAACCAGATATTATTTTTAAGTGCGCGCCAGCGCGTGCCCAGACCAGATATTATTTTTAAGTGCGCGCCCACACGCGCTCAGACCAGACATTATTTTTATGTGTGTGCCCGCGCGCGCCCTGACCGTTCTTTATTTTAAAGTGTGCGCCCGCGCGCGCCCAGACCAGATATTATTCTTTTAAGTGCGCGCCCGCGCGCGCCTAGACCAGATATTATTTTTAAAGTGTGTGCCCGCACGCGCCCAGACCAAATATTATATTGCGCGCCCATGTGTGCCCAGATCTGATATTTTGATTTGGATGCGCGCCCAAGCTTGGCATTGCAGTTAGAGTGCGCGCCTATGCGCGCCCAAGGTTGGCCTTGCAGTTAGAGTGCGCGCTCATGCGCGCCCAAGCTTGGCATTGCAGTTAGAGTGTGTGCCCATGCGCGCCCAAGCTAAGCATTGCAGTTAGAGCGCGCGGCCATGCGCACCCAAGCTTGGCATTGCAGTTAGAGCTCGCTCCCATGCGCACCCAAGCTTAGCATTGCCATTAGAGTGCGCGCCCATGCGCGCCCAAGCTTGGTATTGCTGTTAGAGTGTGCGCTTATGTGCGCCCAGGCTGGATATCGTTATTTGAGTGCACGCCCATGTGCACTTGCGTTGGATATGTGTGCGCCCAGGTTGGATATTGTCGTTTGAGTGCGAACCCTTGTGCGCCCGAGCATAGGATTGCTAAGCTGAGATGATTTGCCATCGCGCTCCCGTTTATTTATTTCCTTGCTGATCAGCAACGCCTCATGCATGTGATATTTCCCCTCGCACAGGGAGCATTGGCAGTTCAGTCCCTGCACAGACGACCTGGCTCAGTCTATCCCCAGTACATTCATCATTTACGACTGGTCCCTGTGCATGAGATGTTTTACCGATCAGTTCTGTTCAGGCGGGCCTACTTGAGATTATTGTTGTTGATTCGAGCCCCTTCAGGCGGGCCCACCTCTCGAGATTGTTGCAGTTTTTTAGCAAGGCCCCTTCAGGCGAGCCCTTTCTTCTGAGACAGCTGCTGTTCAGCCGGACCCATTCAGGCGGGCTTTATATTGAGTTGTTGTTCAGCCGGTGTTGGGATTAGTGAGTCCCGAATAACTTTCCATCACTCGAGAGACCAAATATGGACAAACTTTGCGCAACAAAGAAATCCAGAGTGAGACGAGATAAAGGATTAGGCCGCAGCAGGGAGTAATGCCCTGGGGCGAGAAGCACAGGGGGAAAGAACTAAGCGGCAGCAAGCGAGTGAGCGCAAGAACAGGGGCACATAGAACATAGCAGGAGGCCGGGAGGGCCATCGGAATGCAATAAGACTAAGGCCAAAGGGCGCTTTGAACTAGCAATTGCATCGCGACAGCAATAAGGGCATGAGGAAGTCGAGGGATGGGCGGCCAGAAGCCGCGGGAAGCCAGGAAATGAGGGACCAACGTGGAGGCCACCTACGGGAGCCTCGGAGGGGAGACCCACGACCAAAGAGATCGGCACGCACAAGGCACGAGGAAAGACTAAGGAGAGGGGTCGCTATGGGGCGACAAGACGCCCAAGGGGCATGGGACACCTTGGGGAAAGGCACCCGGGGCCACGTGGGACTAAGTAAAAATAATGGCATCCGGGGCGAAATGTGTCGGGGACTGCCGACGAGACTAAGTGTCGGGAACCGCCGACGGGACTAAGTGTCGGGGATCACCGGCGGGACTAAGTGTCGGGGACCACCGACGGGACAAGTGGGGGGACATGTGAAAGTCCCAAGAAGAAACGGCGGCACCGCATGAGGGAAAAATAATAAATGCAAGGTGCACCGTCAAGATCGACATCTTGACGGCCAAGAATATTAGCACCACTAGTGCAAGTACTAGTGGTGACAAACGAGAAGGCCAAAAGGAAAAGGAAAAGTAAAGAAAACTGAAGTGGGAGGCATGGGAGCAATCCGAAAAATCTCGGATCAGCCTCCCTCAAGAAAATAGAGTCAAATAAGACCCCATGTGAAAAATAGCCCTCCGAGAGAAAATCGGAGTAAGAGGGACCATTGTGGGAGAAATGTAGGAGTAAGAGGAGGCTCCCATGGGCATGGGAAGACCATTATTGCAGTCCGAGAAATAACGGACTGCACCTTGGGCATAGGGAGGGCCAAAACTAAGAGGAAGAGGCTACAAAAGGGCCTTAACGGCCACTTGACACTTGGCATGCTAGAAAAAAAAAAAGAGAAAAGAAAAGAAAATGGGGGAGAATAAGACAAAAAAAGTGAGAGGGAGTGAATGAGTTGGCCGTCAGTAGGGACTGCCATAGGTAGGAACTGACAGGTCCCTACTGTCCAAGAAAGGAGGAGAAGAAAAGAAAAAAGAAGAGAAAAAAACCTTAACGGTAAAAAACGGTCACTTGGGGAGATTCATCCGTGACCAGATTCATTTTGGAATATGGCGGTTACAAAGGACTCTGATTTTCTTTGATTGTTGGAGAGAAAATCAAAGAGAATCAAGGCCTCTTGCAACCAGAATAAAACGGATTACATGCATGAGGAGAAACACGTGTTTTAGGTGCATCCGGAGTCAAAATCAAGTCCGGATGCACTTGGGAATTGGCCGTTTCTTTTTCTTTTGAGTAAGGGCTAGTTGTAGGGCATTGGGGCTAAGGAATTAACACCCATTGCAGTCCGAGTTGTAACGGACTGCATGGGGGAAAGAAAACACATGTTCTAGTTGCACCCGGAGCCAATATTGAGCCCGGATCCACTAAAAAATTTAACGCTTCATTTTCTTTTAACATGGGGCAAGTTGTGGGGTTGTGGGTGTAGAAAACAGCCATGACTGCAGTCCGAGAAATTACGGACTGCATGGGGATGCCAAGGCTAAGGAGAAATGGGCTACGGCAAACCCGAAAGGCTAGAAAGGAGCAATTTCGACATTGGACAAGTAAAGGCGGTGAACGGCAACCGTGAGATGAGATCTCACGGCCTAGAAAAATCAGCACACATGTAGAAATGATGGGACCACCAAAGGTAAAAGAGGCCCCAAAAATAAAAATGAGACGCTATCCGGAATGTTGTTGGGGGCCAAATGGGTCCAAATAATACAAATCGGAAAACGAGACATGCACCGGCGAGACGAGGAAATGAAACTAGTATGAAGGAAGATGGTGGGGACTTGGGGTGTCCCAAGGGAACCGTGAGCAAGCACAAGGAATATTTGTGCAAGCAAACGGCACCATCGAGATCAAGGATCTAGACGGTGGAAAATATTAGCACCACTAGTGCAAGCACTAGTGAGAGCAAGTGGGAGAGCCATGGGAGAAAAAAAAGTAAAATAATGATGTTGAGAAGGCTTCCCAGCAGCCCGGAATATCTCGCACTAGCTAGGCATAAGAAAATAGAGCCTTGAGAGGCTCAACATTAGAAAAAGGCTGCCCTCAGAAAATCGGAGCAAAAAGGGCTAAAAAATTGGCAAACGGGAGTAAAATGGAGCCCCCTAAGAGCATGGGGGTGCCATTGTTGGAATCCGAGATGTAACGGCCAAGTAACAGCCATGAACCTGGCCTTCAATGAGGTCTTAGGAACTAGAAAGAGGGTGCACAAAAGTTTGACACTTGTCATAACTAAAATAAAAAAAATAAAAAAAATAAAAAAAAAAGGAGGGAGAATGAGACAAAAGGGGAGAAAAGAGTGGAGGAGAGTGTGCCGGCCTATTGGGACCTACACAATAGGGACTGGCAGGTCCCAACTGTGACCTCATCCCTCCTAGAATGAGGGAGGGCAATCCGGATTGTAGAGATATGACCCTTAGGGCCATATTTCAATAAAATTTGAATTAAAAAGCTGAAAATGAGAGAAAATGCAAAAAGGAAGTGACCGGTTTTCTTTTGGGCCATGGATCTGAGATCAGATCTCATGGTAGAGAGGAACTAGCCATTTTTTGTGGGCCAGCTCAAAACGGCTAGCTCCGGAATGAGGTGGCAGCCCAAAATGGAAAGAAACAAAAGAGGGAAAAGGACAAAACAGTGCATTTGGCCCAAAAAGAGARCCAGATGCACCAAAARTTGAAAAACTGRACTTAGGGGCTCRAAAWTGAAGCAAGGGCTACTAGGGGGTAGCTCGGATTATTKCTGGYCTTGGATCTCAGCCAGATCCAAGGCTGAAAATGTGCCGCCACATGGAAAAATGCTCCGGCCTACTCAAAAGAGGCCGAAACTTGAAAAAATCGAGAAAAAGGCTCACAAGGCCTTTTTCTTTCAAGTAGAAATGCCCCTTGGACACTAGGACCCAAGGGGGCAACATTTGTGAGGCAAAAAGGAGGCCGGAGTAGGCCAAGAGGCAGTCCGAGTTGGTACCAACCACTCGGACTGCATGTACTTGGCCAAAATGAGACCCATGTACCTCCAGGAGGGCCTAATAAGGGAATTTTGCCTTGGGGGTACCTCGGTTCACCTCAAGGCTCATGAGGAGGCTCATGGGCTGGCCGGACAGCTGGTTTCAGCCTACATAAGTTGAGGATGCAGTCCGCCACTCTCACATTTGCATGAGGAGTGCCCATGCTGCCCAAGTGAGCTCACAAGAGCACCTCTGCACTTGGAGTGAGAGGGGAAGAGCCCATGCTAGTGGGAGAGCTTAGAGGAGACTAGGAGGTAGTGGGGAAGGCTCTAGAGGGTAGTGATGGTGGGAGAGACACTTGGGAGGTGATCCGCCATATCCCTCCTGGGTGTAGGAGAGAAGGAGAGGCTAGAGGAGCCCCCATTAGCCCTCCTAGAGGGGAGGACTCCATAGCCAAAGCTGGGGGAGCTTGCCATAGCTTGAGAGAGAGCAAGGAAGGACAAGAGAAGGGTTTGGAGAAGAAGGAAGTCATAGACAAGAGGGGATTGTACAAGGAGTGGAAGCCTCATCAAGAGGACACCAACATCAAGGAATCAACAAGGTGAGAAGAAGGAAGAGACTTCTTCACCTTCATCTTCTTCTCTT
>BFEA01000192.1:2438312-2454392 GCA_003427395.1 Chara braunii
ATCTTCCCTTCATGTGCATGTGCTTTTCATTAGTCTAGCCACTCATTGTCATGTTCATACTTGGTGTGATGTTCCGGTTGATCTTCCCTTCATGTGCATGTGTTCTTCATTAGTCTAGCCACTCATTGTCATGTTCATACTTAATATGATGTTCTGGTTGACCTTCCCTTCATGTGCATGTGCTTTTCATTAGTTTAGCCACTCATTGTCATGTTCATACTTCCCTTCATGTGCATGTGTTTTTCATTAGTCTAGCCACTCATTGTCATGTTCATACTTGGTGTGATGTTCCGGTTGATCTTCCCTTGATGTGGATGTGCTTTTCATTAGTCTAGCCTCTCATTGTCAAAGTTCAAGTTGAATGTGATGTTCCGGATCTTTACTTAGTTGATCTCTTCTCTTTGTGCAAGTGTCTAGTCTCTCATTGTCAAGTTCATATTTGATGTGATGTTCCGGACTTTACTTAGTTGATCTCTTCTCTTTGTGCATGTGTCTCCACTAGTCTAGCTTCCCATAGTCAAGTTCATATGTGATGTAAAGTTCCGGATCTTTACCTAGTGATCTCTTCTCTTTGTGCCTGTGCTTTCACTAAGTCTAGCCTCTCGTTGTCAAGTTTATGTTTGATGTGAAAATTTCGGATCTTTACTTTGTTGATCTCTTCTCTTTGTGCATGTACTTTCCACTAGTCTAATCTTTCATTGTCAAGTTCATGTTCCGGATCTTTACTTAATTGGTCTCTTCTCTTTGTGCATGTGTTGTCCACTAGTCTAGTCTTTCATTGTCAAGTTCATGTTTGATATGATGTTCCGGATCTTGTTTAGATAACCTTCTTCCCTATGGGCATGTGTTTTCCATTGATCTCGCTTCTCATTGTTATAATATTCCAAGATATACTTAGTCAACCTTTTCTATGGGACGAGTGATCGACGTTTGATTGCTGCTACGGGGAGTTGATTTGGTTAGAAGCTCTTCCTCTCTCTCTCTCTCTCTTCCTCTCTCTTTCCCCATCTCCCCTCTCTCTCTCTCCTTCTCCCTCTCCCGCTTTTTTCCTCCCTCCTTCTCTAGCCCTGTGTTTCCCCTCCCCCCTTATCACCTTGTCTTCTCTCCCCCTCTCTTTTGTCTCATCACGTAGCACATAACTAACCCTCTCCCCTCACTTGTTACAATGTCAGGGTGCGAACGGTAAAGGGAGACCAGTCCTCACTTGGTGGAGAGAGAGGGCAAGGGAAGGATAGCCGGTCCCTTGTGCCACCAAGAAGGCAAAGGAAAAAGGGGACATTGGAAAAGTAAGAAAAGGCGGAGTCCAAGAAAGAGTATAAGTGAGAGCAAGGTCAATTTGACTCAACCATTTCCCCGACTGCATGACTATGAGAAGAGAATGGGCTGATTGAGCATCAAGAGGGAACAAAGAGCAGCCAAAGGATTTGAAAAGATAGGCATGTGGGAAGGGCTATGTGTTGACCCCCAACGGGGGATTGTATGAATCTTCTTGCTTGTGTGGGATTGTGTAGGTGAGTGATGGCTAGAAATGTCTTGAGCGGGATAGGGGCGAGAGGAACTGGGCACCAAGAGTGAAAGGGAAGAGGGACAAAGGGGCTATGGGACCCTTGACATAGAGCCAACCTACGGAAATGATTTTTGCGCTTCAGGGCTTGGAGTGTAACTGAGCGTGCAATCGTACCAGGGAAATTGTGATTTTATGTGTGCATGCATATGAGGACCCCGAAAAGACTAAGGGGCCTACTTCAATAAGGAAAACAGCAAATTGTGATACCCTATGGATGCATAGAGGCGAGGGGGAGGACGGCTCCGCCACCCCCGATGACGCCATATAGCCACATTGCTTAGGGAAATGGTGCGTGGCCTAATGATGACGCTTAGCCTACGCACAAGAGAAAAGAAACACTCAAAGAATCCTTGGACTGCCTGCGTATTGGAAGGAGCAATTGCATGAGAACACAACAAAGAATCAAAAAAAAATTCAGCGTTGCGGAACAACCAGCGAGACCACCACCACGAGTGAGGGCTGAGCTACATCCCCAATGTCAAAGCTTTGTCGCGCAATGGCCCACCACCATCCATCTCAAAGCACTAGGTGGGGGTGACCCTGGGACGAATGACCCGCGCCCTGAGCATGAGTGTGGGCGGGCCGAGCCAACTGGGACCCGCAGTGGGGTCGACTAAGGCTCGAAAGTCTACCGGGGTTTCGCCCTACAAAAATGGTGGAGGCGACGGGCATGGGGTTAAATTGACCCTTGCGATTCCGACGGGGGCGCCCGACGCATTGACGTGTACACAACCCAAGACAAGGAAAATGGACTTGTGTTTGCTCTTTTCCCTGTGAGAAATCAGATTTGAGAGTGGTTGGGCGCATGGCATGGCCAGGCCTGGAGGTATAACATGCTTGCTATGCACTTGATCAGCCATTTCCTTGAGGAATGGTTCTAGCACTCCTTCGTCCGGTGCTGCTGTTCGCCAGTCCGGGGAAGCCTTGGGCAAGTCGCAGGTCGACCCTTCCTCTTCGTATGAAAGAAGGGCTCCGGTTACCTAGCAGGCGGTTGGTGCTTGGCTTAGGCCGGGCTCCAATGAAAATCCCGCGGCGGAGTGATCCGACCAAATGGGTGCCCTTCTATCTTCTTCTTTGAGCCCAGTGGGCTCATGCACTTTGCACTTTTTTTGAAATGCTTGAAGGAACCAGCATGAACACAACGGGTCACCAAGAAGGAACAATCCTACCCTATGAAAGGACAGACAAGTGAAGAAAAGGGAAATGAAGGGAGTTGCTAGACTCCAAGAAAAACTAGCTCACCCTTGAAGATTCTCACGAGAAGGAACCAACCACTATGTATGAAATTAAGGGGAGTGACACTCATTGTCCTGAGAGAAAATTTGTGAGTTATGGGTAGGAAGCGCTGGGTGCACCAAGGGAATGACACTTGTACTATGTGTGTCCCACTTGGGACTTGTGTTTGCATGATGGGATTCGAGCGTCCTGCCTTTCGGAAGGAAAGGATTGGTCTGCACCGGTCAGTGCGGGTTGCGAAACGTCGTTCTCTTTTGTAGGTTGCCGTGTGTTCGTATGTGGAGGTCAGGCCACCGAGCTGTCGGACGGGAGTTTGTCACGTCAGTTGATTAGTAGCATTCTCGTTCGAGCGGTGACGGGCTTCGGCTCGATGATCTGTCGGACGGGGTGTGAAATCTCCTCAGGCGAGGCTTAGCCTGTTGGCTGGCGGAGGAAGTACCACTGCATGCGGACAAAGACGGAGCCTCGGAGGCGATTAGTAGCTTCTCGTAGCATGGTTTTGGGAAAGGCTGATTCTTGTTGGATCGATGGAAGTGAATGCCCGGACGGCTGACTTTGTCCCTGTATTTAGGCACTCGGGGTAACCCTCGATGTCGGTATGGATGTGCAAAGCGGCAAGACGGGATGGGGTATTCTGGGGACAAGGAAAGGGCTAACGCCTTGCCGGAACCTGGGTACCGCGCTCGCGACGGTTGAGCTGCGCTTGAGGTATGGGATAAAACTCTACCGATAGTATCAGCGGAGAGACCATATTGGGATGACCGGTGAGGAGACGACCGGCCCGTATGTGAGATTGCCTGATTTTTTTTATGTGTTCCTCCCTCCCGTAAAGATTGATTGAGCTTGGATTGTTGGACGGGCATTCTTCTAAGTTTATTCCCCCTCCTTTCTAAGTCCACACGAGTGAGAGATGATCGGAAGGAAGGAGGATAGAAGTCAGATGGAATGGAGCCAAGAAAAAGAATGTGGGGAAATGGATGGTCGGACGAGGGAATGATGGAAAGGGGGTACTTAGGAAAGGGGGAGGTAAATTAGGGAGACCTTAATGGGGGGTCTGAAATAATCCTCATTTAGGAAAAGGGGTTAACCTGACCAGAAGAACTGGTTGGTACTCTTTCATGAAAACAGGGGCCGGGTGCTGGAAACAAGATGGCGCGATGGTTGTCTCCCCCGACTTATACCAGCGGTCCAGAGATGCCAGTAGACGTAAAGGATGGGGTGTCGGTCGTCCTCCCGGAAGATGGGGCGTGGACGAACCTTGAACCAGCCTATCAAACTGTAATGCTGGAAGGGGAGGACGCGTTCCTATGGATAGAGACGGTATGGGCTAATGTTAGCTTGACAAGGTTGTCGCCAAGTTTAATGGATTTGGAGTTCCGGGGAACATTGGAAGCTCGGGGGTGGGTCTACTTGTCGTAAGATGGGGAGAATGCTATGGTCGTAGAGTTGGCACTTGGGAATGCGCCGGACGAGCTGTTTAGGAAGGCTAAAGCAGAAGTTGTGTGGGCCGCGTGTTAGCAAAGGGAGATGGAAATGGAAAGGGTAGATGTGCGGGTGGAACTTGGGGATAGAGGAAGCATGAGGCGACCCGTCAGAACCATGCGATGTGTGCTGCCTCCCTTCCTAGTGGATGCGGTGTTTGGAACTCGGAGTAGACTGGTAAGGATATGTCAGTCCATGACGAACCTTGGACTATACCAATGCGCTAGGCAGGATTTCTTTCGGTTATCAGTAGAAATGGGGCCGTTTGAGGGGAACTGGGCGGACGAGCTGGCCGAGATACTAAACTGTCTTAACCTAGACAATATCTTTGTCCCTAGCTCTGTGCATTGGGGGATAGTCTACAGGAATGTGGCAATAGGGGAGACGTTTATGGATGGGGTGAGGGGTTTGTTATACAGCGAGAAGGACGACTTCAGTGATGAAGACGAAGATGATGAGATGGAGAACTGAGACTTCTAAGAGGGGTGGGGTAACTTAACCTAGGAAGGACGGGTGGCCTGGTATTGTGCAGGAAAGGGGAAGATGACTAGAGAAGAAAGGATGATGGAATACACTTTCAAAGGTTGGGAACCACGGTGACTCAGAGGAGGAATAGAAATGCCTATACCGACAGAAAACGAATGGAGGGGGACCACGTGCGAATGGATTGGGTTTGAGGTCGCCCGGGACTTGTCATATGTATGGTAGGGCGGATTTGGAACCCGATAAGGGAAGAAGAAGGTTGGGATGATATAGCAGAAGGCAAGGTAGAGTCAGTCGGAACGATTGTCCTTTCCGAGGATGGATGACACATGTTTTGCACTATGTTAGCCATGGGACAGGACCCAATGTGGCTTCTAGGGGATGCAGAGGCGCGAACCCGGAGGGAAGGCAAGAGGTTCGCCAACGAGGGGTGGGACGAAGTTAGTAGCAAAGTTGTGATGGGAGGGTGGAAAGAACTCAGGCCTCCCTGCCTGCGCATAACAGCTTGGGTGCTCGAGTTCGTGGCCGACTGGTTCGGGGGTTTTGAGCACATAGCAGACGTATCCGACTCCATGAGGAAAGTACACATAGAATGTGTCTGGCTGACCGAGGAGTTCTATAGGTTCTCCTTAAAATATGGGCCCTTCTATGGGGATAAAGCCGGTGAGGTCATCACCATCCTGAGGATAGGTAAATACGACCGCCTAGAGGTAAGCGCGGAAGCTTGGGACGCCATAGTTAGCCGGGAGGCGGCGGCCGCACCATCCTATGTGAATGATGTCTTTATGTTATTTGAGGTGTGGTGGTTTGATTAAAGGGACTCAAAGTTCGAGCGCCACAGGAAGAACGGAGTATGGAGGGTGCATGTGAATTAGGATGTAGCATAAGAAAAGGGGATGTACATTAGTCAGCAGGGGACGCGAGGAGGCCGAAATAAGGGCAGGCATGGAGACGGGATAGTGGCGGGAACCAGTGTACGATAGGAAGGGGGGTACTGAAAGACTAAAACACGAAAGATGCGGAATCTCGGTGGGTGCAGCAATCGGACTAAGGAAGCGGGAAATGAGGCATTGCGAGATGGCCCAACGAATGACGTTCTGGGAAGATAGGCCTCGCGGGATCCGACCACCAAGGGCATCGGGAGACAGGGTCGAAATAAGCCTGCCATCAAGGAACGTGGTGAGTAACCCGGTAATGGACTGGGTGGGGGTAGAGTTGGTGGAAGACACGGTGTACCTAGTAATAGAACTGGAGTGGCGTACGAGAGGGGAATTCGGGGGCATAAATTTGGACCTCCCAGGGCGAGTGCATGCGACGGGATCCTTACACCTATTGGAAGAAGGGTGGCGAACCTTTGGAATTGCCTTGGCCTCCGGGGATGACCCCGTGCGAATGTTCGAAGGGGCATGGCAAATAACCTGGCGGGAGGGGTTCGGGTTTGCAGATCCGGAACGAGATGACGTGACAGCTGAGGTAAAAGTCGCCGCGGCAGGGGGTTTTGAGCTGCCAAATAAGGTCGTACGGATGAGTCTACCACCCTTCCTGCTAAGACGAATGGGAGGCATAGAACGAGTGGAGCAAGCGGTGACTGTCGTAACTAGGCTAAATTTTGATGAAGCATTAATGTATCGAGAATACTATCGGGCCTTCCTAGAGATGGGGTCTTTCGGGGACGAACAGGGGCGCGAGGTGCTTTGCATTCTACGAGCAGTGGTAAATACTAGGCTGGGAGTCCCACAAATAAGTGATGAGACCATGCGGGGAGTCATCCGGCGAGAGGTAGGTCGGGCCGCGACCTACATAGATGATCTCTACCGGCTGTACGAACAGCCAGAGGGGGCTACTGCTCCCAGGGGTATGGAGGGATAGTTGAGACTAGAAAAGAGAGATGAAAACACGAAGGGCAAGGGAGGAAGTAGGTGAACGAATTCTGAAAATTGGCTGTAACCCTTTCTATGTGGACTATGCAGGGAATCACCAAGGTAACAATGGCAGCAAGACGTGAGCGAATGGAACGCCAGCCCCGTGTGCAAATGGAACGCCAACCCCGGTACCCCGGACCGCCCTGGAATAATGGTGGACGATGGAAAGTATCCCTCCCGTCGAGTTCTACCTATCGGGGGTTCGACATAGAATGGCGGGCTGTGACTTTGGGAAGAGACGCCGCCTTCATGTTGGTAGAATGTCGGTGGACAGGGATGAGACTCGATCGAGGCCCCGGAGACGATCTGTTTTCCAATCTGGAAGTTACCGGGACCATGTATCTGCCTGAGATTGGCTGGCACTCGTTGGGGGTAGAGATAGCACAAGGTCACGAGCTGGCACCGGTCTTTCGAAGGGCCGCCCGGACGTTGACCCGGATAGGACAATCAGTCAGGGGTAGAAGAAACGTGGGCTTACTTACTCGGGTGGAAATGGGGGGATGGCGGGAATTCAGAGCACCAACCACACCGCTGAGGTGCCGGGTTCCCCGTTTTATGATAGACCTTGTCTTCGGGAGCCTCGCAAGGGCGCGAGAGCTGGCAGACTCGGCAATAATGTGGGCAGACCACTTTCCCTCTCCGACCATCGGGATGTTCTATGGTGTCGCTGTGGAACATGGGCCGCTCTGGGGAAACAGGGCCCACAAATTACTAGAAGTCATCCACATCCTGATGTTTTGTGCGCCCCGGCTAGACTGGACGGGGTGCGAACGCATAATCCAAAGGGAAATCGAGATAGGGGAGAATTATCTAACGGGGGTGGCTCAACTATTCGAGGAGCCTACCGAACCGGAAGGGCCACGAGGGCGAGAATGGGACTAGCACCTGCAGGCGAGCCAGTAGGGCAAACCAAGTACAGTCCGCTACATTCGAAGGCCCACCGACAAAAATAGGAAAGGTGGGGGGCCTCGGACCCAGATGATCAATAACCGCCAGACAGGGAACACTACGCAGGAAAACTTTTCCTAACGGGTTGCCCAACCCGGACCCCTACGCACCGACCAACGGAATAAGGGCGCTCTAAACGAGCCGGTGATAAGGGAAGCTAAGTCACGCCCTTAGCTCGGTGAGGCAGCAGAGCCGGACGCGGCTCCATATTAAGGAAGCCATCAGAAAATGGGAATGGGGAAAAGCCTAATTGCCAAGTAAAAGGATAAACCAACATGACTGGAACCTAGGGAACCTAAATGCCTCGCACTGCGTTTGTTCTGGGGAACCCTTTGGTCATGCAGAAGTAGGCAAGTATGGCAACAGAGGATGAGACAGGTAATCATGAAAGCGAGGGAGGACCAGGCTTAGGAGGCAGTGCCGAGCAAAGCAAGGAAGGGCAGAAAGAATGAGAATCAACAAATCCGGATGGCACAAAAGGGAACCGGAAGGAAATGTCATCGGGAGAGAGCTCAGGAAAAGCCGGGGGAAACAGACAAGGGACTCAGGAAAACAAGGAGGGCAGGAATAAGGATAGGGCAAACCCCGGGAACTCGGAGGGAGTTGTGTCTAAGAAAGTAAGGGTCACAGACGCGAGGCGCAAACTGGCAGAGATAGAGAAAAGGACCGCGGAATACAAGGCGAGGTTAATTGAGGAAATGATGATTGGGGACGAGGAAGGCCCTCCGCAGGAGGAACCGTGGGACGAGCGGAAAGCCAGCCGGGGCGGAACTGGGCAAGGGGACAAGGGTAGTGACCGTGGGGGAACGTCGAGCAAAAGAAGAAAAGAAAGAGAGAACTCTCCGGGAATGGAGGCAGAGAAGGCTACGAACCGCTTAGCCATAGACAGTAGGGCTAGCCATCTGCCGATCTCGCCAGCGGTATCGCGAGGATGCGAAGGGTTCTGGAGCCTCAGAGAAAGGGTGTTGGGATGGTTCGACCCAGAAGGAACGACAAAGACTAGAGGGGGGCAGAAAGCCGGCAAGGAATAGCCAGATACCAGCATGGCAGGCGAGGCCAGTAGCTCCGAAGGCGGCCTTAGAAAGATAGTATCATCCCTTGCACGAGCACTGAACAAGAATCAAGGCTATCTAGCAGACGCCAAGAAAAAGTTGACTTTCGATGGAGCAAACATCACGGAGTTCCTGATCGACTACGAGAACCTAGCTGCGTTACTAAAGTGGACCGAGGAAGAAAAGATGGATCACCGAGGACAGCATGTGTCGTTAAGCCTAGCACGGGACATAATGGCCATTCTTGCCGCAAGCCGGTCTTGGAAGGAGACCCCGGATGTGATGATGAGGAAGTACCTAGCGGCGGAGAAAATGGCAACGGAGGCCGACCTAGCGGCAGTTCAGAGGAAGAACTTCGCAACGTACAATGATTTCCTACGGGAGTTTACTCTAGTAGCACTAAGGATCCCCGGGGTCACGGACCGGATAATGAGTAAATATTTCCTCAGACAGTTCTCCGAGTTCGACAAAGACAAGATCCTGTCAGCTTACCAACAGACGAGCAAGTTCGTAAACACGCGGGATGTTGATTTTAACACGGTAACAGATCTGACTGAGAAAATGGTAGTAACAGAAACGTTGGCCTTGCTCAAGGAAGGGGAGGTCATAGACTTGACCAGTAGGACGGGCGACAAGGTGAAAAAGGGGATTGAAAGCCTACACGAACGGGTGCACGGAGTCGACAACAAGATTGAAAGGATGGAGAGCGCGCTACTAGTTATGCAGGCGCAAGTATCCCGTCCCCCCCTCCCCCCTCAGGAAGCAGTAGTTCCGCCAGGGGTAGCCAATTGTGGATATGGACGGAGAGATCCCGCCAACGAACAATGCAAATACTGTACCGTGGTAGGGCATTTTGTGCGGACATGTCAAAAGCTCAACCATGACATACTGAAAAGTAGGTGTACCAGGTCATTAAAGGGGGAGATATTTGGACCACAGGGGGAACGGGGGAACTGGAACTCGCCAGGAGGGATGCGGCGAGCCATTATCATGCTCAACGGGTTAGAAATAACGGTCATAGAAGCCGAACCGGTGGGCGAGATCATCTGGGATCAACTCCGGGGGCGTGAGCCGCAGGTCAACTTCATTCTGGAAAACGACGGACGAGATAGGGTAAACGCGACTACTCGGCTAGGGACGGCTAGGAAAAGGATTAACCGTGACACCGTGATGGAGGAGGTTGCTGGAAGTTCGGAACCCCAGGCAGAGCTTGAGGCCGAGGAACCGGAAAAGATCTATGGGAAGCCTAGGGAAGAGGAGCCTACAAACAAAGTTACCGCTGCCAAGAAGAAGTTTAGGTACCAAATCCCGATCTTATCCTTGCCTGAGATCGACGACACCAGTAGCAAGTTACTAGGAACCATGGTGTCGGTGTCTTTTCAGACCATGCTGCAGGCTAGCCCTAGGTTGCTCAAAGGGCTTAGACAACTGTTGACCCGACGGCGAGTAGAAATAGGGGACAACCCCGAAGTACCAGAAGGGGAGAGGGAGGAGGAAGCTCCGCAAGAAGTGGCTAACCTTCAGAGGAGTCGCGGGGACTTGGAGGATCTTGAGAAAGCTTTTGCGGACATTCGTTTGAGTTTGCTCGACCGAGAGGGCGGCGAGGTCATGAGGTCACCACCCGAGACAAAACTTAGCTTTCATGCACTGCCCGTAGGGAAGCTGAAAATCCACATCGGGACTCATCATACCGACGCGTTAGTAGACGGGGGAGCAGAAATCACTCTCATAAGAAGAGATTTCGCAACGATCACGGGATGTACGATAAACAAGGAAGTTACAGGGAGCATCCGGGGAGCTGGCGGGGAAATCCCGTTCGCTGGGTACATCACGAAGTGTGCTGTAATGGCAGGAGTCAGAGAATCGATCTGGTCGTTTCAGCGGATGACCGTAATGGAAGGAAATGCTTGTGTAGGAAACCCTCACCCCTCCACGAGGGAGAAGGTATAAAAATCTCGTGTGACAGTGAGGGAGGGACGGAAAAGGCAGAAGTGGAAGAAGGAGGCAATGCAGAGATGGGAGATAAGGTTCAGGTCTCTAACGAGGAAGGAGCCAACATGGGCAAACGACGTGAGACTTGGCATGGGGAAAGCGAGGGGGGACAAGACATGCGCGACGAACATGAGGAGGGTGAGGAGAGAAGGGAAAGCCCGCTTGAAGGACGAAGCGGCCACGACAGTTGTGAGGGGTATTGGACGGGGACAGAGATTCCTTTTACCTACGATCCAAAGAACCTTGCAGGTGGGTACAACCCCATACAGATAGAAGACGAGGAGGACGAGGAGGAGGATGTACAAGAGGTCATAAAAATCAGCAGCGGGGATGAGAGGGATGAGATCTCGAGGCCTAGGGAAGAAGGGCGGCCTCCGATGCACCAGCTGGGCAACGGGGCTTTCAGATGGGAGAACGAGTTTGGGCCAACACCCAGTCATTCGTTTCAGCAATGGACCAATGTGATCAGGCACGAATGGATTATCAAGACCCGGGAACTTGCAAAGGCGGGGGTGGAAGCTACGCCATTGGACTTCTTCAGTGAAAGTGAATTACAGGAAATTGTAAGAAAGAAGAGAGAAATCGAGACCTAAGGCCTGGGGGTTAGGAAACCTGCCAAGGAACAGGGTGGGCAAGGAACTGGGCAAGACGAGGAGCAAGGCAGGAATAGGAACTAGATGTTGACTTAGCATTGAAAAGGATCGCTGTTTTTCTGTTTACAGAGACATGAGAATGACGAGAACGTGTACAGTATGGACAAGCTTGCTAAGGATGAAGTGAAAAGAGGGCCAGCTAAGGCTGTGTCATGATAAAATAGAAGATGGTTCTTGAGGCTATTTTTTGGATGAGCTACCTTCTAAGATGGGTGCATAAGACAAAGACATGGCATTTGGGATGAGACCAATTGGGAGAGGGTGTATTGTGAATTTTGGATGAAACAAGCATTGTGCTTTTGAGAGGGGAAAACCTTGAGTATGGATTGACGATCGAACCATGGCATTGAATGATTGATCGAGTACAAGAGAGGTTAGGGAACCTATGGGTTAAGGACCATGAAGAATACTCCTTCCCTAGGAGCCTAATCCAACCGAGTCATGAATTAGTCTGAGAATGGTCAAAATCTGAGTCGTCGGAACGAGTGAAGAAAAAAGGGGGCGCCCCTGTCTTTCGCTATGGCTGAACGGTCGGGTGGGCTAGTGCTGCTTGGGGCCGCGAGCTCCAACTCGAGTACTAGACGCTAAGTCGGATGTATGCATGGATAGTACATCACTGTGGGAAATGGAAGAAAGAGAACAGCACGCTAAAAACTGAGATGAGATGGCCACCTTCTAACCTCCAAGACAGAACTGGGATCCGTAACCTCGAGGCCCACCCCCTCGGGCACTAACATTGAGAATGGAAAGGAATAGCCCTAACCAGGCTGTTCGACTTGAGAATGGAAAGGAATGGCCCTAACCAGGCTGTTCGACTTGAGAATGGAAAGGAATGGCCCTAACCAGGCTGTTCGACTTGAGAAAGGAAAAAAACGACCCTAACCAGGTTGTTCGGGAATGGCCCCTGACAAGGGTCATTCCTTTTGAAATAGGCACTAGGGTCCCCTGCATATTTGATTAAGAAAGGTTGATTGAGAAAGGTTGATTGAGAATGTGCTGGAATGAGCAATAAGAGATGGAAAAGGCCGATGGGTCGGTCATTGAAATAGCCAAAGGATGGATGGAAGAGATGGAAAAGGCCGATGGGTCGGTTATTGAAATAGCCAAAGGATGGATGGAAGAGATGGAAAAGGCCGATGAGTCGGTCATTGAAATAGCCAATGGGATGAATGAAAGAGATGGAAAAGGTCGGCAGGTCGGTCATTGAAATAGCCAATGGGATGGACGGAAGAGATGGAAAAGGCCGGTGGGTCGGCCGCTGAAATGGCCAAGGGGGCGGAAGAAAGATGTGAATAAGAAGGACAGGATAAAGAAGGCGGAACCCTAAAGCCAAGAAGGGCAGGAACCGTTGGGACGGTCATAGAGATTGGGTGTTGAAGAATGAGAGAATTAAGGATTGAATGGGCGGAAGGGTCACTCTTGAGAAATGGCTATTGAGAGAATGATCGCCAGACCGGCCATGTGGGTGGCCTTGTTGATGACAGGCTGTCGGACCAGCCATGAGAATCAACCTTGGAAATAGCATGGGATTGAGTGTTTGAAGAGTGAATATTGCATTGCATAGCCAGGGGACCCTAGGCAACTTGATGTAAGGTCGTCGGGCCGACCATGGAAATAGCGAGAGATTGAGCTTTCCTTTTTTTTCTAGACTCAGGTCTCAACATAAGGGCGATAGCAATGCCTGCATCGCGACCCCAAGACCTCTACACGTTAAGGGAAAAGTCTCAACGCGACCTGCTCCTCATAAGAAGGAATAAGGGTTGAAGGACCAAAGCACCTCTCTCTTTGATTGATGCTGGTCGTCCGGAACTAACCCCGACAACGAGCTCTAGTCGGGGAGTTCAAACTGCGCCTCATGTTGAAACCTAAACGTCAAGGGCGTGGTGCCAAAGGACGAGAGAGCCATTCTTTTTCCTAGGTCTCATTCTTTCTCCCCAACCACACGCCATGCCGTAGAGGGGCGACACGACCGTTTGGAATGGACCACGGCTGCTCGCGTTAAGTTGAGCAGCACTGTCCAGAGGGAGGAATCGGGCGTGGTACCGTGTGGAAGCCTTAACCACCACAGGGCGAGTGACACTGCCCTGCCGGATCATTACAACCGTTCCGGGACTAACCTCGAGGTCTTCGTAACTGCACTCGCAGACTAATAGAGAGTCCCAACTCTCTTGAAAGGAAGAGGCCGGATCCAAGAAAACACCGCTCGAGAGGAACGATTCGCGAGAAGACACTTACGGCAAGGTGGGGTCCTGGGAGGCTTGGACTGGACCTACCTTCCAGATGTGGGGTGGTACCTCAGTGATGACGCCCATCTCATAAGCAGCAAAAGGTCGGGCTAGAGTAGGGGATGAGGTGAGTTATCAGCAGGGGGAGGACTGATCACCCTTCCTTTTTCGGGTTGATGGGCCGGCATCCGTTTACTCAGTTGGTGGGCCAAGGTCTGCGTACCTCTGAGTGTGAACTAGTCGTGTGATGGGGACATCGCATTTTGAGTGGGGGGAAGGTGTGCCATCTACCGATGAAAAAGCGTGCAAAAGAGAAGGTTACCATGAGCGTAAGAATGGATGAGTAATTGACTTTGTGCAGGCTTGAGAAAAGGTCTGGCAAGATGTCCAGAAGAAAAGAATGGATCAGTAATTGACTTTGCGCAGGCTTGAAAAAAGGTCTGGCAAGATGTCCAGGAGAGAAACGAATGAGTAATTGACGTTGGACGAGTTTGAAAAAAGGTCTGGCAAGGTGTTCAGCTGAGGAAAAGATGTGTGAACGACTCCACATAGGCTTGAGAAAAAACCTGGCGAACAGCACACATGTAGAAATGATGGGACCACCAAGGGTAAGGGGGCCCCAAAAGTAAAAATGAGACGCTATCCGGAATGTTGTCGGGGCCAAATGG
This sequence comes from Chara braunii, assembly GCA_003427395.1. NCBI lineage: Eukaryota > Viridiplantae > Streptophyta > Charophyceae > Charales > Characeae > Chara > Chara braunii. The sequence continues at coordinate 2,452,541 of BFEA01000192.1, forward strand.
GTCCAAATAATAAAAATCGGAAAACGGGACATGCGCCGCCGGGACGAGGAAATAGAACTAGTATGGAGGAAGATGGTGGGGACTTGGGGTGTCCCAAGGGAACCGACAAGGAATATTTGTGCAAGCAAACGGCACCGTCGAGATCAAGGATCTAGACGGTGGAAAATATTAGCACCACTAGTGCAAGCACTAGTGGGAGCAAGTGGGAGAGCCATGGGAGAAAGAAAAGTAAAATAATGATGTTAAGAAGGCTGCCCAGCAGCCCGGGATATCTCGGACTAGCTAGGCATAAGAAAATAGAGCCTTGAGAGGCTCAACATGAGAAAAAGGCTGCCCTTAGAAAATCGGAGCAGAAGGGGCTAAAAAATGGGCAAACGTGAGCAAAATGGAGCCCCCTAGGAGCATGGGGGTGCCATTGTTGGAATCTGAGATGTAACGGCCAAGTAACAGCCATGAACCTGGCCTTGAATGAGGCCTTAGGGCCTAGAAAGAGGGTGCTTAGCAGTTTGACACTTGTCACAGCTGAAATAAAACAAATAAATAAAAAAATGAGAGAAAAAAGAGGGAGAATGAGACAAAAGGGGAGAAAAGAGTAAAGGAGAGTGTGCCGGCCTATTGGGACCTGCACAGTAGGGACTGGCAGATCCCAACTGTGACCTCATCCCTCCTAGAATGAGGGAGGGCAATCCGGATTGCAGAGATCTCAATAAAATTTGAATTAAAAAGCTGAAAATGAGAGAAAATGCAAAAAGGAAGTGGCCGGTTTACTTTTGGGTCATGGATCTAAGATCAAATCTCATGGTAGAGAGGAACTAGCCGTTTTTTGTGGGCCAGCTCAAAACGGCTAGCTCCGGAATGAGGTGGCAGCCCAAAATGGAAAGAAACAAAAGAGGGAAAATGACAAAACAGTGCATTTGACCCAAAAAGAGAACCAGATGCACCAAAAGTTGAAAAACTAGAATTAGGGGCTCGAAAATGAAGCAAGGGCTACTAGGGGGTAACTCCGATTATTGCTGGTCTTGGATCTCAACCAGATCCAAGGCTGAAAATGTGCCGCCACATGGAAAAATGCTCCGGCCTACTCAAAAGAGGCCGAAACTTGAAAAAATCGAGAAAAAGGCCCACAAGGCCTTTTTCTTTCAAGTAAAAATGCCCCTTGGATACTAGGACCCAAGGGGGCAACATTTGTGAGGCAAAAAGGAGGCCGGAGTAGGCCAAGAGGCAGTCCGAGTTGGTACCAACCACTCGGACTTCATGTACTTGGCCAAAATGAGGCCCAGGTACCTCCAGGAGGACCTAGTAAGGGAATTTTGCCCTGGGGGCTCGTGGAGAGGCTCATGGGCTGGCCGGACTGCAGGTTTCAGCCTACATAAGCTGAGGATGCAGTTCGCCACTCTCACATTTGTATGAGGAGTGCCCATGCTGCCCATGCTGCCCAAGTGAGCTCACAAGAGCACCTCTGCACTTGGAGTGAGAGAGGAAGAGCCCATGTTAGTGGGAGAGCTTAAAGAAGACTAGGAGGTAGTGGGGAAGGCTCTAGAGGGTAGTGATGGTGGGAAAGACACTTGGGAGGTGATCCGACATATCCCTCCTGGGTGTAGGACAGAAGGAGAGGCCAGAGGAGCCCCCATTAGCCGTCCTAGAGGGGAGGACTCCATAGCCATAGTTGGGGGAGCTTGCCATAGCCTGAGAGAGAGCAAGGAAGGAGGAGAGAAGGGCTTGGAGAAGAAGGAAGTCATAGCCAAGAGGGGATTGTGCAAGGAGTGGAAGCCTCATCAAGAGGACACCAACATCAAGGAATCAACAAGGTGAGAAGAAGGAAGAGACTTCTTCACCTTCATCTTCTTCTCTT
>BFEA01000192.1:2457207-2470936 GCA_003427395.1 Chara braunii
TGTCAAGTTCATGTTTGATGTGGTGCTCCATGTAGGGTGTGATGTTCCGGATCTTTACTTAATTGATCTCTTCTCTTTGTGCATGTGCTTCCACTAGTCTAGCCTCTCCTTTTCAAGGTCATGTTTGATGTGGTGCTCCGGATCTTTGCTTAGTTGATCTCTTCTCATTGTGCATGTGCTTCCACTAGTCTAGTCTCTCATTGTCAAGTTCATGTTGGGAGTGATGATCCGGATCTTTACTTAGTTGATAGCCAAAGGATTTGAAAAGATAGGCATGTGGGAAGGGCTATGTGTTGACCCCCAACGGGGGATTGTATGGATCTTCTTGCTTGCGTGGGATTGTGCAGGTGAGTAATGGCTAGAAATGCCTTGAGCGGGATAGGGCGAGAGGAACTGGGCACCAAGAGTGAAAGGGAAGAGGGACAAAGGGGCTATGGGACCCTTGACATAGAGCCAACCCACGGAAATGACTTTTGCGCTTCAGGACTTGGAGTGTAACTGAGCGTGCAATCGTACCAAGGACATTGTGATGTTATGTGTGCATGCATATGAGGACCCCGAAAAGACTAAGGGGCCTACTTCAATAAGGAAAACAACAAATTGTGAGACCCGATGGATGCGTAGAGGCGAGGGGGAGGACGGCTCCGCCACCCCCGATGACGCCATATAGCCACATTGCTTAGGGAAATGGTGTGTGGCCTAAGGATGACGCTTAGCCTACGCACAAGAGAAGAGAAAAGAATCCTTGGACTGCTTGCGTATTGGAAGGAGCAATTGCATGAGAACAGAAAAAAAAAAAAAAAAAAAATTCAGCGTTGCGGAACAACCAGCGAGACCACCACCACGAGTGAGGGTTGAGCTACATCCCCAATGTCAAAGCTTTGTCGCGCAATGGCCCACCACCATCCATCTCAAAGCACTAGGTGGGGGTGACCCTGGGACGAATGACCCGCGCCCTGAGCATGAGTGTGGGCGGGCCGAGCCAACTGGGACCCGCAGTGGGGTCGAATAAGGCTCGAAAGTCTACCGGGGTTTGGCCCTACACCGGGCCCATTCAGAAGAGCCCTATATGGAGTTGTAGTTCAGTCAGGCCATTCAGACAGGCCTCCACGTTGAGTTGCTGATTGCTATTTGGCCAAGTCTTGGAGGGAGTATTTGCATTAGTGAGAGTGCACCATCTATCCAAGTTGGCCCGTCGTCGTGAGACTGCCCCTACGTGGGGTAGATTGATTGAGAGGTTCTGCTACAGGCATGTGGGACACCAGAGTTTCACTATCAGGGCTAATGAGTCCTCGACCTCGAGACACACGCTCGTGATCACCTACTCGGTGAAGGGGGCAGAGACGGGAGTGAAGGGCACCACATACGACAGGATTGCGGATTACATATTTCGCAGGGAGAGCTATTGGAGGGACAACTGGTTACACGTGGTGTTCCCTCGCGTACCTTCAGCACCTGGGGGTGTGCTCTTCGATTTTGACGGATGCAACCCCAAGCCCCTTAGTGAGTCCCGCAGCAAGGAGAAGAGGTGGAAGGACGGCCGGATCCGGAGAGAGATAGCGGGATCCGGGGTCCCAATCACCACATGCGTATAGAGATCAGAGACTAATGAGTCGGACTTGGAGCCCTGCTCTGTGAGTGACGTTAATCTTGGCGACTACTTCGACTGGGACACTCACAGGGACTGATTCTCTGGACAGTAGCAGGAGCGCTAGAGACCGGTGAGCGGAGACGACGGAGGGCGACATTGAGGAGGATCGCATATCTTCTCGCGCGGTACCTACTTGAGGGTGATTAACTCCTACATGTCAGACCACCCTAGGTCCGAGACAGTTATTGGTCTCCCAAGAGGGGAGGGACCAGTCCCATATCTCGGAGATGGCTACAGTCATTTGGTTGGGACGGACTTTGCTATGCAGGCTTTTCGGAAGCCTCTTTACGGAGATCGCTTTCTCGAGGTTTCCTACATTTACTCTGGTGGGAGAGGACGGATTGAGATATTGATTGGAGCTTCAGGCGACATCACTCTTGCGGAGGAGCTTTATCTCAGGAGCGTCGCAGACGAGGAGATGGCGAGATGCATGGCCTATATCTGCAAGATTGATCCAACGCCTCTCGATATCAGCTATGTGGTTCCAGAGTCTATAGCCACGCGGGTTCTCAATGACGAGGCGCCAGATATGGACTCCCAGACGGCAACACTTACTCACGAGGGGGTACCGCTTATTATCATTGATTGAGGTTCTCTTTTTTCAGACACTATGATGTATTACGACATTATTATTTATTAGTGACTGCAGCCCTCCGATGGCTGCTCCCTGCATACTCTGTGTACTACTCTTCAGTCTCGTATCTCTGGTCATACTCTTGCAGAATGTGGTTTCTGGTCTTCTCATTTTATCAGTGGTTATTGCTCTATGATGCACGTATGTTATTTTCCTCCTTATTTTACACAGGTTACACTCAAGGCAGCTTGAAGGACTCCTGGATGATAGGGACTTCGGTGACCTTGGGTCTATCCTTTATACGGGGTCAGGTGCAGGCGATAAACCCGAACGCCTCACTCTAAGCCGTGTCGCCGCTGGCAGGAGGAATAACCCTGACTACTCGGCTGTATGACAAAGTGTGACTGCCTCTGAATACACCTCTATTTTTAATACCTATCAAAATCCTGCGTGACAGTCTGCCAGTCCTCCAACCCACTGAGCTCGGTCCGGGGAAGGATATCTAACCAGACCCTTGAAGCAGTGGGGGCGCGACAACGGTCACCATGCCAACCCATAGGGAGTAGAGCACGCATGCTTTGCTGCTTGTCCTTTGTGCGGCTCACTGCGCTGTTAGATGGGTTCTGAGGGGCAGGCCAACCCTATGTGGGAGACGATAACTGGGCGTCTATAAATAAACACCGGCAGGGGAAACCATTGGCTGTGATCGTCGTCCTGTTTGCGACGTTAAATAATTCCTGAGGACACTTGGGGGGGCGGTCCTTAAATACCCTCTTGATCAGCCAATTGGTGTAAGGCTCGCTGCACGCGAGGATAAAACAATGTGCTAGAGCTGGCCAGCTCAACAGGACTCGGGGCACAGGTGTGGGTCGATTGCACACCTTTAGACACGCACTGCTCTCTGGATGGCTTAGGGACGCTGACGTCAAGCAACATTCAAGAGGAACTGGGGGAGGGGTAGATTTTAGGTGATAAGTTCAGGAAAAATTCCATACTGTCCCAATCCACACAAATGATTCTATTTTTATGCTTTGATTAGTTAGATGTACAACCATTAACATCTGACAGACAACATATTAGAACTGTTTCCTGTTCATTGTGCATTTTGTTCGAAAACTAGTCAAACTAAAAATAGTTATATTTGTAGGAATATGAACTTACCTGTTGGACCCGAATGTATAGTCTTTGATATAGCCGCCAATTATTTATATCGGTCTGTACATGTTGCTGCGGTAGGCATCCATTGTGTGTCCTAGTGCAGACGGTGTGCAGTTCTGTAGCATATGAGCGATAGGGACACCACTAGTGAGGACGACCGGATCTTGCGATCGGCTAGACGCCCGATAGCCCACTTGGCCTTAGGACCAGAGGGCGACAGATATCTGTTTCGCCAGCTTAGGGAGAGGCAGCAGCAGCAGCGGAGGGCTAGGGCAGCAGAGACCAGCAGAGCATTCACAAGCGAAGCCGCTGTTTCAGCGGCCATGGCAACTGCTGCGCAGCAGAGTTCCCAGGCGAACAGTTCAGGGTCTGTAGGGTCAACGGTTGCACAAACCCAGAGTCACTCCACTGGCGTTATGGCAAGCCAGCCATTAGTGATGACTCCCGAGGAGGTCGCCATACAGTGAGCTGCTGATCCCGAGGCACATCTACAGTAGGCTTTGGGTGAGATTAAGGCGGAGAAAGAGAGAATGATTAGAAGAAGAGTCAGGATGCAGCGGAGGCAAGCGGAGTTAGTCGGGCGACTGCAGGCGGCACCATCACCGTTGGGGCCCGGTGCCTGACCCATTGTACATCCTCCTCCTTTTGTCCCACTAGTGACTGGGGTTTCCCCATATACAGCTCCAGCATCGGTCCAGACTGTTTCCCTTGGTATGTCGTTAGCAGGAGGGTTCTCAGCAGGTTCGAGTTTGCAGGTTCCTGTACAGACAGTTTTCACCCAACCTCCGTTGCAGGTTGCCGTAGGCGGGCAGCCTGCTGTCTCGCAGCCTGCACAGCCGCTGGGTACACAACCCCAACAGTCAGTGCAGCAGCCTGCACCACAGGGTCCACAGCCAGGAGTGATGCAGGGACCGGGACAAAGTCAGTGGGTACCAAAGACGGCCATCGCCGCTCCGAAACCCTTAACAGGGGATAAGAGGGGCGAAGACCTCGACACTTGGTTGAGGGCAGTGTTAGTCTATGTCAAGTGCAAACTTACCTTGCCACACGAGGAAGTGTTTGTGGCTGCCTCCTATCTAGAAGGGAGTGCAGCACGATGGTTGAGTGGTTTAGTGCAGCTACAGGGGTACGGTCATAACTTTCGCGCTTGGATGACTTCCTTAAGTTGGTGGAAGACAAGTGGCATGATCCTCAGGAGGCCCAAAAGGCTACTGATGCGATCCTGACACTACACATGAGGCAGTTTAAGTCGGTAAGGGAAGCCACTGACGTTGTAGAGCGTTTGATCTGTGTCCCTGGGGTGCGCTATGACCCCCATCTCTTACTCACCTCCTACCTGAGATGCTTTCCCATGCCTCTCAGGAATCAGTTGGCAGGTGAGGCCAACATCAATATGCACATCTTTCCCTCGTTTAGCAAGAAGTCCCTAGACCTTGAGGCAAAGATAGGGCATGGGCAGACACCCACTACGGATGGTAGGAGAAAGTCACTGCCTCCCAACTGGAAGGCGAAGGCATTATGTTTGTCGATAACGATGGTTCAACCATCGAGTTAGATGACAACTTCCGGGAGGGAGTAGGTTCAGAGGCTGGCAGCGTAGAGGCTTCAGGGGGTGGAGTAGTCGTTGTAGCACAAAAAGGTAAGGCGACTGGTAGACGCCGCGAAGGCTCCCGGTCTAGGAGTCAAGTTGACCCCAATGCTCCCCCATGGGAGAAAGCGGTTCTCACTGAGGACATGTGGAGAGATCGGTGCACGCAACAAACTTGTATTCGTTGTGGCCAGTATGGCCATAACCAATTCAAGTGTCGAAATAAGAAGGTGATCGAAAAGATTCCGCCTACGATGGGGCAGGCATTAGGATCCTCCGCTCCCGTTGGTAGCAATGTGACCAGCAGTTCTGACACTACTCCGGGAAACGCGTCGGGCCAGTAGGAATGGTAGTTGTTCCTGCAAGGGTCGAGGTGGTGGACACACCCTCACCATCTCGAGAGATGGCCCAAGCTACTGACTCCATAGTCGTCCCGCAAACACATTCTGACCCATCGAGCCTTTGTTCGATGAATGTGTTTGAATCCTTAGAGAAGCCACAGGAGGAGTGGTCTAGATCAGACCCACTAGCTTGTTGGATGGCATTCGCCAAAGCCCCTAAGGGAGAGATGTTCGTTGGCGAGGTAGTCATCGGCGGCCACAAGGTCGGCCACAAGGCCGGGGCCTATTATGATACTTGCTCGACTGGGAACTTCATCAGTCGCACGTGCGTTGAGAGACTGCGCTTACAGGGTCGAGTGCAACGCCTGAGTCAACCTGTGGAGTCGACCTGTGCCAACAAACAGCGCATGGTAGTCAACGACTACCTCCAGGATGTTGAGTGTTGTTTCCCGTACGCTGGAGGGGAATTGAGACATCGCGTCTCGTTCCTAGTGAGCGATGATCTCCCTATGGATATCTTGTTAGGTATGTACTACCTCTCCGTGGCACAGCCCCAGTTTGACGGGGACCGAAAAGTGGTCAAACACACTTTGCCAGGTGGAGGGACCGCCAGATTACATAAGTTCAAAGCTAGTAGTTTGATTGAGTCTCACAGATGCATGTGTGCGGCCACGTTCTATAACTATTATAAGCAAAATCCGGAGGAGGGTATGTATCTAGTCTATATCTCTGCAGCAGGCGAGTCGGTGAAAATGCCGCCGGAGATAGAGGGAGTAGTTGCCAAGTACCCTGATCTATTTGAAGAGCTTACAGGGGTTGTTGAGAGGGAGGTCGTCCACGCGATAGAGATTATCCCAGGGTCTAGCATTCCAAAGGGTAGGATCTATCGGATGTCTCCAGGCGAGCTTGATGAGCTTCGCCGACAACTCAAGGAACTCGTAGAAAAGGGCTGGATGCGGCCGAGTGTTTCTCCTTATGGATCATCAGTCCTATTTGTACCGAAGAAGGAAGGAACACTTAGGATGTGCACTGACTATAGGGGTCTCAATGCCATCACTTGCTAGATAGAGTGCAAGGGTGTCGGTGCTTCAGTAATATAGATCTGAAGTCCGGGTACCATCAGATCGCAATCCGGCCCGAGGATCAACACAAAACCGCATTTCAGACCAGGTACGGTCTGTACGAGTTTGTGGTGATGCCTTTCGGCCTTTGCAATACTCCTGACATTTTTCAGCACGCTATGAATCAGATATTTCATGACTACTTGGATAAATTTATCATCGTGTACCTCGATGACATACTTATTTTTAGTATAATTGTTGAGGAGCACGTTGCGCACTTGGACAAAGTCCTTAGCCTTCTTCGACAGCACAAGTTCAAAATCAACGGTGAGAAGTGCGAGTTTGGCCGCACCCATGTCTTGTACTTGGGTCATGAGATTTCCGTGGAGGGATTGAAGCCCGATGACGCGAAGGTGGCCAGCATTCGTGACTGGCCGGGTCCTCACTCTGTGACTAAGATGAGGTCCTTCTTAGGGATAACAGGCTACTACCGCAATTTTGTTCAGAATTACAGCATAGTGGTCGCCCCTTTGACGAACCTGACTCGCCTTGACACCCCATGGGAATGGACAGACAGGTGTGAGGCTGCTTTTTGACAACTGAAGCATGCGTTGACACACCATGAGGTCTTGAAACTTCCTGATCCTGACAAACCTTTCGTAGTAACTACGGATGCTAGCCAATATGGCATAGGCGCCGTACTTGCGCAGCAGGAGGGGAAGAAGTTGAGGCCGGTAGAGTACATGTCCAAAAAGATGCCCTCTCAGAAGTTGGCTAAGTCCACCTATGAGAAGGAACTCTATGCGATCTACAAGGCGCTCACCCATTGGAGACACTATCTCCTTGGAAGGTTCTTCTACGCAGGACTGATCACCAGACCCTGAAGTGGATGAGAACCCAGCGTGTGCTCTCCGACGCTCTGAAGCGTTGGATTGAAGTCATAGAGCAGTATGACTTCGAGCCCCAGTACATAAAGGGCGAGTATAACAAGGTTGTCGATGCGCTGTCGCATAGACCAGATTTCTCCAGTGCGCTGATCACTGAATTTGGGCTTGCGGACGATGTTACTCACTCTATGGTGGAAGCCTATCGCGAGGACTGGTTTATGTCGGAGATCATACGCAGACTCGAGGCGAAGGACAAAGCGACTTCTGCCGAGTTTGAGTTGGTCAACGAACTGCTGTTCCCTGAGAAGACAGGGAATAAACATCTGTGTGTGCCAGATAGGGAGTCTTTACGTAGTTTATTTTTAGGCGAGTGTCATAATGCCACTGGACATTTTGGTTTCAAGAAGACTGCAGCCAATCTTCTGCAGCGGTTCTGGTGGCCCACGATGATGAGAGATGCCAAGCTGTACGTGGAGACTTGTCAGGTCTGTCAGAGAGACAAGCCCCGTACACAGGCCCCTCTTGGGCTCCTCAAGCCCCTTCCGATTCCGGAAAGGCCAGGTGAGAGCGTATCCATGGATTTCATGGACAAACTGATCACGCAAGAGTGGAGTGCGACACATCTTTGTCATTGTGGATAGGTTTAGTAAGTATGCTAGATTAGTTGCAATGCCGGAAACAGCAAAGACTGAGTACGTCATTAAGCTGTTCAAAGAAAACTGGGTCAGAGAGTCTATCATTAGTGACCAGGATGTGCGATTCACTAGTGAACTGCGGAAAGTTGCAGCTGCAGAACAGGGCACACAGTTGCAAATGACATCAGGCAATCACCCAGAAGCAAATGGGCAGACAGAGCAATTGAAGCACACTGTACAACACCTGCTGAGGCATTACATCAAGCGGAATCAGGTCGACTGGGATGAGAAGCTTGCTCTCATCGCCAGCCTGTACAACAACGCTGTGCACAGCGCTACGGGAGTAAGCCCGAACAGTCTGCTACTGACTTTCAAGCCTAGACTGCCCTTGGACTTCCAACTACCTGAGAATCAGTCAGCTGCTTCACCAGGGACCTTGGAGTTTGCTTATCGATATGAGCAACTGATGCAACAGGCAGTCGAACAGATGCACAAAGCACAGGTGGTGATGATAGAGTCTGAGAACAAACACCACCGCCCATCTACATTCCAGGTAGGAAAAAGAGTCTGGGTTAAGTCCCCAGAACTGGAACAGGAGTACGGGATTTCCCGTAAACTAATGCCACAGTACTTTGGACCCTGGGAGATTCTAGATGTTGTGGGGAATGAACCAGATGGACCATCTTATGTTATTCGTATCCCTGGTCACTTACGCACTTACCCTGTTTTCCACGCCTCAAAGCTTGCACCTTCTAGAGAAACAGATCAGTTTCCCTCTCGTCGTTCAATGCTGCCCCCAACCATGGATGGAGAGGTCGACATCGACGACATTGTTGATCACAGGGAGATGCCAGTTCCAAGACCACCAGGCAGAGGACGTCCTCCGAAACCAACGCTGCAGTATCGAGTTCGGTTCAGACATCACACTGATCCAAAGGAGGATGGATGGTTCACAAGAGAGGAACTGATGCAGACCGCTCCACAGGTAGTCGCTCACTATGGGAAGTCTCTGCAGAAGGGAAAGCGCCAAATTATCGAAGACTGAACTTCTCAGAGGTCTAGCGAAGTATGGAGGAGAGAATGTGAGGCACAAGGCCTTGATAAGCCCTACTGGGCCCCTATTTGCAACATGCGTCGGCCGCCATAAGTGAAGGCAGGCTCGACAGACCTCAAGAGGCCTACTTTGGACTACTACGACTGGGGAAATTCAGGCAGTTGCACAGTGCCAGTTGGTTGGAAGCGCCCAGGCCCAGGCTGCCTTGCATTGCATGTAACTGAGGCAGGCCCTGGGCCGGATACACAAAGTGGACTGAACAAAGGCTGAGGGCAGTTGGGTGCTGGTAACCACCACAGGCCCTGGACCTGTTGACTTCGGACTGAGGCTCAGCCTCCCTGGGCCTACCGGACGCTTCTGGACCGGGGCCCAGTACCGCAGCACAGCATGCAGCCGCAGGCCACTTCCATCTAGGGAAGGGCCTGCCTACGCATTGGGCATTCGGGCACTGGCTGCTTTGCGCGCAAGTGCTGCTGCGCTATCGCTTGCCAGGCTCAGGGGCGAGCTGGAAGGAGCAGGCAGCCATAGCCGAGCTGCGCTGCTGTATGCTGGATGGGGCGCATGGTGGTCCTTGGGTGCAACTGGCATCTGTGAGTTGGGGAACGAGGTTGTGAGTGATACGAGAGACATACCTGGTGCTTGAAGCGTGCGGCATTGGCCGAGATCTGCCCGTGCTTCGAGGAGCTGTTGACTTCATCAGCGGCATTGTAGAGTAGGCTAGATAGGATCTGCCATCTGTAGTCTGGGCGCCGAACGCCAGATAGGATATCAACATTGGTTCTTTGTTGATGATGATGATGAGACTATTCGAGCATTGTCAATTATGAGCTTTTGGTGTGCTCTTATTTGGTGAAACTCGTGATGAAATTCTGCTTTTGGTTCGAGGTCACGACTATCTGGTCTCATGTGTATGATGCTGTTTGATTGCTGAAGTTCGCTATTGCTCATCTTCCTTGCACTTGTAATAATAACGTTAAAAGTAATGGTACTGCACTTGCGCCGTAAAGCTCCGCTTATTCTACACTTCTCAAGTCACCTCGAATGATGCTGTCCTTTTTCTTCCAATGCAGTTTCCACAATCAGCGTGGCGTCTGGGAGGAGGTAGCAGTGAAGAATATTGAGAACTTGTACACTATTACAGCATGCTCCTGGAGACCTGATGGCAGGCAAGATTATGTGACACGACTCCCTCTGCTTAAAATACTTTTTTTTTTCTTTTTTTTTAACACAGCATGGGCCACATCTATTCTGGGGGGCAGCAGGCACGGAGAACAGACAGGAAAGAGCAAAGAAGCAGTATAACCCCATAACCCCATCGCCCTAGTCACGATACAGGGGGGCTGGAAGAGCTATGCAGTGTCGCACGCCTGTTCCCACCCGGGGCCCGCATAGCGGTCGGGAAAGCTTTATGCAGTACCCAGCCGCACACTATGCAGGTTGCAAAAGGGCAGGTTAAGGGCACGGGGTGGTGCCTCCAGTAGCTGGGCCTTCCCCCATGCACTCACATGTTCATTCAAGATCAAGTTCGCTATGAGTTCATCCAAGATCAAGTTCGCTATCGGTTCCAATCTGCACTATTCACTATTCATACCTGTCCTTTTACCACTCACCTGAATGCACTTGCAAAAACTGTAGAACAATTGTATATTTATACTGCTTGTTTTGGAGGTCCTCAAAATCATTTTTGCTAATTGGCACCCATTGAGCAAGGCCAGATGAGTGGAATGGCCGGGTAATCCCCTTCTTGAATCGTGAGAAACAGAACCTGGCTGTCCAACGCACTGCAAAGTCATCCAGGAACTTTTCTCACAAATGGGGACCGCTTGCCATCTTCTGAGTGCTTAAGAGCTCCTGTGGCATGCATGGGCCTCCCATATAGGCCCTAGTGGACCGGTCTAGATTTTGGGCAGTGTATCCCATGTTTGGGCGGCCATAGGGCCGTGGTTCTTTTTTTGGCCTTTGATTCATTCCCTTCAGGCAGCATCGGTTATTTCATCTATTCTGTTATGTAATGGACCCAATCGCATGAGAAGCCAGTCAATGTCGTGATACAAGTCTGAACCCAGCCAATGAAATAGTATCTCCGACTTCAATTAAATGTCCATGTCCAGCACACGTGCCCTTCTCCATGTCATCAAACTCCAGAGAAGAGAAGGAGAAACTGGGGAGAATAGACAGAAGAAGAGGAGAAGATTTCAGAATGCACGTAATCTCTTCAGCCCACTTCCTCTTCGGGCATCCCCAACTATCCCTACCTCAGCAATGCAGCCTCTCGCTAACATCCTCAGATGTACACAATGTGCAGATTACACCAGGGCGCCCATCCTCCATCCACATTAATAATCAAACAGGGAGGATGGCACAGATCTTACTCGCCTTCTTGGAGATAAGCAGCCGATCACACATGATGTCGCCAGGTAAGTTCAGTAAGCTTCCCCTCAACCTCCTTCACAGCCCTGGTCCTCCTCCTCGCCCAACCTATACACGATGTCTGCAGCTATGGCGGCACTGGCCGATCAAGCAGAATCTCCTCTGATGCTGGCGCCCACCAAGCAGCACTGGCGCGCAGAAACTCCAACAGCCTCGCGATATCGTACTAGCATCAAGCCAGCGCAAGGCAGAATGATCTCCACAGTGGCTGGGTCAACTCTATATAGTGATGACTCACGTTGACCAGCCTCCATTCCCCTTGGCTCGAGGGCCCAGGTGATCTGACAACCAATGGCCTCGATGCGGCGCAGTCCCATCTTTCCCTCGTGTCCCACTTGGACTGGAATCTTTTGGATACCTGCAGACAACCACTCATGTGCATCTGATTGACGACCGTGGCTGACCAGCGGGTTGACTTTGACTTTGGGCCTGGGATCCCATGCTTGGGTTGACTCTTCATTTTCCAAGAGTCAAATGTCTGACATTGGGGTACTGGACACAACTTTTGACTCAAATCTTGGTACCCGTTGACCCTAGGCACTTTCTCATACGTTTCTCAAGCTAGGGATGTGACTTTTGACCCCTATTTTTTACCTTTAACCAAAAGTCACAACGCTTGTGCGGATCGGAATTGGGTTTATTACGTTCCATCCAACCCGATTTTGAGTTCCACCGCATAAATTATTCTTTCAGGCTCAGTTTTCTCTTAACCCTCGTTCATGCACAGCAACTATATCAAGGGCAGTAGGTAATAGTTCCTCTTGCTGAACCATCTAGCTTCAGAATCTGGCTGGTTCCTAGACTTTACCGTAGACTGCTTTTGCGGTCTTCCTCTTCCGCCTGTAGAAAAGAAACTGTGGTCAATGATTCTCTCAACCTGGTACCCACAATTCATCGAAGGAGGAAACATCGACGGCCTGTTTGGAAAATCCTGGCCTTCGATGTAGGGTAACAGTTTAGACTCATGGAAGAATGGGTATGTCTTTACATGCGAGGGTACGTCAACACTGTAGGAAGGACCACCTGCATCCCCAACAACTTTGAGAACTTCCTAGGGTCCATAAAAGACAGGCATTAGTTTCTGAGATATGCCTTCCTCTAAAGAAAATTTGTTAGTCTTTACCCAAACTAAATCTCCTTCATTGAATTGAGCAAGCTTGTGGTGCTTGTTAGCTTGCTCTATCATCTTTTTTTTTTTTTTTTTTTTTTTTTTTTCAAACAAAACCTCAAGGTTCTGGCTCCTTTTCCATTCTGGGGAGCGTCAGTCTGGTGCCTATTCCACCGGCAAGTCAAACAGAATTACCATGGCTACGCCGGACCCGGACCCGGACATTTCCGGACATGGAACCAGACCCGTGTCCGGTAGTTTCCGGACATCCGGAATTCCGGACATTTCCGGACGGTCCGGATGTCTGGACAGGTCCGGAAATGTCCGGATTAAAAAAAAAAAAAAAAATCTGAAAAACAAATATGCTATGCAGAATAACAATGCAAACCACTTTTGCCTCAGAGTCATGTCAGAATTCCTAACCAAACTTGAGTTACAAGTCAAAAACTATAAAAAAGCTTTAAAAAAGACTTTAAAAACTAATAAAAGTTAATGAATTATTAATAATTAAAAATTTGGGGTTGTCTAATAAATTATTATAGAGAGAGAGAGCATGTCCGGACCTCCCCAAAAAACATAAACGGGCCTTAAAAAAACCCAAAACAATTTTGGGGGCTTGGCTCCTCAATGGGGAAGGGTCCTGGACCGTTTTTTTTTTTTTTTTTTCCCCTCAAATTTTGGCAGATCCGGACCTTCCAGACCGGACGTCTGGAGTCCGGACTGAATCCGGACCATCTGGACGGCGGTCCGGACGTCCAAATCGTAGTCATGAGAATTACAATGAAAACTTTACACACGCTCCTCCCCCTTATGGTGGGAAGGCCTGAAGGACGGCACTGATTGCTTCCTGAAGGAAGGATGTACCACCCCTCACCCCTGCGTAAGTTAGCCTGTAGTGCAGTAACCCTGTTCAGAAGTAGTCTGGGGCCCAGAACTCAGCCCTAGGCAATGCAGACCAAAGTTGGTCTGCGCTGGGCTTTGTGACCAGGGCACGCCCAGGCCTGAGTCTGTCGCGTTTGGCTGTGTGACCAAACGCTGCACCCAGGAAAGTCAAGGGTCAAAGTCAACTGTAGAGTCAAAGGTACCGCGCCCAGGCCCTTCGTTGGATACGCTCACTTGTTGTGCGCAGGTACCCAGACAAGCATCCAGGCCGAAGGGAATTCAGTTTCAGGCCAATCTGGGCCTTCGTTTGCATCAAGATCTGGACGGCTAAAGGTTGCAGCATCCGGGGTCCAGACCCCG
>BFEA01000193.1:7169-18991 GCA_003427395.1 Chara braunii
CCCTATCCTGTCGTAGGGGCTCGCGAGAGGTATGGCTGGCGCACCCGGCCGGAGCGGCTTGTGGAAGCTCCATGTATTTTTTTTATTTTTTTTTTTGCGACAAAGGATTGAAAACCAACTCCTGCGTGACGCGGCCGGAAGGGTCCCGCGCTGCCCCGTGCGGTGCCGGACCGATTGCGCCCGACAACGTTATCATCCTCATCATCGGCAAATGTAAGGTTAATAGACCTCCCTAACAGACCTCTATACGAACCATCCCCATCAACACGACAATCGTCACCCCCCCCCCCCACAACCATGTTCTCAGCATCATCAAGGGTATTCCATTGCAAACATTCACGTTCAACTTAAAAAAAAAAACAGCATGATCGCCCCGAGTATGTACACTTCCAAGATTCACGGATTTCTCATCATTTCCAGTTTTCTTCGACATCTCCGAATGTTTGGCTTCAACTTTTGATATAACATTCGGATCATATTGAGTGATATTGCTGGTTTTCATAACTTTCCTCTTAGCACGAGTGTCGTAGGTATGACGCATTCGGGAGTCGCCTGCGAAGAAAGAATAAGATGAAATTAATCGAAATGCGAAGGGTCGATAAAAATAAAAGAACAACTCATCCAACAAGTTCATGATACACAATCTTATTCGTCAAAATGTTTTTATCAGGCAACGCAACACGGATGTTGTTGGGATGACTAACACGCGACAAAGCAACGTACAGTTGACCATACGCAAAAACCGACTTTCGTAGCCAAACCCCCGCACGCGATACAGTTTGTCCTTGCGACTTGTTAATCGTCACAGCAAGAACAAGACGTACAGTCACGTACTGAAGATTGTCTCATAAACCATTTGAACCCAGTGATGTCACCATGACTTATCAGATCAATCTTGGGGATCAGTGTTGTCTTACCCGTGCGCATTATTGTCACTTCCAACAAATCATCATTAACGATCTTCTTCAGAATCAACCTTGTACCATTGCAAAGTCCTTGCTTCTGGGACAATTTCGCAAAAGCATCATGGATGCACCAATTTTCAAGCGCAGTTTGTGAGGTAGAAATGTCTGATTCATTGAGAGAGTTTAAAAACTCTCGCTCAATACCGAGTTCGGTATCATCCGAATCAGGATAATTAACGCTGAAAAGTTCACGCACCTCCCGAGAGAAATCATAAAGAACATGGTTGTTAACAGAATCCGCATCGTGATTAGTAGGTATAAAATTAATCGAGGCGAGAAATACTCGGCATCCCCCACGTGGTTTGACACATCTTCAAATATCCATGAAATCAACTCATCAATCAGTTTATCCGTACAAATCTTATGTGGCAATCTGATTGTAGCAGGTTTATTAAGAACACCGTGAGGATGATCACCAGTCCCAACACGCATAAAAAAGTGGGCATACATTCGTGCCATTTCATCATCGCCTAAGCTTAAGATTCGCATATTTTTGGTTAGTTGATAAACCTAAAAAAGTTTTCAAAAAAGAGACATTTTTGTCGACGCATCAATTTGTTGCGCGCGTTTCACAACGGGCAAAACCTATCGAAAATACCCAGCAAGACGTATAACTTTTCCACCAAACGACTCGTCATTGTTACAGAGGTCCGGAATCGTAATGTCAAGAGCTTCTAAGTGAAACTTATTACTCATCGGAGCTTGGTCTTCGACAATTAAGCCAGTACGGCGGATAAGCTCCGCAAGATCACTTTATTTCGAAATTAAGAAGGGACGCGTGTTATCAGGTTTCAGAGGTGCGAGAAATCGTGAGTGAAACGTTCGACCCTTGTCCAAAGAGTCGCCGCTATCGCACTGGACGCCACGACCAGACCAATGGCAGAACGGGACCTGATGCTCGCCAAAATCGTTTCAATGCAAAAAAATTGTCCTGTTCCGACCGGTGCACATTTGAATCGGATTATACGACAACTTCTCGTTTAGAATCGACGATACCGTTTTGTTATTGTAATGTCTAGTTATATTATCAACAATTGTTTTCCCATCGGGTGTTGGATAATAAAGGCAGAATTGACGGATGTTTTTTCCAGACTCTTGCAAGATACGGTCAAAGATGAAATAAGACTAACGACTGCAAAATGTCGGCGGAACAATTTCATTGTCTGCACGATACTGAAAATCGTCACACATTTTATCCCAATGTCATTCAAGGAAACAGACCGGATCGTTCACCGGACCAAAGGCGATAACCATAGCAAACACTTTATGAACTTCTTCAGGCGTGTAATGCGATGCGGCTGTGCCTATGCATTGATCGTATGCATCGTTAGTTTGCAAAAGGCCTAATTGAAGACACACGGATCGGAAAGAATCGTATTCGACTCCGTCCACGGTACAAATTTTGGTAAAAGAGCGCACCCCACGATAATGTTCATGGTTTAGCAACATACACAGATAAAATCGTTCACCTTTCGTGATCCTCACGTGATGCAATCGAGATATCTTTTCGAAGGGACCACCATGAAGATCCCGCTTTCTTCGATTTTACTTCTTGTGTTTGTTATCCCAGATATGAGTATTAACGATCTCTACATACAAAGGAAGCTCCTCTCTAGGAACATGTTCATTCAAAGAGTTGTGTTTTATCCATGCCGTCAGTTTTGTTTTCGGGGGCCCATGCGAAACAACGCCATGCTCAGTGTCAGGTTCAAATTGCACTTTTTGCATGTTTTTAGTATGCATGGGCAATCTTTCGACTGTGGGTCATTGTTCTGCAAGGTCGAACTCAAATAGACGTCAGCATGCCTCGCATGCACCTCTTCACATCAGCCCCGCAGGCTTACGTGGCCGCCAGGGGTCATCAGCGGATTCGGGCCCGTCTTCAACCCACTTCCTCCTCCCAGCCTCAGCGTACTGGTTATGCTCCGTCCTTCTCTCACGGCACTTCCCAGCGCCATTCCTTTTAACACGGTCATCCCCGCCATTCCGCGCAGCAGGGCCGTCACTTCTCGCGCCGCTTCAGCGCGCTCGCAGATGGTGAGCAGGACGCTGTTACCTCGTTGTTGCCTGAGGGTGACCACAACGACGACCTCGGCCTCTGTGAGGCCGTCCACTACCACCTGAAGGACTCTACCCGCCCTATAGCCGAGCGCCTCCAGCTCGCCCTCTCCACCCTCTCTCGGACACGCAGACGCTCTGGTCACGGTGGCGCGTCGCCCCCTAAGGTCCCTCAATAGGACCTCTCTTAGGGCTTTGTCCCTCCTCGCGATGTCCTTTCCGCCGAGGAGTGCACGACCATTTTGGGTCGGCGTGGGTGTTTGCGATGCCGCTAGGACGGTCATACTTCCTCGCGGTGCCCTTACACCACCACCCTCGACCGCCACTGCACTGAGTTTTCCCGCCAGCGTCGTGCTCAGTCCCCCTTGGTGCCTCGCATCCCTACGGCGCCTCCTAGCCATGGTGCAGTATACACCTACGCCCTCCTCAGTAGTCGGCTTCGTGAGATCTCCGTCGCGGTTTGCCCCTCTCGCTACTGGAGTTGAGGTATCGCAGGAGCCAACAGAGTGGACTTAGCCCTCTGTCGCAGTACCGTCTGCGCCTCAGTAGACCATCGTCTCCTCTCCTACCTCTCCATGACTACCGACGCGCCGAGCCCTTCACTCAGCCCATTGCAGTGAGCAGCTTGCGACTCGCGAGGACGTTGTGTCCTCCCTTTTGGACTTGAGCATGCTCCAAGCTCGTCAGGAGCGACTCACCCTCTATGTCGTTGCACTGCGTCGCCTCGCCATCCTCTCTGGCCCTGATCGTACCCTCTCGATCATTCCAGTACGACTCGGGACCTCCACGATGGTGTACTTAGCGCTATGGGATTTCGGTTCTTAGAACGACTTCATTCACCCACGTGTGGGGAAGGAAGCACGCTTACCCATGACAGGGTCTCCGACTCCCATCTCCGTCACCCTAGGAGATGACAAGACCCAGCGCTGCTTCGATCAGACAATCACCGACCTCCCTTTCTTCCTCACTTTGGAGCCGACTGATTGTCCCCCAGCGTCTCGTCGCCACCGCTTCTCCGCGCATTTCGATGTGATGGAGACGGGGTACGACTTCATTCTCTGTACTCCGTGGTCTTGTAGGTTCCGAAGCACCGAGGTCGATTGGGCGACCAACACTCTCGTTCTCAGAACGAAGTGTGGACAAACGTATCGCGTACCTTTCATAGGTACCACCGTGACACCACACCCTGATCCTCCTCCCCCGGAGCCTTCCGTGCCCACACCATCTCCTACTATCACCGTCACCTCGTCTCGGCAGTTCGCCCACTTCATCCGACAAGACGACGTCACCTTCTTTACCATGAACATTACGGATCTCTTGCACTATGATCCACCCTGTCCAGACGTCGAGCTCATCTCTCCGCAGCCAGATCCTCCTTGTACCTCCATGACTTCCATCTCTACCTCCCTCCGTGCCCACCTCGTCGTCCCGCGCCGACGTTGAGGAACTCGCACACTATACGACCGACCTGGAGCCCACAGTTCGTGACCTCATTCGAGAGTACCACGACGTTTCCCATCGTCGTTCTCGTACGCCAGCATCCCACCGATGCACGACGTCGAGCACTCCATCCAGCTTGCGTCTGACTATTGTGTTCACAATCAGACACCCCACAAACTCTCGATCCCCGAGGCCACCAAACTCAAGCGTCAGCTTGAGGAGCTCCTGAGACTGAGTTTCATTGAACCCAACAACTCCCCGTGGGGTGCCCCCGTCCATTTTGCTCGCAAAGCAGATGGAACTTTCTGTCTCTGCATCGATTATCGCGGTCTCAACCACTACAGGGTTAAGAATAGCTACCCCATGTCTCGTTTCGACGAGCTGTTCGACCGCCTAGCAGGCAACCGCTTCTTTACGAAGATTGATCTTTGTAGCGGTTACGATCAGATCCGCGTTGCTGCAGTGGACCAACCGAAGACATCGTTCCGATTGCGCTTCAACCACTATGAGTTTACGGTGATGCCATTTGGCCTCACCAACGCACCTGCTACCTTCCAGACGGCGATGAACGACATCTTCAGGGACATTCTGGAGCAATACGTTCTCGTCTACCTCGACGATATCCTGATCTACAGTCCTACCCTTCAGGAGCATCAGACACCTCCGTGATATTTGACCGCTTGCGCAAACATGGCTTCTACGCCAAGCTGAGCAAGTGCCGCTTTGCCCAACAAAAAGTGGATTTCTCTGGACACTACGCGTTTGATCAGGGTCTCCACATGGACGACGCAAAGATCACTGCTATTGAGGAGTGACCTATCCTTACATCTGCCAAGCAGCTTCGCAGTTTCCTAGGCCTCGCTAGTTACTATAGTAATTTTATCCAGGGATACGCTAGGTATTCCTACATCCTTACCTCTACCCTCCTTCGGAAGAACCAGCTATGGGCTTGGACAATCCTCCACGAGGACGCCTTCCGCGCCCTGAAGAAGGCGGTGACTTGTGCACCGGTTCTCCACCTACCCGATTTTGATCGCCTTTTTATCTTTACCACCGATGTGTCAGACTTTGCTATAGGAGCAGTGCTTTCTCAAAATTTTCCCTCCTCTCCTGATTCCTCTCATCCTCGCATCCCTTACTTCCCACCTCCTACCCCTACCACTGCTTCCCCCCTGACGTCTACTCGTCTAGCTACTGGCGAACCTTCTATTGACTATTCTCCTACCATCGCTGAGGACGACACTGTCGAGTCTCGCTCATGTGATTGTCCGATAGCCTTCTACTCCCGTCAGCTCTTGCCCGCCGAGAGAAACTACACTGCTGATGAACGTGAGGTTCTCGCAGTAGTTTATGTCACTCATTACTGGTGTCACAACCTGCACGGGGCACCATTCATGGTGCGCACGAACAACTCTGTTGTCCAGACTTTATGACAAAGCCGAAGCTCACTCCTTGACAGACTAGCTGGTGGCGCGACCTATCTGAGTTTAGTTTCACCACTGAGCACATAAAGGGTGGGACTAATCAGGTCGCAGATGCCTTATCCCGACGCCCTGACCATAATCTGGAGCAGATCCAGCTCGCTGCCATCTCGATCACCACCGTCCACCACTCAGTGACTGACAAGTTTCGCACCCAGCACCGCCACTATCCCGACTATCGCGACATCAACGCGACCCTTCGGAGTGGCAAGACCGTCCTGAACTACTCTCTCGGGGACATCGGTTTTGTGTATTGACACGGTTCACAGGGCACCAGAGAGCCCCGTATTTGCGTTTCCTCCACTGGACAACTATGTGTCCGGGCAGTAGCACCAGGCAGCCGCCGATCATATGGGCTTCCACAAGACGTTGGCTCGTGTGAGCCGCCTGTACGTCTGGCCGAAACACAAGGACTTTGTGAAGGACTACGTCGTAGAGTGTCCCACCTGTCAGGGGGTGAACAATGCGAACCACGTGCCTTATGGTTTGCTTTAGCCTCTTCCTATTCCTGAGGTCGTTGGCAGTCCATCTCGATGGACTTTATCGGTCTTCTTCGTCCTCCTACCCCCCGAAGTTTTGATGCTATCCTGGTCGTCGTCGACCGCTTCACGAAGCGCGCACGCTTTATTCCACACCGCCATGCCATCATTGCACGTGAGTTCGCCGACATCGTGTTTAATCGAGTCGTGCGTGATCACGGCTTACCCCTGAGCATCATATCTCACCGTGACCCGCGCTTTACTAGCCGATTCTGGCGACGACTCGACGAGGTGTTCGACGCCCAACTTTGTTTCTCCTCGTCTTACCATCTCCAGACTGATGGTCAGACCGAGGTCACGAACTGGACTCTCGAAGATATTCTCCGAAAGATTGTTCATGAGGACCACCAGTGAGATCTCCATCTTGCCCACGCGGAGATAGCCTACAACCACGCTGTCTTGCCAACCACGGGGGTGTCGCCTTACTATTGCGACCTCGGCCATCACCCTCATGTTCCAGCGGACTTCCTTCGACCGTCACAGATGCACCCCGACACGAGTTATTCCGCGCTGGATGATTGGGTTGCACACATGACGTCGATCATGAAGACCGCGAATGAGCACATAGCCGCTTCCCAAACTCGCATGGCCGCACGTGCAAACTGATCGAGGATGAATCACCCATTCAAAGTTGGTGATGATGTGTTTGTTGACGCCCGCTACTTACAACTTAAAGTGGATACGCTTCGCAAGTTTCGGCGTCGCTTCTTTGACCCATGCCGCATTTGCCAGACCGTCGGTTCTGATACGGCATCTAATCCGGTCAACTTCCGTGTGAAGTTGTCCGACTACCTACGCCAAACTCATGTGCACGATGTCTATCACATCTCGTTACTGTGTCCCTACCGCAGACCGTCTGAGCGTTTGGTTGGAAGACCATACGAGCACTCTCCACCCATCATAGTGAACGACCACAAGGAGTTCCTCGTTTCAGACACCATTGGTCGTCGAGTTACCGACTACAACCCTCCTCACGTCGAGTATCTCGTACGTTGGAAGAGTTACCTTGATGAGGAAGCTACCTGGGAGCCCCTCGAGCACTTGCAGTACGCTCGCATGTTGGTGCGTGCCTATGACCGTGCTCGTCGTGCTGGGTTGACTGCTCCTCCTCAACCCACTGACCCTCTTCCTTCTCCCTCGGCTGAGGAGACTGCTGAAGTCGAGCCTACTCCATCCGAGGCAGACCTTTAGCAGCAGCCGAATGCTTCTGAGCGTCCACAACGCACTCGTCGTCGTCCTGCTCAATACGACGATTGACTCTGACTTATCTTCCCACTTCTTTGACTTTTGAGTACTCCATCCACTCCAGTTTTTCCACTTCAGCTTGTCGACATTGCGGCTCTTCCTTGACGACATTCCAGACTTGTCATCATGGACTTCATCGACAACTTCACAGCCTTCGTCACGATCAGCTCTGCCTACTTCAAACGTTGTCACTCTCTTACCACTTTACCTTGTACAGTATCCTGGTTGTGTCACCTGATGGTCTTCTTTAGCCGGGTTCCTCTTAGTTGGGCTCTCCCTTGGTATACGCATAGGCATCGGGACCGTAGCGTTATCCTGGCTTCCCAGCTTACGGATCTAGCTCCGACTTCCCCCACCTTATGAGTCATTTGCATAATTCCCTTACCCATCACTTTTCTTACCCTCTATCGGCCCTCACACCCTAGTTAGGCAACCTTGCATGCTTCATCTAGGTGCGCCCAGTATACGAGGCTCCCTTATTCTCTTGCATGGTCGACCTTACATAACGGTCACCCCTTTAGTCGAGCATTACCTGCCCTGATGATCTATCTGTTAGGGTCATTGGTTCTGTTCGCTCCTAGTTCCCTACCCTCATTGAGCCTGATGGCATGTGTCTCCCTGTCATTATGTGTGGATGCCCTTAGGAGTTTATCGACCCCTAGGCTGCATTTGCCACCCTCAGAGACCATCCCACCCTGTGGTTTGCGACACACCCTTCCTGTGACATATGATTGTCTCGTCATTGTTTTGTTGCGCTCAGACTGAGGCCTCTGCCTTTGACATTTCTAGGATTTAGTTGTTTTTGCTTTTGCTGTTCTTAGGACTTGTACACTAGTCTTCTGTTTCCAAACTGAGGCTACTGCCTCCAACATTCTAGGATTTAGCTGTCATTACCTTCTGCTTTCCTAGGACATGTATACTAGTTAGTTGCTTTCTGCTTTCACTTAGGCTGTTAGCTGTGACATTGCTGCTTCTGTGATCTTTTCTAGCCTAGGTTGCATCGCATGGACTCAAAATGAAGCTTGCTCCGCATCCTAGACTACTCGGGTTTTCTTTTCTTTGGTAGAGTTTCGCTTCTTGGCGGAAGCGTGCTTATATCTAGGCGATCCATCACAGACCGAGGATCGTGTAGCGGACCTCTGGTTGGCCTGTGAGACCAGCCCCTTGGCCTGTTCCCACATGCCTGTGCTGTATTCGGGGTAGGCCAGTCCAAGCCGGTACCTCTGTCGGTACCAGCCAGTCCAGTCCAGTCCAGTCAGTCCGCTGGGGTATACCCCAGCCAGAGTCTGTACTTGGATTCATTCTACATTCGCTTAGTTTAGAGTACGTGCGTTGGAGTCTGCGTGGGAGTTGCGCTGTGTCATCTTGCTCCACCCTCATCCTCCATCTCCATCTCTATCCCAGGCGGAGCACCACATCTGGTGGGTCCGCCACACCTAGACATCTCAGCCACAACCCAGCCACGGGCAAGGCATAGACATCTCGGCCGTGGCCCAGCCATGGGTGTGGCCAAGACATTTCGGCCATGGCCCAGCCACGGGTGTGGCTTAGACAGCTCAGCCGTGGCATTAGCAGGCGCAAAAAGAAAAACAAAAAAAAACAAAAAAACAAACAAACAAACAAAAACCAAAGAAGAAGAAGAAGAAGAAGCAGGCGCGAAAAAAAAAAGCCGTAGTCGCGGAAAAAAAAAAGAAAGCCGCAGGCGCAGGAAACACACACACACACACACACACACACACACACACACACACACACACACACACGAGTGGCCTCCTGATTTTGACACTTCCTACTTCCAACGGCTAGAAGTGCACAAAGCTGTTCTGTTTTTATTTTTGCAGTTTCTAACTGCCCTCGGCCCAGAACCGCAGTGCCCTGTTATTCCTTCCTGCGAATTCGGAACTGTGCACTGTGCAGCAGTCACCCGCGCAGTTGTTTCTTTTTCGTTTCTTTTTGCGGTAACTACAGCGCAGTCACGAAAGCAGTTTGTAATTGCATTTCAAACTGCGTTTTAGCAGTTTAGTCAGTTTAGCGTTTAGCGGTTGAAACTCGGGCTGGCCTTTTTAGCAGTTCAGTCAGGCACGTGGACTGTTTTTTTTTTTGTTTTGTTTTGTTTTTTTTCGTTTTTTTTTTCCGGTTCCCCCCCTCCCCCTCCCCTCTTCAGGCGTGGCCGAGACATCTCGGCTGTGGCCCCACCACACAACCAGATGCTTTCTTTTTTTTTTTTCCCTCGGGCGTGGCCGAGACATCTCGGCCGTGGCCCCGCCACACGACGGAAAAAAAAAAACAAAAAGGGACCGTGTGCCTGACTGAACTGCTAAAGAAGGTCAGCCCAAGTTTGAACTGCATTTGAAACTCGGGCCCTGACTAAAAAAACTGCTAAAACGCAGTTTGAAATGCAATTACAAACTGTAACCCTGACTGCGCCATAGTTTTCTCTTTCTTTTTTTTTTTCCTTTTTTTTTTTTTGTTGACAACAGAACTAATTCATTGCCAATGATAAATGTTGAGGTCGGGGCCCTCACAGTCTACCGGGAGAGAAACCTTCTTGGAGCGTTACCCAGTTTTGCTTACAGGGCATAAACCCTGCCAGGCCTGAAGCCTGCTGACTGCATAATAACTAAAGGAACACAGTGGCAGAGGCCAGCACCTCGGAGCTCAAGTCCGGGCCTTGCCCATGGGGACCAACCCCCGCAACAGAAACTTACTGAAAGGACAGACAAACAGCATCCTAGTAACGGAGCGCCCAGGTATTTACTCATCCGACAACAGCCAATCATCCAAGACGAACTCTGCTGTCTGCCACCTTGGCGAGTCGCCCTTCGATGACCCAGGTCTCCAGGAACCACAGGAGCCCCCCCACTCTCTGCTGGGACCTGGTTACCTTCCTCCTCCAGTCACTTAGAATGACAAGCTTGATTTGAGACTTCACCGATGTCTTTATGGTTTAGGGGTCTGACCGTCTGAGATGCAACGGCGGCATTCAAACACGCATTTGTTCCGTACTTCCCAAATTGTTGAAAAGAGGCAGTCCCAGTGGGTTCGCCACCAGTTCCAGATGCCTGCCGATAGTGGACAGGAGAGCCAAACGTGAGTGGTGGATTTGGTCGGCCCTTTGCATCTGCAGCGTTGTACTTCTATTTGCATTCCTTTTTCTGGGAGCCACTCCTCTGATGGGGTGACTAGTAGAGATAACATCCAAAGGAGTGCTGCCGCTCTTGGTGCAGGGGCCAAGCTGTTTCCAGCAGCGGCTGATGTCACGTAGGATGGTCTCTGCCTCGTAAGACGTGGCTGAAGACCATCTGCTTGCAGCCACCATGCTTGGTGTTCTGTTTGGCTGTGAGAAACTACAGCCCCCAGCTGATGTATAGTCTGTCCTCAATACACACACATAGAATGGAATTCAAAAAGAAGAAGATGATGTGACTTTTAATGTCATGGCGCCATCAACTCCTCCCCACCTCTCCTTGATCCAACACCATCAAGGAACTCAATCCTTCTACTCATGCACCACTCATTCGGGGGTCTATTCGTAGTTCCCCAATTTGTGAGCGGCCGTGAGCCTCCTGCCCACAACCACAATTGACATGACACACATGTGCCCCCTTCGTATAGTCTGTCATCCAGCCTCCCTGTGGGATCTGAATGGTGCCTCTTCAGGACCACATTCGGGGGTCTATTCGTAGTTCCCCAATTGGTGAGCGGCCGTGAGCCTCCTGCCCACAACCACAATTGACATGACACACATGTGCCCCCTTCGTCACAGTTCTCCTTGACTCTGATCTGTTGGAGGCTCCCCAGTGGTCTGATGGCTTGACTTGGCGTGGAGTTCTCCCTGATGACGAGCTTTGAGGACTCTCCTTCCTTCTCCCAAGCTTCAAACTCCCTCCCTGGTACCATCAATGTCAGTGTTCAGAAGCTTCCAGAACACTCCGTGATTCGCGTTCGCTTCCTGGATGAACCAGATGCCAGGGGGGCCCACCCCATAGGGCCTGAGCAAGTGGTGACAGTCCTGAGGGATAGCCTCCAGGGTCCCGACAAATCTCCGTTCCACCTGCGGACAGCTATTATGTTCACATTCATCACCCTGTATA
>BFEA01000193.1:28856-48155 GCA_003427395.1 Chara braunii
AGTCTATTCATGGGGAGCAGCATGTGTTGGGAACTGGGCCCATTGCCCTGTGCAACAGTGGTTCAAACTAAAGCTTGGGCAGAGAGCACAGCAACCTTCCCTTCCGCCCTCCGTCAGCCGGACTCAGCACTTAGGCCCAGTTCCTCTACACTTTGCAGAATGGGAAAGTAAACAGCCATGCTGGTCCTCAGCTTTCCATTGTCCATGTCGCCGTCCACGACCGCAATCATGAAGCAAAGGCTAGGTTGGCCATCTCATTGGCCATGGGTCCTACACTGAGTACACTCTACTACGGTCCTCGAAGTTGGGCTCCACCACACTGTTACAGTACCGAAAGGGGGGATTGGGGGTGAGAGGGGTTGAGTAGATTATGGTTACTTTAGACTAAGAGAGTGACGGGGGAGCTTACCTAGCTATGGTGGTCTGCATCTTCATCTTCTTGGCTGGCGCTGCGCCCAAGTGGGTAATACTTGGAAGGAAGACTTCGGGGGCGGTAAGAGGGATGGCGGCCATAGTAGGAGAGACATAGTGGCTTTGTGCTGTTCTTTGAACATTGGAGCTTCACTGCGATGGTCCGCCATAGCCTCCAGCTATACCTAGCAGGAGTTGTGGGATGGCTATGGTGGACTTCTTGAGTGGCTGGCAGTAAGGGAAGAATCCACACAATGGTTCTGGTCCATTCTCTTTTATTGTTATTATTGTTATTATTCTTGTAATGACCTACAAAAAATCACATACTGAGAACTCTGCTATTTTTGTCTTGGCGCTGCACTGAGTGACTTACTGATATTCTAGTATTCTGCTGAGATTTCTAAGGACGTGTGTGTGCAGCCCGCGGAGGGTAATATCAGATTGCAATGATGTTCCCTCCAAAAGTAGGAGGTAATGGTAGCTTGGGGAAGCCGTGCGGCCTGGAAAGTCACCGCCCAAAGAGGCAGTAGTCCGGTGTATCTAGGGAGAGAGCGAAGAGCTCCTCATTTGCAGCATGAGACTTTGGGTGTCACGCTGGAGGAGCGATTACTCACTTTGGTAGCGCTGGGGCGGAAGAAGGTGGGCTTGGCCCTCCACCTTTGCTATGGTGGAGGGGACCAAGGAGGAGACTTGGGGGATGCAGGCGGAGGAGGAGGAAGACGATGAGGAAAAAGGAGGAGAGTGGCAGGGATGCTTACCTGGCTATGGTGGTCTACGTCTTCATCTTCTTGGTTGGCACTGCACCTGGGAGGCCCCAGTAGAGGTTACCTTCTACAAGGAAGACTTTGGGGTACTGATAGGCATGGCGGCCATAGTGGGAGGGACACATCAGCTTCGCGTTGTCCTTTGAACATCAGAGCTTCACTCTGCTGGTCCGCCGTAGCCACCTACGAGCTTCACTCCACTGGTCCGTCATAGCCACCTACCTGACTAAGGAGGAGGAAGGTGGATGAGATGGCTATGGTGGACCTCTTTAGTGGCTGGCAGTAAGGAGAGGATTCGTACATTGGTTCTGGTTCATTCTTTCATTGTGTTATGCTCCTAGCTACTCCGAAGTGCAAACACACAAGGAAAGACAATGCCATTCAATTGCAAAAGAAAACACTTGGAAAGAGAAAGAGACAAAGGAAGAAGAATAAACAAGATAGAAAGAAGAATAAACAAGATAGAAAAGAAGAAGAAGAAGATGTACACCAGCAAAAGACCAATGACAAATTCCTCCTTCTCTCGCCACTCACTCCATCCTCCTTATCTCCCCCAATCTTATTCTTCAATAAACAATAATAATAACAATGAATGGCTGAACCAGAACCAATATCCGAATCTCGCTCTTACTGCCAGGACTACATGAGATCCACATAGCCACGACTTTCACCTATATCCACCTCTGGTAGGTGGTGGCTATGGCGGACTACTGGGGCCCTGTCCTGATGTTCAAAAGATAATGCAAAAGCAGACCTTTCCTCTGCCACTCAGGCCGCCATGCCTGACTCTGCCCTCAAGCCTTCTTGATGCAGCGCAACCCCTACCGGGGCCTTCTAGGTGCAGCGCCTACCAAGGAGATCAAGATGACGTCCACCATAGCCAGGTAAGTACCTTCTCCACTCTCCTCGTCAACGCCTTCTTCTTCCTCCCCCTACCTGGTCCTTGCCACCATAGGCGAGGTGGAAGGCCAGGCACTCCTCCCAGCGCTCTACACCAGCGCTCCTCCGCCTAACGATCCAGCAGCATGACGCCCAAACTTGCACACCACAAATGAGGCCTGGAGATATAGCGGAAACTTGCCTCTTGGGTGGTCACTTCCAGGCCGCGTGGCCTCCCAAGCAACTGGTACCATCCTCCTTTCAGAGGGAATCATCATTGCAGGTTTGATATTGCCCACTACAGGCCCTAGACTCGGACTTCTGGACTGGTACCCTAGACCAAGGCTTACCGGACTCCTAAAAATCACACAGCCTACCGCTACTCAAGTACTACGCTGAGCTACGCAGGCCTACACTACCGCTACTCGAGTGCTATCCTCTTCTACTTGAGTGTTTTCCTGCTCCACCCCTCAAAGTCACAGCCACAGGCAACTACCGGCCCTGAGGGCCTTCCAAACATACAAGTACCCTGGCTGGTCACACATACACACTCTGTCAGACATGCACTCAGACAGGCACACGGAAACTAGCAAGCACACACACACACACACACACACACACACACACACACACACACACACACACACACACACACACACACACACACACACAGACTTAGAAATCTCTGTAGAAAGCGGGAATCTCAGCAAGGCCCACATTTCCCCGGCTGGCAAAACTCAGAAATCATACGGGTACTCAGTCTGTGTTTTTTGCAGGTCATTTCAATTGTTATTGCGCGAGTACTTGGAGGTCAGAGATGGTGGAGAGAGAAGGGGGAATTGCCATTGGTCTTTGCTTGTGTTCATCTTCTTCTTCTTCTTCTTCTTCTTCTTCCATTCCTCTTCTTCCATTCTTCTTCTTCTTCCATTCTTCTTCTTCTTCTTCTTCTTCTTCTTCTTCTTCTTCTTCCATTCTTCTTTCTCCTTTCTCCTTTGTCTATTTCTCTTTCAAGTTCTCTCATTTCTGTTGCAATTGATTGGCATTGTCTTTCTTTCAGTTGCTTACTTCAAGTTATAGCCAGGATCATAATATCATTATTATTAAACCACCGCTACCTCTGTCACTCTTGGGAAAAATGGGAAAACTGGCGGTTTTCCCACTTCGTCCGAACTTTTTGGGGGTTGGACGAGGCACGGCAGTTGGGCCTTGAGGGACGCTTCGAAAAACAAAAAGGAAAACAAAAGATCATATGGCGGGGAAGGCCGTGCACCAAGTTGTACTCACACCAAAACTCACACATTCGGATCCAACCGCTATAGTGGCTAGTTTCAGGTTTTCATTGTTTTTTGTTTTCGTTCTTTTTTTTTGTGTTTTGGTGCCCCGCGCCAGGGAGGCACGGCGCAGTCCACGGGCTGCTGACACTTTGTGGAGGAGGTCATGCCCACACTATTACTTTGCAGAATGTATGAACCCGCTTTCCCGCCCTAAGTTCAGTTTCAATTTTTTGTTTCCCTCTTCCTTCTTTCATGGACCTGACACCCTTGCCGGAACGCCCTCACTGAGGGCATACTCACACAACGACTTTGGGCTAGGTATCTACCAGGTATCACATCCAAAGGGGTGTTTGTTTTTTCTCTTTTATTCTTTTTTAGCTGCGCGTGGGTCGATTTTTGAAAGTCTGGCCGTGCTTTCTCTTTTTCTTTTTCCAGGACAGTACCAGAAAAGAAACAAAACGGAACCCAGGCTCGGCAAAACTCGGTGCACAGTGAAATTCAGGGTGAGCAAAAACAGGCTCGGAGGTAGTGGTGGTTCAATGAGAGGTTGGGGGAGTAATTGGAGGATGAAGATGGTGGCGAGATGAAGGGGAATTGACATCGGTTCTTGATGGTGCACATCTTCTTCTTCTTCCTTTGTCTATTTCTCTTTCCAAGTTCTTTCATTTCAGTCACAATCGAACAGCATCGTCTTTCTCTGAGTTTTTGCACTGCAAGATAGCCGGGAACATAACACAGATAATGGAAAGAGCGAAGAAAGAACAAAAGAAAGGACAACAAAAAGGAAAAGAAAGGTCATATGGAATCTGTCAATTTAGTTGAGGGATCACTTCACACACAGAATCTGATCGCGGACACGAGTGAGCAGGCAAATGGAAAGTTCATATGCACATGCACACGTGTGTGTGTGTGTGTGTGTGTGTGTGTGTGTGTGTGTGTGTGTGTGTGAGAGAGAGAGAGAGAGAGAGAGAGAGAGAGAGAGAGAGAGTGGGGGGGTACGTGTGTGTGTGGGTGTGTGTGTGTGTGTGTGTGTGTGTGTGTGTGTGAGAGAGAGAGAGAGAGAGAGAGAGAGAGAGAGAGAGAGAGAGAGAGAGAGGATTGTAGAAAAGAGTACAATGAAAATAAAGAAAGGCAGGCTTCTCTTAACAGTCTTGCACAGGAACACCTCCACACTCCCAGCCGTCCAGCATGCTCGCGCACTTCTGCATGTTGTAGTGTCATGCTTGCCATGACAGCCAAACACAGGTCATCTGCTAGTCTAAGACCAGAGTGGAACAATTCTGTGTAGAAGCGTAATACATCTTTCACTATTGTGATATGCACGTCGGCTAGAGTGCAGTCCATTTCTGAGGCTGATGACTACCTGCAAATCCAGGTCGCATCTGGAAAAGGAAGGAACAGAAAGGAAAAAGGGGGAAAAGAACGAAAGAGGAAGACTGTCACAGCCAAAAAAAAGGAAAAGTTCTCTGATAAAAAGAGGGATGGGGAGTTCTTCTTTCTTTTTTTTTTGTGTTTTTCTCAAAACCAGCTCGGATCGGCTCATGGGGAGCAACACGTGCAAGGAAGCGGGCCCATATACGAATTGAAGAAACAATCATGGTGACAGCTGCAGACTGTGAGTACACACAGTAAAGACGAACAGGAAAGAGGTTTTAAAAAAAAAAAAAAAAAAAAAAAAAAAAAGAGGAGGTAGGGGTGATAGAAAACACAAATTTAAAGGATATAATAGTAACCCCTGACCGCAAAAGAAGGGGGGGGGGGGGGGAGAAGGGTGGCAACAGACACGTCTACCCCCTTCTAGAAATCCCAGCTCGCAAGGAAACTGCAGGTCTTTTTTTTTTTTTTTTTTTTTTTCAGGTCAAGAAAACTGTAATGAAAAATAGGAATGTGATTAGCTGCTTCGCCCTGGGGCCTGGACCCACTAGCAAACTATTCGACAATGTGTGACAGCATTTTTGTATTTTTTAATGGTTTTTAAGTGGTTTTAAAATGAATCAAAGAAATTGCTGGGGCTGCATACCCTGTCTATGGGCCTGGCTCCACCACGGATTACTGCACATGCATTTGGATGCTTTCAGAAGGTTCATTCGGACGAGTCAAAAAATATGATGAATGAACTGTGTGCTGAGGAAGAGTCCAAATGCATGTGCAGTATTATCCTCATGTTGCCAGGCCCTACGTCCCGGCTGCAATAAAACAAATAAAACCGCCATGTCTGACGGAACAATAGTAACTGCCCACAATTTGTTTATTTTTTTGTAGTACGGCAAGGCGTAAACAGCAAAGTGCGAAGTCTCGAAAACGCCCCCCCCCCCCCTCCAAAAGTCTGGAAATCGAGACCAACGTCAATGTTTAATATCAATAAAAAATTCCAGTACCGGCCACTTCATTGGTTGGTGCTTTGCTTTCTGATGGGCACCACTGTATGGGTCTCGCTCCACTACTGTCCACTGTACAATTTTTCGGACAGTTGGTGGACAGTTGTCAGAGCGAAAAATTGTACAGCGGACAGTGGAAAATGCGACATCGCTCCACTTACTGTCGGCTGTCCGCCTGTCAAATTCGTGGCTTCACTACCAGACACAGTGATAGCACTACAAGACAGGGCGTCCAAAGGATTTAGTCCGCCCGGACTCTAGGTGCACTGTCCAAATTCGGGTCCTCACGGTGAGTCCCTTGAAGGACTACGACTTTCCGCGTAACGAATTTTGCAGGCTGGGAGCTGTACATTCACGGACAGTAGATTTTCGACGGGGTTTCTAAAAACTGTCCGAGCCATTTTGCACATGTACAGTGGACAGTAAGTGGAGCGAAGTACGACTGTCCGTTTTTGTACAGTGGACAGTAGTGGAGCGAGACCCTTACACTACGCAAACTGGACTTACAAAAGAACTCTCTCCACTGCCTACTCTCAGAGGCCTAAAACTGACCTCCCCGAACATAACACGGTTCAGCTTGAAATCACTGCCTCTCTGAAGGCTCCAGATACAATGGGAGTCTGCCCCCTTCTTCGAGGCTGAAAACCGAGAGACCAGGCAGGCGTCTCCACCCTCCTCCAAACTTGTACTTCCTAGCTACTTACTGCTCAACCATGGGGACAACACCAACTTTCCCTCCACGGTGATCGCTGCTAACTGATTACCTCTTGCCCAAGTGAGCAAAAACCATTGTCTTCCATTCTGACTTCTTCCTTTGTCTGCTTTTTGCACCCAGTCCGCCACAATCATAGTCCGGATGATGGCTCTGATCTTGCCCTTGATCCCCTGATCTGCTGTCCACTCATTTTGAAACAAAATGTTGTTTCGGTCTTCCCAGATCACCCACATCACTGCTGAGCGAATGGCCTGTGCCATATAACCCCATCCCTTGCTTTTAAAGAACAGAGGAGGAAGTCGACCTGAGAGCACCCAGTTCTGGTCCCACTGTAGAACTGACCGGAGCTTTTGCCAATGTACTGACCACCATCTCCAAATCTGATTGGAAGCTTCAAGCTGGGCATTCCCATATCAGATGAGACAAAGTCTCCTCCTTGCGGTTGCCGCACCTTCTGCAGGAGGTTTGGATCTCCATCCCTCTTGTTGAGAGCCATTTAGCAGTAGGGACTGCGGAGTGGGATAACAGCCATAGAAGGCCGGAAAGTTTGAGGCTTGGTAGAACCATCAAATGAGACCAGACACTTTTGATTTCAGTGGCCGACATTGGTACTGTTAGATGAAGCTCCCTGGTTAGCTTCTGTCCTACCTCCGTGGCCAGCGAAGTCCTTGGGTATTGCAGCTTTCTCCCCAGCTTTGTGTTGTATTGCAATAAGTTACTTTTAGCTGGTGCCAGAAGCTGCCACTCGCAACTGCCTGGGTCTATTCTCAAATTTTGCAGAGCCGCTCCCCCTTGGACTGTCACCATCCCTTTCTTGCCCGACCCTCCTGCCTTCTGTAGTACCCTGATTTCCATCAGGTCGGTATCCGCTCTAATCTCCATCTCTGAAATCCGAGTCAGTGCTTGCTCCCCCCCATACCCTTCCTTCACCTTCCACTTGGAGACCGTCACCCAGTCTGCCTCCTCATCTCCTTCATCATCCGATTCCGACTCTGTCTCGGCTTCCACTTTATATACTTCCTCCAGCCTCTCCTGGTCCCTTCCTCTCTTGTACCACGCCCTCTCCTCCAGTTTAACTCCTGCCAACAGTTTGTGTTTCCAGTCTCCTGGAATGGCTTGGATCAGCAACTGTGAGCGTTCCCCTACCCTGTGGACCCGGCCCAACGACCGGCGAAGGAGTTCCTCCGACTTCCAGTCCAGTTCTTGCTCCGACCACAGGTCCGCTACTCTCGAGACTCCCCTTTCGATCCACTTCTTCCCAAAGTTGCCAAGCTGGTCCGTTGCTGAAAAGGCTAGGCTGGAGCTGGAGATCGCTGGGTTGTCGAATAGGGGTTGGCAAAGTATCTCTTCCCTTGTCTGTGGATCATGGCACGTCGTGGGATGAAGTTTCTTCCATGCAATCCACCATGCCAGTCCGATTGCTGATCTGGGTCTACGGTTCAAGAAAGCTGGATTCTGCATGCACACTCACACATCTGAACTCCTTTTCAGATGAAACTCTTTCTGGAGTATGTATGTCATGATCCCCATCCATCCCCTTTCTTCCGCCTGCACTGCTACTTTCTGAACCCACTTCCCCAGCAGGGCCACATTCTGCCTCCCCGGATCAACTATGCTCAACCCCCCTTCCTCTTTTGGCTGAGTTACTTTGTCCCAGGCTACCTTGGAGATAAAGCCTCCTTCTTGTTCCCCCTCCGGTTTCCACAAATAGTGGGCCGCCATGTTCCTTATTCTTCGCAGCGTCTGTCTTGAGATGAGAATGGCTGCTGCCATGTGCCAAATTAGGGAGAACACCGATGTGGAAATCACCGAAGCTCTCCCCAACAAGGAGAGCCATGTGGCCGCTCTGCAGATCCTGATCTTCGATTCTACTCTTGCTGCCAAGATTGCATCTTGGGCTGGTCTACTACTCGTCAGGGAGACTTGTACCCCCAGGTACCGCTCTGAGTCCTCCGACTCACCCAACTAAATTCTCTTCATAGTCCAGTCGTTCTCCAACTCAAACTCCGAAGGTAGGAAATACAGGGACTTGTCCCAGTTAACCTTCGCTTCAAAAGTTCAGATAGCTGAGAGTATTGGTCCAGCACCTTCTTTGTTGCGTTCATTGATTCCGGAGTAGCTTCTGCAATCAACAACAGATCATCTGCAATAGCCCCTGTCAGGACCTCTTTGTTATCTTGCAGTTTTAGTCATCTGATCAGGGGGGCCGCGCGCATGGCATTCAGTGCTACTTCGATCTGCAACACAAACAGCAATGGGGCCAGCGGACAACCCTGATGCAGCGACCGCGACAGGTTGAAGACCGGCGAGCGCCTGCTGTTCACCAGGACGGAGGTTGTGGAGTGGCGATACATGACTGAGACCCACCTTTTGAATGACCTGCCAAACTTCATATGTTCCAAAGTGGCCAACACAAAAGACCAATTGACACGGTCATATGCCTTTTCTAAATCCAACATCGCCACCACTACTTGACGTCTTTCGCCACCGATGATTTCCAATGTGCCCATTGCTACATGTTCTCCGTTATGGATCTCCCTTTTATGAATGCACCTTGATCTGCATTCACCAACTCTGGGAGAAGGGGGGCCAATCTCTTTGAGAGAGCTTTGGCGAGAATCTTATACCCCACATTCAACAAGGAGATTGGGCGTCAATTGCGCACATTCCTCTTATCTCCCTTTTTATATAAAAGGGTGATAACCCCTCTGCACATGTCCTCCGTCAACAATTCTCCCTCTAACACCCTGTTAAACAACCGTACTAGGATCGGTCCTACCGCTTCCCAAGTGGCCAAGAAGAACTCCACTGGGAGGCCATCGTCTCCCGGGGCCTTCCCCTTGGCCATACATTTTGCTGCTTCTTTCGGTTCTTCCTCTGTCAACGGTCGGTCCAATGAGTGTCTTTGTTCTATCGCCAGGTGTTTGTCTGTAAACTGCCAGAGGTCCTGTTCCATCCGGAGCTGTTCCAGTGATTCATCTGGTGGCCGGCGCGAGGTCAAGATGTCATTGTAGTAGGTGGTGGCGTACACGGCCATGGTCTCCGTGTCTTCCGCCAAGTCGGCCTGCATGTTAAATGGGTGGAGAAGAGCGCGGATGATCCCATGCGATCGGGCTCAGGCGCCGAAAGGTTCCGTTCGACATCCTGTCCACCTTCGCCATTCCCCTTTCCTGAGCCCTTTTAGCCCACGCTTCTTGTTGTTCTATCTGGAGAGTTTCCCACTTGTTCATCCACTGGTCTCGCCGTCTTTCCCAGTAGATATCCGTGCATGGGTCTCTCCCCATCTACTCTTCCGCCTCTTCCACCATCCTTCTGCATTCCTGCTCTTCCCTGTGTTGCTGCCTGGTTAGAATGCGTGAGAAGACGTCCAAGGCCGTGGTTACCATTCCAAAACCCAACTGCACCCACTCCTCTTCCTTCTCGAACCACCCCTTAGTGTGCTCCCAGTCTGCCCAGTGCTGTGTGCACCAGTCCAGTACCGCCTGATTCTTCAGGTGCTCCGTGTTCAATCTGAAAAATCCTGGTTCTTGCTTGATGCCACTGCTCAGGTTGAACTCTGTGTATAACGGAGCGTGGTCTGAGAGGGGGTCTGGGATGACCTCCACATCCCACACCGCCTCCCAGGATTCTCCTTTTGTAAGGACCAGGTCCAGGCGTCTTCTGGGAGTAAATTGGTTCACTTGACGTTGCGCCCCCGTCCATGTGTAACCCGGCAAGTCCGGGTACAGGTGTCTGAACGTGTCCACTAAGCCCTGTGACTCCATGTACTGCAGCAATATTATTGCGTCTGATCTTCTTGAGCCTGCTTCCGGCGAGTCCAACCCCGGTTGGAGGGTTGTGTTAAGATCGCCAGCCAGGATCATGTCGTCGTCTTCAGGAACCAAGTTAGGCAGGTCCGAAAAAAAGGATCGCCTTTCGCCCGGTACCGATGGTGCATACATGGAGACCAAGGTCCAGTTTTGGTCTGCAAGACGAATGCGAACTCGCACCCAGTGCCCCCATATGTCCGTTTCTGCATCCAGGATCTGAGCATCCAAATCTCTGTGAATAAGGATGGTTGTCCCTCCTTTAGATCCGTCCGCTGGTGCCCACCACTGTGGACCCTTCCACCATCTAGACATTCTGGCGATCTTAGGTTCATCCAACTTTGTTTCCTAGATGAAGGCTATCTGAATTATGTGGAAATGAATCCACGATTTCAGCCTAGCCCTCTTCCATCTATCTGACTTCTCACCGAGGCCTCGCACATTCCAAGTCACTGTCCTAAGCTTATCTGTCATTTGGCTGTCTGGAGGCGGCTTGTTGTTGGATCCACTGCTGCTCTTGAGTTTTCTGGGCTTCAATGGAGTTCCGACTGTTCTTTCGTCTGCGTCCTTGTTGCCCATTCTCGCCCTCTGGATTGGCCTCCCACGGAGTGAGAAGGAGATTCCGGAATGCAGAGGCCCACGGTTGTTTGTCTGCAGGCAGCGAGGCTGCATAATCTGCTACCATTCTAACAGTAATACCCCGAGTGATGAAGATCTTCGGAGCTTCGAATGTCAATGAGGACCCGTCGAACCATTGGGGAGGTACCCACTGGAGACCCTGTGTTTCCAGTTGGTTGGCTATTTCCGGTGTGATTTTCACATCCACGAGGGTCATGTGGAATTGGAGGATCGTTCCGTCCGGAAGATCCCACTTCTTACGCCCTACTCGGATACCTGGGATCAGTCTGAAAGGAAATCTGCTAGTTATCATTTTGGCCGTTGAGTATCTTATTAGTTCCTTGGTGTTAGGCACTCCCTCTGTCTGGACAGATGGGAGCATGAACCCCCCCAGCTTTGTTTTCCGCACCATTATATTGATCCCTTGTGGGGCCAATGAAACACAGATGGGAATCAGATAGTTCTCCATGTGTGTTTAGGGTGCAGGCCTCCCCAGATCTGGATGTCCATGTTGGGTGTTTGGCAATTCCGAAACTAACTGGTCTGCTCGGGGTATCGACAGTCTATCCGAAGGGGATCCCAAGTTAATTGACTCCACTTCTCCATCCTCCTCCTCCCTTGTAGGTTCACTGGTTCCCTCCTCCCCTACTCGCCTCGTTTTAACTGGAGCCATCGCTGACACTCGATTCCCCGGATCCCTCATAGGTTGATCTCTTGGAGGTAGCATGGATGCTTCTATCAATCCGTCTGGCCTTGATCCTGTGGGCTGCTGTGTTTCAAGCAGTGTATCCTCCCTGTTGAACTCAGAGTTAATGTGGACTGTAACGAATGATGGGTGATGGCCGTTTGTCCCCGATTGGTGGTGAATGGAGGCCGGGGTAGGGCTCTCTGGAAACTGGTTTGCTCCTAGCGCCCCTGTTCTAAGCTCCATTCTCGTCATGTGTGCCTGACTCGGAAGCTCCGAGATCAGTCCCTGAGTTGGAGCCAAAGGTCTGTACCTGTTGTCAGTTTCTGTCCCTATTGGCCTTGGGTGTGGTCCCGAACCTTGTGCTTGCCCACGGCCAAAACCATATAACGGGTTGTAGTTCCATGTGCTTCCTGTCTGACCCGCGGTCAGGGAGGAACCGGCCCGGGGGTAAGATGGATACCTTGACAGGTGGGGCTCACCCAGTAAGAGAGGTGCTGACGAGGAGAGAGCAGGCGGGCCTACGAAGTTAGCACCTGGGACAGGGGGTGGCCCAGGACTAGGATAGGGGTTCGGAACAGAAGCAAGGGCATGTTCCCCGTATCCTTGCCCTTGGGAGACTGGTGGGGGTAGCTTGAGGACCCCAACAGGCATAGACACCGGACCCGTGGCTTGTGCTTAGGGTACTAGGGCATTTGAGGGTGGTGGCCCTGATTGAGTTCCCTGAGCGTTCGGGTCAGGCTGGTTGCCAGTCCCCCCACTTCTTTCGTTTGCTGCCCCTGCTGCCAATCCTCCGCCTCTAGTGCTCGAGGTCATCAACACTACCCCTCCCCTTCCTCCGCCTCCATCTCAAACTCTGTTACCCCCGCCGGCCCTCCTTCCCCCTGCTCCCGTCCCATTGTTTCCTCTTCCTTCTGGGGCAATACCCCTTCCAGCACTATTGTTCCTTTCTCCCGTAGCTCCCGTTGTCCCCCTTGCTTGGCCAGTTTCCCTTGCTCCCCCTCTTCCCCCCCCTCCTCTGCCCATTGGGCTGCCTCTTCTCCCTCTGCCTCTCCCTCCTCGCCCTCTTGCTCTTCTCCCTTCAGGCATTGGGTTGTTGAATTTCGGGCAGTCTGGATCGAATTCATCATGAAAGCACCATAAACATTTCTGACAAAAAGGTGAATCCTGATTTGCAAATTGTACCTCCAAATGACCCCCTGTCGGTTCCTCACCACCACCCATTCCATAAACGAATCCCTTACCTCTGGTACACAATCGATTCAAACGTTCCCTAACCATGGCTCCTCTGGTCTTCTCTCAGGTGGGTGTACAGTTAAGACTCTCCCCATAAAGCATTCTACCGCAAGACGGAGGGAAGACATTGCTTCTAGTGGAACTCTCAGTGCAATCACCCAAAATTTCCCTGCGAGTTCGTTGTCTCTCATCGTGTCCAATTCATGTTTAGTCATCCAGGGTTTGAAAAACACTTTGACCGAGCCGTTGCGCGTGGGGATCCTATCCTCTCCTTTCATGACCAGCCATTCGGCTATTCGTGTTGACCGTGCCACGTAGGAGGTCATGTTTGGACCCTCCCCATGTGTCCTTCCCCTCTTCTGAGATGGGTTGACATTCTGATCTAAGTACCAAGCGTCCTCATACACACGGATCAGTTGTTCCCGTTGACTGATGCTGAGAGTGACAGCTGGCTCGTCAAATATTACTATTACCGTTCTAGCCTTAAGCCAATTGACTGTGGCCTGATCGAATTCATCACTCAACGTTAAATACCCTACCCCGTCGATAACCTCGATAACCCCGACATTTATGTTTGTTTCCATAAATAATCCATCATCAAAGCATATGTCCAAAAGGGTTTTTATTCTGGTTTTGTCATCATCAGCCCCAGAAACCTGGGCCGGTGGATTGCCTCCACTCGCCCCTTGAGGCAGAGGTGGGACCGGCGTTGCCGAACTCATGGTTAAATACAAACAGCAGTGGCCTATGCTTACGCTCCGCCCGTTTTTTTTTCCTCTAGATCAACAATGATTCCGCACAATATCCCCAGAGCCCTGTGCATATGATGTCGGCTTAACCTGTTCCTCACTGCCTGACGCCCATGAGATTAGCTTACTAAGTGGACGTTCTTCTTGAGGAAAACCAGGACAACCTCGTCCTGATAGGAGTACCGGATTATTAGTAGGGGCATTTCATTACGGGTCTTTAGACATCGATCCTATCACGCATATGGTCACAATCCAATCTCATATCGGATGTATAACTGACGACTTAGTCAATGTGTTAGGGTTAGCGTGCTGGGCAGAAAGTCTACCAAGGTCAACGTAGAATTCGAGGCACAGTGCTTACCCTTACGTAGCTCCCAAACGTCCATGTTACCCTCTGGAAGTAGATATGACCAGAAGAGACGATGAACAACAAAGGAGATACCGGAGCCGAGCTCGTGGTGTAGGTCTGTTCCGCCTCACTGACGTGCGCGCCGATTGGCGCCATGCCTCGTCCGCATATACAACATTACAAGCTTCGTACTAGTATCACACTCGGATCTCGACTGCTGCTTCGCCTCCATTCCCCGCACCATTCCTTGAAGGTTTGTGACCCGGCCATAGCCAGGGGGCTTCGACGAATTCCCCTGTCGGTCGGCCTCGTGCCTACCTTAGCGTCCGCAGCATCGGTTCTCCCAAACCGACAGCGCACCGAGGAGCGCTCTTGCGCGCGTCACCGCGCCCGTCCCCCGCAAGCGATAAACCATTTCTCAGTCCCTAAACGTTCCGACATCACTTCTTACTTCTTTTGTTTTCGTACTACTTTTTTTTTTTTAATACTGTTTTAAATCCAATTTTGGTTCGTTTCCTCCAAGGAGAAGCGGACCGCCCTTCTCCTTTTCAACGTCCTCCTCCTCCTCCTCCTCCTCCTCCTCCTCCTCCTCCTCAATGAGGATGGTCTACGGAATTCACAGCAACATCCTGAACCACGGGGCGTCTTCCTAAACCACCTACTTCGCCCTGCTTTCATAAACTTTTTTTTTTTTTTTTTTTTTTTTCATAAACTTTTAGCCTTTTACCGTCATCATGACGGCTGCTGGCAGGGCAGGAGATTTTGCATTCTACCTTCTTCCGCCCAATACAACACACGGTCATTATCGCTGTATTTGAGGCATCATTCAGTCTAGATACAACTATAATGACCGTACGTTGTATTCGGGGGAAGAAGGTAGACATTGTCAAAAGAGAGGTTGCATCTCGTGAAATACAACGGCCATCCATTTTTGCGACAGTATGATAACAAAGACCAAGTTGAACATAAACATAGGGCCCTCGCTGCACTACTCTCGACATGCACAAAAGACAAAAATATTGGCTGTGTATTGTTCCATATTCGAGCGGAAGATTCACTCTCGTTTTGCACATTTCAAGAGTAGTGCAGGGAGGCCTATAGTCACATGATGGGCATGAGCAGCAACAGCCGTTGTGCTTCTGCAGCTTTCACAAGCAACGGCGCAAGGACCAAATGATGTGTGGATGAAGGCTTTCGAAGTTTAGACTTTTATTAAGTTTGACTAAGTTTTATAAATTTATATGCTTAGCAACAATCCTTTTTCCTCCAATGACCTGTTTAAATACCGACCTGAGTTCGAATCTAGACGCAACCTGAAGAGGGTGCCTTTGTTGGTGGTAAGCCGTGTAAAATCTTGCATCGGCCATGGGCTACCCCTGCTGAATTGGCAAAAGGGAAAGATGATGCCACGACCCAGAAATTTTGGATTAGGGTGCTTCGTATCCCCTTTTTGGCCATTCCGTATTTGCAAGCTGCGG
This sequence comes from Chara braunii, assembly GCA_003427395.1. Classification (NCBI taxonomy): domain Eukaryota; kingdom Viridiplantae; phylum Streptophyta; class Charophyceae; order Charales; family Characeae; genus Chara; species Chara braunii. The sequence continues at coordinate 44,199 of BFEA01000193.1, forward strand.
TAGAAAAGGAATATGGATCAGTGCTCAAGTCACATCCCCCTGAAAAGAACAAAGCAAACCCTCGTCTTGTCAACCAACGTTATGAGCTGCATCCCAGGGCTCGAACGAAGATTGAAAAATTTCTCAAATTTCGATCTTCCCAGGGGTGGCACAAGCTCGAAGTAGTCACCCAGGACACTCTGTGGTGTGCAAACTGTAGGTGGTTTGGACACAAGGAAGGTGACAATGTGTGCCCGAAAAGGAAACCGTCGACCACAGGAGCATGAACAAGTTATGCGGATGCGGTGGCTGGAACTGGACATGGCCCGACTGGACCAACGACTAACAACCCGGTCAATCCACGGGGGAATGCTGTTCCAGTCAAACCCGCGGGACCTGCAGCGCCGGGACCTCTTGGGAGCCCAGCCCTGCTTCCCATGGGAGCACAACCTTTACCATCTCAGTCTCTGGGAGCCATTGGGAGTCTCACACCTGCTCCTGCACAACCCGCTGTGCCTATGAAGACTCCTGTCGGATCTGGGGTCCCCCTGGGACCTGCTACGCACCCTGCACAGCCCTCTGGGGCTGTGAAAACTGCAGTGGGATCTGGGAACCCCCAGGGACCTTCAGCGCACCTGGACCCTGGCCAAGTCGACTCGGGAACAGGATTACCTAGGGGCTTACTGTAAATCCTGACGTTGATCGAACTGGCTTAGGAACTGGAATGGGCCAGGGACCTACTGTGCAGTCTCCTGCCCTTGGCCATGATGGTTCAAGAACTACGTTGCAGCAGCAGCAATCGCCGCTGTCTCAGGGACCGCCTACACAGACTAAACAGCCCGAGCAATCACAACAGCAGACCAAACACACTGAATAGGTGGGACTCGTCACTCCGGTGCGAGCACGGTCTCCTCATGATGGAGACTGGGACCGCCTTTCTGAACAACTGCCCCACGACAGTACTGCGTCCCTTCCCCCTGTAGAAGGGATCCACCCAGCACTGGATCACGCAATGACGGACCTTAGGGTCGAGGCCCAACCATAGAATGATCAGACCGGAACGACGCAACTGGGGAATGAACAGCAGCTTGCCATGTCACATGCTGGACCTGAGGAGCTTATGCGTCAGCAAAGACAACAGTCTTTTAAAAAGAAGGGTGTCACTGGTGGGCCTAAAGCGGTGTCCCACCCTTATGCAAGACCAAAGGAATACACTGGGGAGAAGACTGGGTTGCAGCAAATTGTCACTGAAAGTTGGGCAGATGTTGCCGATGCAGCTGACGATGACACGCGTGCCTACCAAAGACCCTTCGAACCTATCCGTGCTCAGACTTTCCCGGCTAATGTACTCGAAGTTATGGCGGCCGACCAGCCCTGTGTTGTTGTCCCCTTTGTCTTCATGGCACAAGAAGGCATGCTCCAAGTGCTGGCTCAGATTGAAGCGACCGGGATTCTTCGCATTCCTCACTTCCAGGTGTTTGAAGACCCCAAACCGCAAGTGGTGCTGCGAGAGGTCCGAAAATGGCTACACCCAGTATTCCGCGTACGATGTTTTCCAGAGCTTGAATGGGTCAGATTGACTCCTACTAACGACCAAGGCAGAACAGATCTCATGTTTTTCCCACTGATTGATGCAGTGGCAAGACCTGCTGTAACTGCCCCTCCTTTATGGGCGTTAGGTGGCTCAGTTTGGCGTTGCTACAGAACCCCGCTGGCCAAACGGTCACAGACACTAAAATTACTGACTGTTGGACTGCGGCTTTGATGCATTAAGTGGATGGCCATCTCCCTTGGCACAAGAGTATTTTCTCCCACAATTTTTTGTCTCTGAAATGTGCGGAGTGGGAAGAAGTTATCGCCTAGAATGATGGACAGATTGCGTTTAGTCACCTGGAATATCAGAGGACTGGGATCACGCAGAGTTGCTGCTAAAAGATCCCTCATTAAAACTCTGGTACGTAACAAAGGAATCCAGATCCTCTTATTACAGGAAACTAAGTTGGATGACATTGCAACACTGCACCAAATGGGCTGGTGGTCTGGTCCACAGTTCTGGGCCCCAGCCCAATCCATGAGGGGGGGTGTGGCGATTTTGTTTGCCCGCACCTTTCCCTTGTTAATAACTGATCACTATTGGGACCACCGTGGCCACTGGGCCTGGGTTCGCTTCACTGTGGGAACGGAACATTGGGCGGTGGTCAACATATATGCGCCGACGTCACAGTCTGCACGCGTCGACTTCTTTAAATCTCTACCGTGGATTCTTCCTGACGTTGGCAAGCTGATCCTGGGAGGAGACTGGAATACCACTCTCCTACCAGGGACAGACTCCATTCGGATCGCCCCGTTGTCTCCGGATGCGATTCTTCTGACAAATTTTATGCAAATGCAAGCCCTGGCCGATGCATTTAGGGCTCTACACCCGTGTAACCGAGCATATACCTGATTTGCCACGGGTGGAGCGAGACAACAATATCTGCCTAGGAGCAGAATAGACTTCTTCCTTTTGGAGGAGGAACTGATGCCGAGGGTGCTTACCTGTTCGATCCTTCCGTGTGTAGGGTCTGACCACCTGCCAGTTTTCTTGGAACTATTTCACAGCCGCACGGTGCGGGCTGGCCGGGATCGCAAATCCCTGCCTAAGTGGGTGACTCTATCATCCGAAATGGATCATTTCATGACTGATTTCTGGCAGAAATGGGCGACGTCCAAACCACTCTACCCTTCTACAGCAGATTGGTTAGTGGGTGGCCTTAGAATAGCTCTGCTGCGAGGAGCCTTTTTCCGCAAACTTCTTACCCAATCCACGCAGTCGCAACTCAGGGCCTTGCAAGAACAGTTGGCCGAGGTTATCATCCGGGCCTCTGACACCCATGTCGATGAGCATCAACTCATGCAAGCCATGGATGCCATCCGTCAGAAAATAGTGGTGGTTGCCCTGCCTGCGATCAGGGCGGACGCTTTTAGGAACAAAATTTCATGGCTGGTCAAAGGAGACAGAACTACTGCTGTTTTTTTTGCGGGTCACAGAGACCGATTTCAACCGCCTTTGATGCTTTCAATGCGTCACCCTTACGACGAATTGGTCCCCCCTGCTACCGATACATCGGCGATTATCACCAATGTCCCGCTGTTTTATGAACAGTTGCTTTCGTCTCAAGCTTTATGCTCGGAACACCAGATGCTTCATCAGTATCACGATGAGGTGTGGAGTAAGATTGATCGTGTCCTGTCTGGGTCGCAGGTAAATTTCCTGGATGCCCCTGTGACACTATCAGAAATTATGAAGGCGGTAGCCACCCTGCCCCTGCACAAAGTGCCGGGTCCGGATGGCATTCCGCTTGCATTCTTTCGACGACACCTTATGCGGCTGCTGCCGGACCTTTTAATAACATTGAACTCAATTCATGACGGGGCTGACGCCCCCCCAGATATGGTCGCCGGTATCATCACTTTGATTTTTGAAAAGAGTGATCGAGCTGAGGTTCGCAACTGGCGCCTGATCACCCTTATGCCGGTGCTTTACAAAATTCTTTCAAAAATACTTGCTATGCGGTTGCACTTTGTGCTGCCCTCTATCATTCACCCGTCCCAGACGGGTTTCCTTCGGGACAGACAGATTCTTAACAACATCATGACGGTGGAACAGATCATGGAATTGGTGGCTGCTGGTGAAGAACACATAGCTATCCTCCTTATAGATCTTGAAAAAGTTTATGATAGGGTGGGCTGGGAGTTTCTGCAGGCGGCCCTCACAGCCTTCGGATTTGGACCGCGGTGCAAACACATGGTGCGTTCTTTATACTCTGGGGCCACCTCCAGGCTTGTAGTTAATGGGAGGTTTTCTCCTCCGATAGTGCTGGGGAGATCTGTGCGGCAAGGTTGTCCTGTCACGCCGTTGTCAAGCGGCCACAAGCAGTGCGCCGCCTGAAATCTGGAGTTTTGGGTCTTAGGCTCAAAGACAAGTCCGTGTTTTGA
>BFEA01000193.1:66509-78407 GCA_003427395.1 Chara braunii
GATACTTATACTAGTTGGACAGAGATCAGAGTTGGACTTCGGTGATATGAGACTGTGGTACTTACCTGATTGGAGACTTGGAGATTGTTGGGGTTGATACTCGGCTGCATCGCAGTTCGGACACCGGTTACATCTGGACTCTGTACCTCCGACATTGGTGACCTATTGTCCTCGACATTTTGATCTTGTTAGATGACATTTTGGACTACCATATCGGTGACCTATCAGATTCTATCTCGGTGATTTTCAGTGCTGTCTACCTACCCCACCTCCTTCGTCTCTCCTCCCCCCATTCATCTGTGTATGTTGTGTACGGGGCTGAGCACCTTCTTTGTATAGCTCAGACCGCACCATCTCACGATTGTATGTGTGTGGAGTGATGCTATGTGAGTCAGTCTATGTGAGTCAGTTCGTTTATCAGACTTCCGCTGCATACATGCTCATCCTATATTGGTTGATCTTTGGTTCTGCCCATACTCATCGAAGTATGCAACACACACTCTCTCTCTCTCTGTGTGTCTGTCTCTCTCTGTGTCTGTCTGCCTGTCTGTCTGTCTCTATGTCTCTGTGGCGTGGGCGCCACAGGCTCACACACATGTGCCAGCGCCAGGCATATACAGTGCTGCCCTGCTCCTCTTACTGCTGGCGGGCAAGTGCTGCCTTCCGTAGCACTTGTCTGGGAGAGCGATTCTCCCGTCAACACCCCAGCAGGATTGCATTTCACGTGAGTGATGCTGTTGCCCAACCGGTGTCGGCTTTTCCCCGAGCCGCTCTTGCCAGACCCTCTGAAAGGCAACCTTGTGGTCCCACACACTGTCTGGACGAGTCTTGGGTCAGGGCCCACAGACTCTCAGCTGGATGAGGAACCTTGTGGTCTCACACATCCTTCCTTTCCATCCATCCTCGTTTGGCTCAACCCTAACATAGATGTGGGAAAGGGACCTCTTTGGGCAGCTGATGTATCAAGCAATATGGTTGGTCGGGCATATGTTTTCTTTCCGGTCGCCTGTCATTCTTACCTTTTTTTTTTTTTTTTTTTTTATCATAATCAACCTGATTGAACAGAAAATAACAAATGACAGCAACAAAAATCAGGTGGCGAGACCCGACTCCAAAATGTTCCACTTCCTCTCAAGTGTGTGGCATACTGCGCACCACACGGGCCTGCAGGGCCCGACCAGGCGGAACAAGGGATAAGTGAGGGCCCTCCAGGCCCTGTGTCGATTCAGCCTAAAAGGAGGGCCATTTTTAGGCCCTCTTAAAGTCGACCTTTCCTGAAACTTAGGCGTCAGACCAGGGATAAGCGCAGGCCATTTTTAGGCCCGTTTCAAGACAACCTTTTTTTTTAACTTGGGCGCCAAGGTCTCGCACGTTTCGGCATTGGCAAGAGCAGCCTCCCAGCCGGACCAGCGCTATATAGTGCTGGTCCGCCCGGGAGGGCAGAGGCAGTTGAGAAGGCGTCTTCAGGATTCGGCAACAGCACTCTCCGGAGCGCTGCAGTAGTAGACGGTAGGAGTAGTCTTCAGCGCTGGGCGCTTAGAGTAGCGTTACACAGGAGGAGAGTGGCGGAGGCCAGGAGGACTTACCTGGGAGCTTACCTGTGGTGCCATCGCTCCAGCTTCGTCTTCGATGTACCTGCAACAAGGCACCACCTTCGCAGGTCAGTACCTCGCACTGAGAAAGAGAGAGAGAGTTCTTCTTCTTCTTCCTCCTCCAAGTCCACCATCTCTCCCTCACCCTCTCGCTACCTGACTTCTTGCTATATGACAGTCCAGGAGAGAGAAAGAGAGAGAGACATTTGTGACTTCAAGATTTGACGACATTTGGATTCCAACCCGACATTTGGGACAGCGACATTGGATGGGGGATTATTTGGGATCTATATCGAAGACTTGGTGTTGACGGCATCCTCATCTTCCCCTTCCTCTTCGTCTGATCCCCCCTCCTCTTCGTCTGTGACACTGTATGATCGGAGCCTGGCACATTCTTCCTGTGTGTAGCGCCAGGCCCCTTCACACCTTGCGATGATGATGATGTATGTTTGGTCTGCATTGCGACATTGATTGGTCTGATCATTGGTATTTTAGCCTTCCGTTGCGCTATCCTGTACTATGTGAGAGAGGTCGGTTCTTGTTCTGGTCTGCACCATTACGGTATGCGACAGTTTGGTATCGGAGCGGACCTCTCAATCAGAGGATCCGCCAAATAAGGGAGCCAGCTTGATTAATTGATTGATTGATTGATTGGTTGATTGATTGATTGATTGTTTATTGGTTAATCAAGTAAGGCTTCGTCAATTCCTGCAAAAAAAAATTCCGCAACAAATCTCCGGAAAGTCAGATATTAGCATTTCGTTTTTTTTTCTCTGGGCATAATAGGTGAACTAGGGAGGTTGTCATATTATCGGAAATTGGATCTGTTCTTCTCTTAAAGTGGAACCTCCATTCTATTTCGCGCAAAAAAAAAAATTCAAGATCGCATTTTTTGAAAGCCGAAACTTTGCGAAACCTTGCCTAGATCTTGCTCATAGCACTCCTCCGTCATGCCTCACTAATAGCCGATCGACAGATGTTAAAAAAAAAAAAGAGGGGGGGGATCCTCTTCTTTTATTTTTTTAATTATTTTGTTCTGTTGACTAGGACCGGGAATGGAAAGTGCGGTTTGGTTACCTCCTGCGTTTTCCCTCCCACCCAGCCCTTTGCCTGCGTTCCCGGTTTGGTAAGTGGCACGTCAGCCGCAGTGCCATATCAGCAGTGCCACGTCAGTAGCAGTGCCACGTCAGCAGTACCACAACAGCAGCAGTGCCACGTCAGCAGTACCACTACAGCAGCAGTGCCACGACAGTAGCTGTGCTACGTCAGCAGTACCACGACAGCAGCAGTGCCACGTCAGCAGTACCGCGGCAGCAGTAACACGTGAGCAGTGCCCCGCCACCATGACGGTTCCAGTGTTGGGCATGCCAGGCCAACTGGCCAGCGAGTCCATTGCCGTGTTCCGACAGCGGATCCAAGATCAGCTCGCACAGATCGAAGTTGAGGAACAGCGCCAGGCGGCAGCCGAGGCTGCCCACCTACGGGCTGAAGCAGAGGCAGCAGCTGAAAAGCAGCGGCTTCAGGTCAGCAACACCCGATCTCGACTTGCCATTTTCGCATTTGCGCCGGGAGTTCTACAACCGGTCGTGTGCCGCCTTGAGCCTTGCACTCGGTGATCGCGAACAATATATGACCTTCGCCAAAATTATTGACAAGGCTCAAGAGATATCAGAGTGGCAGCCAGCTCATGTGGAGAAAGGAAAATTTGGTCCGTGTCCGCAGCCTGTCGCTGCAGTCCAATTAGACAATCTTGCGGAAGATCCGACAGTCACCCCAGTATCGCGTGAGGGCGATCAGGTGGCCGCCGTCCAGCCGCGAAGCACCAACAACCCCCGTGGAAAAGGGAAGGCGAAAACAGCATCGTCGACCGGAAATGGACAGCCAGTACCATGGGTCAAGTTCAACTTGACCGAGGCTGAATACAAGTATCGCACCCGATACGGCTGCTGCAATTGGTGCATCAGCACCAAGCACAAGACCTCCCAATGCCAAGATCAAGGCAAAGAGGATGTTCGACCTCGAATCAGCTCAGGAAACTGAGCTGCGCGGGAGGTGAGGCGACTCCACCTCTCACTCCACCAGATTTGGCCGCCTTGCTAGCGGCCTCCAACACATCTGGGGAGAATGCGGATGTCGCAAGTCCTCGGTTCACTTACGAGGATTATGTTGTCCACTTGGTCCCACCGTTTGACCAGCCACTCCACGTGCAAGACTCCACCACATGCAAAGTTTCATCACCATCGGCAACCGATTCGGCAGCTTCGCCGCCAATTTTAGTCGGGGATGCGACGTCATGGTCAAAACTTGAAAGACTCGACCCGTTGGTATTCACGGAATTCCAATGGATGCCCCTTCCTCCGACCAGTTGATTGCCGAAACCGATTGCAACGCGCTCAAGGCACAATTGCGGGATTACTTGCACACTGCAGTACCAACTCCGTTAATGGATGTCAGAGTAGGGGTTGTTGACCTTCGCGACTACCTTGCGAAGATCGACCGCGAGTTCAAGACACAACGGTACGACAACAATGACGCGCCATTGTTGTACATACGCATTCAGATTGGAGAAGCGACCTATAGCGCTTTGATCTATTGCGGAGCTACTCGTAACTATATGAGCCAATATTTTCAGGTACGCGCAGGTTTGGGGCCACACGTTCGGAGGAAGTCGCAACCCACGCAAGTCACGTTGGTCGGCGGTCACACGCACAAGTCAATCGACCGGTGCATTGATTCCATCCCCGTGTACTTCGCCCGCATGCAAGTGAGGCCTTGTCCTTCGACATTTTGGACACCAAGTTCGACATGATTTTGGGCATGTCGTGGTTGAGAAGCGAGGATCACCCGGTGAACTTCTACCGCCGCACCGTTCACATTCGTGATCGGAACGGAGTACTAGTCTTATGCACGGTACCTCCACCTCATCCCTTGATTAGCTGCCACGTGGTATCCACTGCGAGCATTCGAGCTTCCATCACCCGGGACGACGTCGAGGAGATGGGTGTGCGTTTTCTCCACGCCCTCCCTCCCCATGACATCCCATCGACGGAGGCATCGACAGACCCATGCATCACCAAGCTTCTAGACACCTACGGTGACGTTTTCAAAGCCCCGCACGGAGTCGTACCTGATCGGCCAATCCGCCACGAGATCATCCTCGAGGCCGGGACCGTACCTCCGCGTGGTTGCATCTACCGCATGAGCGAGGAAGAGTTAAGTGTGCTACAGACACAACTCGATGACCTTCTTGAGAAAGGCTGGATTCGACCTAGCTCTTCGCCATACGGCGCCTCCATTCTCTTCGTCCGGAAGAAGAACAAGGACTTGAGGTTGTGCATCGATTATCACAAGCTCAACACGCAAACTGTCAAGAACGTCGGCCCTCTTTCGCGCATCTATGACCTTCTCGAACGACTGGGTGGCGTGAAAATTTTCTCCAGGCTTGACCTCAAATCGGCATACCACCAACTCGAGATCCGGCGGGAGGACCGCTACAAGACCACGTTCAAGATGCGCTATGGGCATTTTGAATGACTGGTTATGCCTTTTGGCATTACAAATGCCCCGGCCACGTTCCAAGTGGCTATGACGACGGAGTCCCGACACATGCTGGACAAAATTGTACTCATCTACCTCGACGATATCTTGGTGTACAACCGAAGTTTGGACGAGCATGTGGGGCACCTGCAAACCGTTTTGGAATGGCAACGACAAACCAAGTACAAAGCCAACCACGACAAATGTGAATTCGCACGGCAAGAGCTTGAATACTTGGGCCATTATGTGACGTCGGAAGGCATCCGTCCACTCGCGGACAAGATTGAGGCCATCAACGTATGGCCCGAGCCCACCAACACCACAAAGGCTACTACCAACGCTGTATCACCGGGTACTCGAGGATTAACGAGATTACAATCGCCAAAGGTTCCATTCGACGAATCGCGTCAGTCATTCCAAGCACTCAAGACGACCATGCTCATGGCACCTGTCCTTAGCATCTACGACCCCACCTTGCCAACGAGAGTGACAACCGACGCCTCTGGCTATGGTATTGGGGCAGTCTTGGAACAACATGATGGCGATGACTGGCATCCCGTGGAGTACTTCAGCCACAAGGTGCGCCCGATCAACTCAGTGACACTTGATGATGCAAGGAAGAAGGAGGTAATCACGTTCATGATGGCTCTTAAGCGATGGCGGCATTTCCTCCTTGGGCATCATAGGTTCACATGGGTCACTGATAACAACCCGTTAACCTACTACAAGACGCAAGATACGGTGAGCAGCACTATCGGACGATGAATGTATTTCATGAACCAATTTGACTTCACACCGAAACATGTCGACGGCCTCTCCAATCGCGCAGCAGATGCACTCTCGCGAAGACCCGATCTTTGCACTATGACACATCATGCCTTCGCACTTGACGAGGAACTCCAGCGACATTTTATTCGGGGCTACCAGTCCGATCTGGTTTTCGCCACGCTATATGCGCAGCTATCTTTGGATCACCCAACGACCATCAATTATTGCATCGTCGATGGGTACTTGCTTCTCCACTCGTGAGGCAACGACTTACTCTGCGTCCCACGAGATTGTCGTCTTCGGACTCGCCTTCTCGGCGAGTACCACGACTCGAGACTCGCCGGCCACTTCGGATTCAATCGGACTATCGCACGACTTCGACAATGATTCCAGTGGCTTGACGTCCTCGCCAATGTCACTCGGCATTGCGACTCTTGCAAAGTTTGCTGACGAAGCAAGCCCTGCAACCGCAATCCCTACGATGAGTTGCGCCTGTTGCCTATCCCGCGGGAACTCGGCCTCTCCATTGCTATGGACGTCACCGGCCCGTTTCCCCGGGACCGCCTCGGGCACGACAACATTCTCACGGTTGTTGACCGATTGAGTAAATACGCGCGATTTCTCCATTGCAAGTACTACGCCACGGCTCCTGAACTTGCGCGCCTCTTGCACACCAACTGGATTTGCAACCACGACGTACTAGAAGACATCGTTAGCGACCGCGACACTCATTTCATGTCGGCATTCTGGACTTCTCTCATGTAGGAATCCGGCACCAAAATGAAACCAAGTTCGGCTCGGCATCCACAAACGGACAGGCAAACGGAGCAGGCACATCAAACTGCTCAAATGATGCTTTGTGCGCTCATCCGACCGGATCAGAAGGATTGGGTTGACCGCCTCCCCAACATCGAGTTCCCCTACAACACTTCGTTGCATTCGGCGTGACTCCATTCGAGTTGCACCACGGTGGCCGGAAAGGTCGTATCTTCGCTGATCTTCTCCTCCCACGAACTGCCGACATAGACGCCACTTGCTCTCTCGCCTCCGTCTGGAAGTACAGGGAATTGCTGACTCAAGCCCGTGCGAACATGCACAAGGCTCAAGTCCGCATGCAGCAGCAAGCCAACAGGCGTCACGTGCCATATCCCATCCGCGCCGGTGATCTGGTTTGGGTCTCCGCGGAAGAGTTTGCACTCGAACAGGATGTTTCGCGCAAGCTACTCCCCAAGTGGTTTGGACCATGGACCGTCCTTTCAGCCGCAGGCAACGAGCCCAACGGCCCATCCTTTGTGATCGACATCCCTCCGCATATGCCGGTCCACCCGGTTTTCCACGTCTCCAAGCTGGCAACACATACACCAGCTAAGAGCGACGATTTCCCGGGCCAACAATCGCAAGGCCCTCCGTCTATCGATAGTCATCAGGAAGTCGACCGCGTTATCACGAATCACAAGTACGGCAGCAAACCTTGATAGTACAAGGTCACCTTCAAAGCATGCGATCGTGACGACACTCGGTGGATTTCACGAGCAGAGTTGCAAGCATCCGCACCATTGATCTATGCTCACTATGAACGACAAAGACTAACTAAGGAAGCTTCACGACCTGCCCCTCCCACCCCGACTTTGGTCCCCTCTCTCCGACAGACAGCTTCGCCCTCACAGGTAAGCTCGGTCTTTCCAGGAGAGGGGGGTGTGGCATACTGTGCACCACACGGGCCTGCAGGGCCCGACCAGGTGGAACAAGGGATAAATGAGGGCCCTCTAGGCCCTGTGTCGTTTCAGCCTAAAAAGAGGGTCATTTTTAGGCCCTCTTAAAGTCGACCTTTCCTGAAACTTATGCGCCAGACCGGGGATCAGCGCAGGCCATTTTTAGGCCCGTTTCAAGACAACCTTTTTTTTTAACTTGGGCGCCAGGGTCTGGCACGTTTTGGCATTGGCAAGAGCAGCCTCCCAGCTGGACCAGCGGTATATAGTGCTGGTCCGCCCGGGAAGGCAGAGGCAGTTGAGGAGGTAGTCTTCAGGATTCGGTAACAGCACTCTTTGGAGCGCTGCAGTAGTAGTAGGTAGGAGTAGTCTTCAGCGCTGGGGGCTTAGAGTAGCATTAGACAGGAGGAGAGTGGCGGAGGCCAGGAGGACTTACCTGGGAGCTGAGTTTTCTTCTTCTTCTTCCTTCTCCAAGTCCACCAACTCTCCCTCACCCTCTCGCCACCTGACTTCTCGCTATCTAACAGTCTACAAGAGAGAAAGAAAGAGACATTTGCGTTACATGCTGCGCCTGCACATGAGGGCCATTTTCCAGGCCCTGCGTCCCTCAGGCTGAAAGCCTGAAATTCAGGCTAAAAGCCTGAAAAACAAGGCCTACAGGCCCCGTGACTGTTCAGCCCAAAAGCCTGAAAACAGGGGCCTACAGTCCCTGTGTCGTTTCAGACTAAAAATGGCAATAGCCTTTTTACCCTGAAACGAAGGGCCATTTTCGGTCGTTCATCAGAACGACCGGCCCTGAAACTCAGGCACCGAACCAGGGTTTCGGGAACAGGCTACTCTTAGCCTGTTCCCGCCCCAGCCTCAGCAGCTGCTGCAGCGCCAGCCCCTGGCACACTTCGGCATTGGCAAGAGCAGCCTCCTCGGTCTGGCTCGCCCTTCAGGCAGTCAGGAGGCAGGCCGATGTAGTACATAGGGACTTCCCATGCACTTCACGGGTAGGCAGGATGCAGTAGTCTTCAGGATTCGGTAGCAGTAGCAGCACTCTGGAGGGAGCGCTGCAGGAGTAGTAGTAGCATTAGCCTTAGTCTTCAGCACTGGGCGCAGTAGGTAGCTGTAGTCTCCAGCGCTGGGCGCCATAGCTAGGATAGCACTAGAGAGAGAGAGAGAGTGGGCAGAGGCCAGAGGTACTTACCTGCAGCGCCGTTGCTCCAGCTTCGTCTTCAAGGTACCTGCAGCACAGCACCAACTTCACAGGTTAGTACCTGGCTCGTAACAGAGAGAGAGAGTTCTTCTTCTTCCTCTTCTCAGTCCACCATCTCCCTCTCACCCTCTCCTTATCTGACTTCACTACATCTGCAGACTACGCGAGAAGAGTGAGAGAGAGAGCTTGGTGACATTGGATCCAGACTCGACTTTTGGGCTTCAGACATTACGACGAGGGATTATTTGGGACTTGTGACAAAGACTTGGTGTTGACGACACTCCCATCTCTCTCCCTCCTTTCGTCTGATTCCCTCCTCTTCGTCTGTGTATGTCTGGACCTGGCGCTTTCTTCCTGTGTACAGCGCCAGGCTCCTTCACACCTGGTGATGGATACGATGTATGTTTGGTCTGCGTTCAAACATTGATTGGGCTAGTCATTAGCATTCTAGCATTCTGTTTCGCTATCTGATACTATGTGAATGAGGTCAGTCCCAGTCAGGCCAGGATTTGTATGTAAGTCTTCCGTGCGCTATTCAGCACCATTCTGTATGTATTAGAATGCACATTGCTTGTTGAGATTCTACTTGTACTGCATTGTCCATTCAGTCCTTTTCATCACATTGCGGATCCTCGGTTTCTATGTACATCGACCAACTGGGCATGTAACATTTGTGACTTCGAGATTTGACAACATTTGGATTCCGACCCGACATTTGGGACAACGACATTGGATGGGGGAATATTTGGGATCTATAACGAACACTTGGTGTTGACGGCATCCTCATCTTCCCCTTCCTCTTCGTCTGATCCCCCCTCCTCTTCGTCTGTGTATGATCGGAGCCTGGCACATTCTTCCTGTGTGTAGCGACAGGCCCCTTCACACCTTGTGATGATGATGATGTAGGTTTGGTCTGCATTGCGACATTGATTGGTCTGATCATTGGCATTTTAGCCTTCCGCTGCGCTATCCTGTACTATGTGAGAGAGGTCGGTTCTTGTTCTGGTCTGCACCATTACGGTATGCGACAAATGCCAACCCGACCACCATCTGTCAGGCATAACAAACTTTATCGGCCATTAGAAGCCCCTGCTGCACATCAGGTCGATAAGACGCATACACAAAATTTTCAAACCCACCAAGTGCACTGCCAATCAATCAAAGAAAATCTACAGCTGTTGGCCCTGCCAATTCCCCTTCACACCAGAGAATTCAGCGCACCAACTACTACTATATCAAACAGAATTTCGCACTAATTGTCGCACACTCCATCACTACACTAGAATAAGTTGCCTTCCAACTCCGCTAGAATAAGTTGCCTTCTCGTCTCCCACAGCAATCAGGTTACACCTGACAACATGTGACTGCACTGACAAATGACTTCTTCTATGTTACAGCTCCATGCTCCATGCTCCATGCCAAATTTTGTATGTTACAACTCCATGCTCGCTAGCGGTTGGGGAATCACAGCCCCTGCTTGACAGACACGACTTCCCACTTTTGCTGGCTAAACCATTCATTGCCAGGCTGCGGCAACAAGGTCAAACAAGCTGACTGAAGGACACCAGTGAATTTTCACGAGTCAACAACCTAAATGCAGGGTCAACGTGACTACTACCGGGCTCGAACTTCTCCAATAACCAAGGCCAAACTTTGGCACACTAGTAGTCGAAGGGACATCAAACACCTCACAGGAGCCCACATGATCATCACTCAGGTGATGATCGAATGGAGCACACAATTGGAGTCCCCCATTGCTCATCACTTCCTTCACCACACCAGGATTTTATATAACCATAAGTAGGAACACCAGACAGTGCATAGACTAAGCACTTCCATGCTCTTCTCCCATCCACGCATGATTCCCATTCGATACGTACGTAACTGAAAAGTCGCTGCTGCTATTTGAAAATACAGATTAGATCATGCTACGACCTGTAAACATAGCTTCTACACAGGCATAGGAGTCCTCCGGCTTCCTTGCGCAGCCAACAGATGAATACATTTTCTTCAAAAAGATAAACGTCGTACCAACAATTGGACAGATGAATACTCGCTTTCATAACACAAACTCTTAATCAACAATCGATCATCCATGGCAGATGGCCATATCACCAACTGGTGAAGTCTGTGGCAAAACTCCCTACTGCTAACAATACAGACCAGATTATTATGCTGTAATCTGTGAACACAGCTCCTACACGCGTAGGAAAGATTGTGCTTCCTCCTTGTGCGGCGAACGGGTCGACACAC
Source organism: Chara braunii (assembly GCA_003427395.1). Taxonomy (NCBI): domain Eukaryota; kingdom Viridiplantae; phylum Streptophyta; class Charophyceae; order Charales; family Characeae; genus Chara; species Chara braunii. The sequence continues at coordinate 77,570 of BFEA01000193.1, forward strand.
GCTTTCAAAATCCAACTTTCTAATCTTTTCTATCAACGATTTGATTATCTGTGGCAGGCCGGTGACCATATCGACAATTCGACGATCGATGGCAGATGACCGATGAAACCATATTGACGATTGACGATCCATGGGGAGAGGGGGGGGGGGGGGGGGGGGGGGGGGGGGGGAGGGGTCGCAATATTTTTTTTTTTTTCCCTATTGGATATTCACCTTTCTTTCATGATGAAAACAAAATACCTGGAGAGACTTTCCACGTATAAATGCTGTCCATGAGGCTGGTCACTGGTCAGTAGTCATATGTTTTTTCTGTCCCGTCCTCTGTCATTCTTACATTCTACCCTCTTTTTCCCTTGAAAGAAGGGAGAGTTTCCATGTATTAAAATGATATCCTTGAGGCTGAAAAAACGAACATCAACCTGGCGGAAAGGACCTCTGTGCTCAAGCCCATGATGGGCTGGGCTGGGTGCCCAATTCATATTCTGACTCCACTGCACAGATGCTGACTTGACTTCTCCGTCTATAATACTCTAGATATCTGTTTGTTTTTTTTTTTTAATACTCTAGATATCTAGTATCTGCAATGCCCTTTTTTTCCTAGAAACTAGAAAGGAACAAAAAAAGCTAGCCCCTTCCGTCCTACCATTATCATATCCATCTGATTTCACCAAGATTTGAAATTTGAATCCATGATCTGCTTATCAACAGTGACATGTGTGTCCTGTTCTGCCATTGCAGCGATCATTATTATTGTTATTACTGTTATCATTGTTATTATTGTTATTATTATTATTGTTATTACTGTTATCATTGTTATTATTGTTATTATTATTATTAT
>BFEA01000193.1:81275-93187 GCA_003427395.1 Chara braunii
CGGAGCAGTGGGCGGATGGCTGGCTCGTCGGTGGTGTGAGGAGATGGCGGGTGGATAGCTGGCTCGTTGGCTCGTCGATCTACGGAGCAGTGGGCAGATGGCTGGCTCGTCGGTGGTGTCAGGAGATGGCGGGTGGATAGCTGGCTCGTTGGTTGAAGTGAAGGGATGACGGGCAGAAAGTTGGCTCGCCGATCTACGGAGCAGGAGGCGACCTTCTACACCTCCATCCCTGATTGAATCGAGGCGCGCAGTTTAGAACGGGCGTTTACACGAGACAGAGCGGTACATGCACGACGCATGGCGCAAGGGAGTGGCGATGACACTTGGTTGGCATGTGCTCCACCGTGGAACGTGCTGTTTAAAGAGGGGAGCGACAATCTAAGCAACGTAGGCCACGTGTGTCCTCTTCCTCAACCACGGGTAAGTAATTGGTAAGCATAGGGTGGTTTTGGACCCCCTGTGGCGACTCGCCAACGGGTTTGGCGAGAGGGTGCCGCACTGTTTTCGAGTCGGAAGAATCGAAGATGGCCGATTATGGTTTTGGTGATTGGCATGTTGCTTTCAGCCAAGTAGCTTGCGGAAGCTGACAGTGGGAGGAAAGGAACCTTTCTTCCCCCAAAGGCGCAGGGGTAGGGTTCGAAGGGTAAGAGGGAGGAGGTGGTGAGGAGTGGTTTGAGGAAGAGGGGATGGGGATGGCTGTTTTTTTGTTGTAATTCATGCGTGGTTTTGACGCCCCTCCCTTGAAAACTACGAACTTACGATTCCAATCATAGAAGTTCTTGATCCTGATTTGTAAGAGGTCCGGTCTGGTGAATTTTGTATTTGGTCTTTTCTACTATGAATTCCTGATTCGATTGTTGCAGGCATATCACTCGTTTGTTTTTTTATGTTGCAATTCTGGATAGTCTTTCCAGTGATGATGATCTGATTTAGTGTTTTCCGTTGATGGTTCCTTCTGTTAATCTGGTTTCTTGAAATACTTTTTCAAACCCTTTCGTGCCATATCTCTTTGCTGTACGTTTCTCAAACTGTGGTTTGGGATTCTGATTCGAAAATCCTGTAGGGATATCTAAACTTAAAATTCGTATAACTTCTTGTGAATTTTGTCACTCAAATAGTTTTTTTCTCATTGATTGTCTGGTCTTGAATTTTTCTGGATTCCTAATACAAATGCGTTTTCCCTAAATCATTGATCGTATGGTCTTGAATTTTCTTGATTTCTGATACAAATTCGTTTCTCCTAAAATCATCCTTGGAATTTACATCCTAAGACCTTGCTGCTGTAATCTGATCCTATAGCACTTTATTGCATCATATTTTCACTCAGTTTTGCCTAAATTTTGTTCGTTTTCCCTTAAGGAGGGGTTGTACTGAGGGGGTAGAGGATATGATGGAAGGAAAGGACGCGCTCTGTGGGAAGGGGCTAACTGCAAAGTGGAATTAGGGCATAGCAGCAGGGAGATGGTGGCTCCACTGCAGAAAGTCTTGCCGGAGTAAGGTTGGGTAGGTGTAGGTGGTGGGCAGTATCAGTTCCCTTCTTAGGGTTTCCCTAGATGTTGTTCGTACGGGGGGTTGGGCTTGTTTTTACTCCCCATGGAGAGGATCCAAGCCCTTGCTCCACAGAGAAGGCTGAGGGGTAAGAGGGGGGAGCAGGGGCGACCGAGGGGGGACTGTGGGTTCTGTTAGTAGGTCAGAAGGAAGGGGCTGGGACGATGCAGGCCGGTGCTGGAGTGTTTTTGCTCTGTCACCCGGAGAGGAGCATGAGGCTTGGGGAGTTGTGTCGAGGGAGGAAGATAGAACCAGCACTTTCGACGTGGCCGTAGTTGGGGTGTATCCCTGTCACCGTCAGGGGCGTGCGGCTATGGGGAGTTGCCGAGGGAGGAAGGCACTCCTCACCATCTTCGCTAGGTTGGTCGGTACTGGGGCTGGGTGGGGTCGTGTAACTCTAGCATGGGAGGGTATGAGACCAGCCGTGTGTCGCTTGAGGACTGAACACGAGACCTGTAGTTTTCTCCAATAGTTGCGGGGAGAGTGGGTGGTTGCTGTGTGTTTGTGCAGTCTGCATTAATGTTCTCTGGTTTTGGATCCTTGGTAGTACTTAGCCCTTACCTGTAACTGGGGTGTAGGAGTTCAGAGAGGGTCACAACGGGACTGGCATCCGAATAGCTTTTTTATTATGTGCCCCTGTTTTGCCGATGCCAGAACGACGCTGGCCGGAGCTGTGGCGTTGCCCTGTGACCTGCAATTTGCAGGAGTATGAGGCCTTGTAGAGAGGTCTGGGGTTTGCCGAGGGTGGAAGGCAAGCCAGTGGCGAATCGGGGGGGGCTGCGTAGTGGCGAGAAGAGATCAGCTATGGGTGATGTTGGTATGGTTGGTACTGTCCCTGATTAAGTATGCCCCGGGGAAAGGAGGGCAAAAAAAAAAACTTCTAGAATTTCTTAAAATTTCAAAAAAATGTTGCAATCTGATCTAAAAAAAGGGGGGTAGTCTGTTTTGGCCTGAAAATGTCTTCTGGATTCGGGGGATTCCTGGCAACTTCGTTTAGGTGGTACCGAGGCTGTTATACTCGGCGACCTGCGGCTGTTCGATGCCAGAACGACACTGGCCGGTGCTGGGGTGTTGCCCTGTAACCTGCTGATGCAGGAGCATGAGGCCTGGTAGAGAGATCTGGGGGTGCTTTGGGGGGGCATTCCACGGGACAACCAAGGGTTGCTGCTGAGACGACGCTGGTCGGAGTTGGGGTGAGTTGTGTTGCCCTGTTACCCATCAGGATGAGGGAGTGTGAGGCCTGGAAGAGCTCGGTAGGGAGTAAGACAGTGTTGGAGAACCTTGGAAGGTTTTATCAGGGATTTCGCGGGTTTTGGGGCATTTGCAGGACTTAGGCAGGCTAGTCCCATACTTTCTGAATGAAGTTTTCTCAAATGGCTTTTCAGCTAAGCCGGGTAACGGGTAAGAGCGGGATTGCGGCTAGTGAGAGAAAGACATCACGCGTCCTACTAGTGAAGGGGCTAGCTGGTAGGACAGAAAGAGGGCATAGCAGCAGTAGAGATGGTGGCTCTGCTGCAGTAAGTCTTGCCGGAGTGAGGAAAGAGGACTGGTGGTGGATCCTTGAGGGTTTTTCGAATTTTGTCTGACTATGAAGTTTCTCGCAAAAACGGGCTGGAGTAGCTCTAAAATTCTTAGTAGGTTCCTAGTCTCATTTCCTTGGAATTTTCTGATGACTTTTTTGAATGTGCTTGTTATGGGACGCTGGGCCCGGTTCCCAGTTTGTGCCAATTAAAAAAAAAAAAAAAAAAAATGATGAAGAAAGGTAGATGAGAATTTTCTTTTTTTGGATTTGCTGATGACGATGAACAACATCCTGAAGATGATGATGATGAAGATGATGATGACAACCAACTCACCTGCTGATGTGAAAGGCAAACAAGGCCTTGAAAAGCAGCATCTAATGATAACAAAATGATGATGATTATAGTAATGATGAAAATGAAGACAAAATGATGTTGCCGATCATACTGAAGAACAGTACCAACAGCGCCCTATGATTACAAATTGATGATGGTGATGATGATGATGATGATGATGATGTTGTTGATGATGATGATGATGATGATGATGATGATCATGATGATCATGATGACGCACCGCGCCCGGTGATGACAAAAGGATGATGATGGTGCTAATGACGAGCACCTTGGATGATAGCCTAGTGATGATGATGGTGAGCAGCGCCCTATGACGATGAGCTTCGCCAGCAGCGCCTTATGATGGTGAACTATTGATGATGGTAATGATACTGGCGTAATGACAATCATGATGATGATAACGAGCAACCCCGGCGGCGCCCTATGAAGACACAATGATGATGATGATCATCATGATGAGCAGCGTGGATAATGACGCCACCCATGCCTTGATGTTGATGACGAGCGGCACCCTGATGATGATGATAGTGATGACACCTGATGCTGATGACGAACCATTACCGTGATGATGATGTCGAACCACGCCCTGTTGATGATGATGGTGATGATGATGATGACGACGAGCAGCACCCTGATGATGATGACGAACCCTGACTGTGATGATGGTGTCAAACTGCACCCTGTTGATGATGGTGCTGGTGATGATCAGCGCCCCATTGTTGATGCCGAGCAGCGCCCTGATTATGCTGACGCACCCACTTCCTCATGATTGCAGTCGCCACTGCACTCGCACTTCAGTTTACCAAGGGCTGACTCCACTGTACTCCACCGGCATTGACATAGCCAACGCCTCCCAGGCCATATGTTACGTGCAAAACCGCAGCAGCAATGGAGTGAAACGTGGAACTCCAAGAAGAAAAAAGCCAACGGGAGTTAGTCCATCCGCCACATCAGCCTGTGACGTGGTGTGGACAAGTGCCTCCGGTCACCTGCTCGTGCGCAAAGCGCCTGGTTGAGAGAAGAGATGGCGACCGTCGCCGCCGCACGCCTTCACCATGGCCCACTTGTGCGTTGTCCCAGCCCAGGGCGGGGCGCGACGCTACCGGCGCCCCCACCGCTAAGCTGTTCCAAGGAAGCCAAGTCATAACCATGCTAATCTTTTTTTTTTAATTAATTACCGTTTCAATTTTAATGGATGTTCGCTTGGACTTTGCAGTACTCTGTTGGCATGTCTTGCTATATATATATATATATATATATATATATATATATATAATATATATATATATCGTCATAAATAGAACTGCCCGGTAAACCGTAGGCAGAGAGAGAGAAGAGGACAACAAACGAGGGGCTGTGACAAACTGTTTCGTCGGAGTTTCACTGACTCATCAAGAGGCTGAACCCTCAACAGTCTGCAGAATCCCCTCACTGATTACACTGTAAATGATAATCTACCTTAACCAAAATCAAAGTAGACTATCACTCACCCACACCAGATGGAAAACTCTACAGACTGTCGGTTCACACCCCATCACAAGCCAGCAAAACATCCATATATATATAACATGCAAAGGGGCCCTGAGGGAATCCCTCATACAAACCAACCCGGAAAAAGTAATTGGAGGTAAGGACCACTTTAGTGCAAATTGCCACTTAGACGCAGGCGTTGGGACTAGCATCTAGGGACAGAAAACGGTCAAATCCAGACCTCTGCCCTGATATTCCTCAACCCTGAACTCCACCCAACAAGACGCCACCAAGGCCCAAAAAGCCCAAACAATCCAAAAAACAGCACACAACAAAACGCCACGAAGGCCTACAAAACCCAACAATCCAAAGAAATGCACAAACGACTCAACCTCTACTCCTACCAACTATAAAGAGCCCCTTAATAGCCAAAACTACATGCAAAGCCTAATGAATGCAATCTAGCGTGTTTGAATTACTACATCTATTGTCCTGCCTATGACGGCAGGGTTGTCTCAAATGAGACAGACACCCTGTAACCCTGTCTCCTAATCCCCCTGCTCGTCTGCTGCGACCAAGCCAGCAACCGAGCAACCAGGTTGGAATTAAATTACAAATGACCAGTCTCCTAGTACTAGTCTGTTCTCTTATGTAATCGAGGTCATAGCATCTTTGAGGACCCATGTCTCCCTGAACCACTTATACCCTCCAACCTTGTTGTCAGATTTTAAAACTTTCCTCCTCCTGTCTGCCAAGATAGTAAGGCGGATGTTATGATAAACAGTGGCTCGAAGTTGCTTATCAGTCCATTCCTTTCCATTGAACACCAGATCGTTTATGGATTGCCAAATAGCATTGAAGAACATTTCAAGGTTGGTCTGTGGGAGGGGGCGAGTTTGGGTGGCGAAGGTTTTTGCGTTTTTTGAGTGACAGTGGGGCAACGCGATTGATGTAAAATGGAGGAGGAGGTTCTTTTGCTCGGTCTGTTCAGCACAAAAGAGGCGGTAGGTGGCGGTTTCATATTCAGCTGTTGACATCACGGGATTTTGAGATGCGGACATCGCCAGAGGCTGTAGTTGTTTATCGACTTCAATGTTTGGTGACATCGCATGAGGTTGCTTCCACGTCTCTGTTTTGATCTGTGATTGGGGCTGTGTCCTTTGTGTATCACTCTTCATTCCTTGATTTGTCATGATTTTTTCCTCTTGAGATATCGTGTTGTTTTTTCTGATATGTTTTCAGAGGTTGTTTTTTGAACGATTTCGCCTTTATGATTGTGACATGTTAATAAGTAGAGTCTGATTCATGTGATCTTAGGTTTTTTTAGCTGTACTTGATTGATCCGAAATTTTTTTCTGAGCAAGATTCCTAATCTGAAATTCGTATTTGCTGAGTCAGATCCCTATTCTAAAATTCGTAATTTCTGAGCACGATTCCTAATCTGAAATTTGTAAATTAAAGTTTTGCTCTGATCCCAATGAATGATTACCAAGTTTTAAATTCAAAAGGGTTATAAATTGGGGTTCTCAAAGTGGAATTGATATCCTACGTTTAAATTTAAAAGGGTTATAAATTGGTTTTCTCAAAGTGTAAATGATATCTTACGTTTATCCAACTTTGATTCCGACGTAGTTCTCTATATTTGTATGCTCAAGTTCGGGTTCTTAGTTTTTGAATTCGATAGTCGGGGCATCTAAAAAACTGGTTACAATCGAGTCTCAAGTTGTGATAAGGTAGGGTTTGGGCTCATAGGTGCTGATTGATTTATCTCCTTCAGGGTTGAGTCCCTCCCTGCGAGGGTTATACAAGGTGGGAGGTTCTGGGCCAGGCTGATTTGGGTCGGATCAGCCATGGCGGTTGGGTGGGAGGACAAGGGGTGCTGAATTCAGCAAGGTGAGAAGTCGAGAGGTGTTTCACTTGGAGGGGGTGGAACACGAGGGAAGGGGGATCTTCTGCTCTGCGGGGGCATGCTCTATGGGGTATTGTATGCTGCTGAGGGAGCAGGAGTGAATTAGTGGGCTGTTCTGAACTGGGGCTGGGAGGGGCGCCTTCCAGTAGAGGCAGCGATAGGACAGGAGGTTGTCTCTTTGGGGGGGAGGAGTAAGCCGCTCGGTTTCTTGTGAGTTTTTTTACATCTAGCTGAGACATGAATAGGCACAGGAATTTCCATGGGGAAAGAAGTAATTTCCTCCCGTCCTCTCTCTCCCTGTGGGAATAAGAGGTGTTGACTGCCTTTTTAGGTTACGACTTCTGCGTGTGTATGTGTTTTTTGAATTCCTTTGATTTTTGGGGTTTCAATTGGAAAAATCGTCATAATTTTTGTGCTGGTTGCAGTGGATTGTGTTTGCGGTGATGGTTGGAGATAATGCGCTCTGTGACGAAGGGGTTGGCCAGTAGGGCGGAAATAGGGTACATCAGCGGTGGAGATGGCTCTACCACAGTAAGTCTTGTCGGAGTAAGGTTGAGAAGGTTTTTGTTGGATGCTTGTAGTCAGTGCTTGAAAGAGCGGATGACCGAAACTACAACTATGGCGACGATTGGTGGCTTGTCTGGTATCTATTGATGTCTTTGGTCCCAGTGGTTTGCAAATGGACGAGGTCAGAACGGCGCTGGTCGGTGTTGGGGCTTGGTCGCGCTGCCCTGTAACCCGAGCGGTACGGGGGCATGAGACCTGGTAGAGAGATCTGGGGGGTTGTCGAGGGTGGAAGGCACTCTAGTGTCTATCGGCGAGCTGATTCTTAGTCGACGCTGGCCGGAGCCGGGGCGGGCCACTTTGCCCTGTAACCTAGCAGGTGGGGGGTTTTCTGGGGTGGGTCGTGCCACTCAGTAACCTAGCAATTGGGGGTGGGAGGCCTGGTAGAGATTGGGTATCGGGGTATAGGAGAGAGGCGGATAGGGTTGAGCTGCTGATAGTCGCTAAAGGTAGGTGGTTTTCGGTCTGAATATCCCCGTGATCAAATCTTAGGAAACCATGGTCTTACGAATGATTTGTGATTCTGGGGACCCCTAGCAACTCAACTTAGGAGGCTTCATTGCTGTTATACTCAGTGATCTGCGGCTGTCCGATGCTAGAACGACGCTGGCCGGTACTGGGGTGTTGCCCTAGAACCTGCTGATGCAGGAGTGTGAGGCCTGGTAGAGAGATTTGGGAATGCTTTGGGGTGGGCATTCCAAGGGACAACTAAGGGTTACTACTGGGACGACGCTGGTCGGAGCTGGGGTGAGTCGTGTTGCCCTGTAACCCGAGCGGGTGGGGGCGTGAGGCCTGGAAGAGCTCGGCAGGGAGTAAGACAGTGTTGGAGAGTCTTAGAAGGGTTTGCTAGGGATTCCGAGGGTTTTGAGCATTTGTAGGACCTTTGTGGTGGTGATTTTTGCTTCTAAAACTCCAGAATTTTCTTAGCCAAAGCCGGGTAATGGCCCCGGTTGCTTAAAAAAAGAGAGGTTCCTTTAGTCCCTTTGTGGAGCTTAGAAGGAAACTTCTCATATTTTTTCAGACTGTCTTTGACTTTTTCTTCATTTTAGCCTATCTTCTGGGTTTCTTCATCGAATAGGCTAGTAATTGCTCATGATCCTATTTTTCAGACAAAGTCGGGTTAAAGTCCCGATATCTCAAAACTTTTTCTGTATATGTTCTCAAATACGTTTCATGTTCCAAATGGGACGTTGGGCCTGGTTCCCAGCACGTGCGGCTCCCCACTAAGAGATTGGAGCATTGTCCCAAAAAAAAAAAAAAAAAAAAAAAAGACGTTGGTCTGTGGAAAATCCTCAACTTCAACAGGTTGAATCTCAATTTCAGCCGTTGGTAAGCTGCTCGCTTTCGCAGGTGAGAGTAATTGAGAGGTTGAATGATGACGGCACATGGTCTTGTGCTGTAGTTTCTGACGGAAAACCCCTGCGGAATCTTAAACTGGACCCCAAAATGTGGGAATGGAGATCTACTGGGCGTAATGGCCAGAATTTATGTCTCCTGGATTACTCACAGAAAATAGGGTATAAACTCTGTCTACCCTCTAAAGACCATTGATCATAGCAACAACAAGATGGAGAGCAGTTCTGCAGATCAATGAACAACAGTTGGCCTCGTACATAAGAAAATGTTGGGCTCAGTTGAAGCTGCCTCCAAGTCAAAGATGCCACCCTGTGGTTATTCTCGTTAATGGCCACTCCGTACGCGGTATGGTTGGAAGAACATGGAATGAAACTGGACCTCACCTGCAATCGATGTCAATGGGCGTTTGAATCCACAGTTCATCTATGGTGGGACTGCCCAGCCGCTGCTCGAATTTGGAAATGGTGGATTAAGAAATGGGACCGAATATCAGAGAAGGCTATGTGTTGGGACAAAACCTGGTGTCTGTTGGGTGGTATCCCAGACAACCTCTCTACCGACAAGGGTTGGGGGTCTTGCTATATTTCGTCGGCTTATGATTTTTCTCGTCGTAATTTTGTATTCATAATTTAATTTGTATATCACTTCTAATTTGATGGTCAATTATAAATTTATAATAATGTGTTTGGACTCTGCAATGTTGACTGCATCCTTCAGCGCCTTTTGACCTCTGCTGCAACGACCTGCAAAAAGAATCGGTCTAAGATTCCTGCTGTTTTCTGAGTACCGCTACCGTCTTCACCCGAATGGAACACCCGGTCATTATAGCTGTATTTGGCACAACTTTCAGCCCAGATACGGCGATAATTACCGGGCGTTCTATTCGGGTGAAGACGGTACTTGTTGGCTTGATTTGCTGAGATTTCCGTGTCCCGAGTGTGATTGCTCTTCGGTTATGTGTGTCCAATTTCACTCCTACCCCTGAGTGTGATTGCTCTTTGGTTATGAGTGCCATGCCATGTGCTAACTTTGTTCTGGTGATGTGTTTTGTACGTCCCGAGATGGGTAGACTAAAGAAACAGGTAGAACTACAGGGGCAGGAGTGAAATTGGACACCCCACGGACCTTTTAGAAAAGCCAGGACGGACGAGGACAGAAGTAGAAATGGGCAAGTACCTGACTGGGATTTTCTAGCAACTCGGGTACACCCAAGTGAGTCAAGTAGGCTCAGAGACGTCTGGTAGCTTCCAAAAGATGTCATGAGTATATTCAGGGCCCGTACTTAGGTGGATTTCAGGCTAGGTTCAGGCCCTGAGGTTGAATTGCAGACTGCAATTGTGTTCCCAAGTAGAAAGGCAGGAAGTACCTTCTCAGTATAGCTGTATTTAGACTGAACAAGTGGACCCCAGCCGTGGCGCACAGCAACACTCGCCGATGTCGTCCCATTTTTGTTTCATGTCTCTCTTTCTCTCTTTCTCTCTCTCTCTCTCTCTCTCTCTCTCTCTCGGGGCCCTAGCAAGATTTGCTAGGATGTCCGGAGGTCCGTGGGGGGTTTATCTCCCCAACGAGTACCCCGGGCTGGAAAAGTTTAGGGACCCGAGAGGGGTGTAATAGTAGGAAGAGATGGGGATACGGATCGCGTGGGGAAACGAGAATTTTGAGGGTATCAATTTTGATTTTCATTTACTGCGGTTGGTTTTGGGAAAGTTAATCGCCTGAAGTGACTTTGTAAGTATTTTTTTGATATCGGGGAAATAGTAGCGTGAAGCAGTTTTTCTAAAAGTGTGCTTTCGGGGAATAGTCACATGTCACAATTTTTTGTTTTCGGGAAAAAGTAGCTTGAAGCGTTTCTAGAATTTTCTAAATTTTGTTTTCAGACCGAGAAGATAGTATCGGGATTCGGGGCGAGAAATCCTGGGTGATGCAGAACAGGAGATGGAGAGGTACAACACGAAAAACGGTCTATTTGAAGTAATGCGATAGAAGCGGAGGGGAAGGAGGGAAGACTCTTATTAGAATCACAGGGACGGGGTCGGCAGGGTCGCAACCAGAAAAACAATGAGAGATCATGGGCGAGTCAGAAAGATGCGCAGGGACGGGGAGTAGCGGACTGAAGGCGTCGGAAGACGAACACCCAAGCAGATCGATCATCGGGCATTGTGATCATGGTACAGGACCCGATACGCACCAAGGAAAGAAAGAGTGGGTGAGGGGGATAGAGCCGTGAGGAAAGCACGGCGTGCAGCGGGAAGATGAAGAGTAGCATAATGACGACCGGACTAATCGGGATATAGGAGGAGGAATGTGGACGTCGGTACGGGAGGTGCAGAGATGATGGTTGAGGATCGGATATCGATGCGCAAGACAGAGTAGCGAAGGGGGAGCAGTCAGCTGAATAGGCCCAGGCAGATCGATCATCGGGTGTTGAAGTTGTGGGACAAGTATCCGGTACGCACCGAGGAGAGGAGAATTGGACAAGGGGGATTCGGTGGTACCGTAAGAGAAGCACATCGAGTATCGAATAGCGGAAAAGAGCAGCAAGGCCGTGGCGTGACTAGGCGGGTTTGAGGAGAGGTGAATCGGTCGTCGATCCGGGAACGCCGAAGGAGAGTTTTTGAGAATCGGGTAGCAAGGATGCGCCCAAAGAAAAGGAAGTAGGAGTGGAGTGAAGGAGGGAGGGGGAGACAGAGTGATTGGACAGAGGAAAGGAGAGCAGCAGGTAACGGGAGTAGGGAATCAAAAAACAGTAGCGTACGGGAGAGTGAGGGGGAGGTAAAAATGTGGGAGATAGTCTGAGGTAGGAACGGGGGTGGGGACGAGGTAGCTAGGATGCGCAAGAAGGAAAAAAGTATTTAAGAAGGCAAAAACGGCATACCTGGTATCCCGGTTCTGAAAGATGATACAAGCCTCTGACGAGTCCGCTGAGTACGCTAGCGGCGAAACGCGTAGAGGCGAACGCGTACAATGGTTATTATGAGCTTTGAATGAAGTTTTTTGGATCGGGGATATTGGATGTTGTGGATAGTGTGGTGTGGTGCTTCATTTCGCATGGTACTTACCTCTGACATCATCGCTTGTTCTCTCTCTAATCTCTCTAATCTCTCTCTCTCTCTCTCTCTCTCTCTCTCTCTCTCTCTCTCTCTCTCTCTCTCTCTCTCTCTCTCTCTCTCTCTCTCTCTCTCTCTCTC
>BFEA01000193.1:117595-134458 GCA_003427395.1 Chara braunii
GTATTCAGTTTCGACATATTTGGACCAGTGATGAAAAAAAATGCCAAGAACACCGAATTCGGAGAAAAAAATGGCAAACTCCGAAAGCTACTCCGAAAAGGGTTTTATACCAGGCTACCAGCCAGGCCGCCCGGGTCACCTTATTTTCCCAGGCGGCACGGCCGTGCAAGGACCAGGGAAGGTCCCGGCCAAAAAAAAAAGCCAAAAATCCGAAAAAAGACTATGTTATGCAGAAACATAAACTGAACAACTTCTGCCTCAGGGTCACATCGAAATTCTTTACCAAATTTAAATTTTAAAAAATATTTTTTAATTAAAAATCATGTTTATTTTTTTTATTTTTTTATTTATTTTAGGCTCGGCCGGACAAGTGGACCCGGGCCACTCTGGTAGCCTAGGTTTTATACTAAATTTATAGTGCTTTTGAGCTTCTCTTTTTTTTTGTCTTCTTTTGCCTGTTTTTTTTTGTTTTTTTTATGTTTGTATTATGAGCCTGCATCGTTTGTTCGCGAAATTTTTGATGACATTGCTTGTGCTTGACAACGTGGTGATGCGGTGAAAACCCCAAATTTTGGGCCTTCCATTAACCCTCTCTCTCGACAGTACATCAGCTTGGGGCTGGACTGTCTGGGGTAATTCAGGAGTCACAGACACAGGAAGGGTTTAGGGTGTCTCACATCAACTCTCACACACGCAATAAAATCAGCCATTACAGAACACAAAGCAGATCCACACAAAGCAGATCCACACAAAGCATCACACGACTTCCAAAAAAATCCAATCAACGCCAATGTGTGTTGTCGGCAGCATGCTGCTCAAATATAGACCGAATCAATGGTGCACGTGCGCCCCTCGAAGGCTCGCAAAACCAGGCCCCGTAAAGCGGATCCTCCCACGCAACAAAATCCAGATACAGACATGCGCACCACCCTATTTGCTCGGACAGGAAAGAAGGAAACAATTACAAAAAGGCCCAATTAATACATAAAGAAGTTAAAAAAAACAGAGAAAATAAAAAATAAAAAAAATAGAAAACAAGGGAAGAACAAAATGACTAAGTGCCCACTCAGGATTCAACCACCATTGCTAATCTGAAGCTCTATGCAAAAAAAGCACAAGCCATTGACCTGTTGACTTTTTTTTTTTTTTAGCTGTTGTTGACCTTTGACTTTTTTTTTTTAGCTGTTGTTGACCTTTGACTTTTTTTTTTGACCTGTTGTTGAGCTTTGACTTTTTTAATTTTTTTTACCTGTTGTTGACCTTTGACTTTTTTGTGACCTGTTGTTGACCTTTGACTTTTTATTTGTTTGACCTGTTGTTGACCTTTGACTTTTGCACCAACACGATATCGCCTTGCTAGGTCTACCCCCTTGTCAATAGTGGTGATCGGTGACCTTCCACACAGTGGAAAACAGGAGGCAGAGACGAATGTGTCCACCACGTGCAGTCTGGTGCAGACAGCGCCTACATAAGACAATGACAGAAACTGACATTTGTGCCCGCTGTGTTCCACACTACCAAAGATTGACAAAGAAGCCCGTGTAGAAAAAATAAAGCTGTGCAACAGACCTGATGCAACCTGCAGAGACATCAGCCTCAGCATCAGCCACTTCATCGGCATCTCGCCCACTCTTCTCCCCACATCATTTCCGCACGCCTGCAGACACTTATAACTTCCACTGCAGATCCGCGCCACAGAATCACTGTCGTTCGGACTCTCCTCCTCACTTCATCATCGGACATCGGCGACAAGAAAAGGTAGCCGTTTCGGCGGCTGAGGGCCATCTCCCTTAGATGGATTGTTGGCGTACATGGAGCTGATGTCGGCCCACCCCTGTGGTCTGTGCGACATGCCAGCGAACGAATCACAATTGTGGTGTGTTGCTACGGTATTGTGCGCCTCCCCCCCCCCCCCCCCCCCCCCCGTCAGCATGATCCTCATCGCCACTGTCCATAGTGTACACCTCCCCAGAAGCAAGAGGGAGCACCACCCCAACAGCCACCTGGTCTCCACTTGCTGTCGCCATGTAAGCAGCTAGAGACATGCCCCCCTGAGCAAGCCCGCTGCCTGACCCCCCACGGGCGTCGGCGTCCACCATACCTCGCTCGCAGTGACGGGTAAAACTTCTGTAAAACCAGTCAGTGTTGCATATCCCGACGGTCGGTGCTCCTTGACTGGTCATCTGCCGACTAGCTGACCTACCAGTTGGGGGTCGTCGGCACCCCTCAAAAAAAAAATATATATATATATATATATTTATATATATATATATCGTCACAAACAGAACTGCCCGGTGAAACCGTAGGCAGAGAGAGAGAAGAGGACAACAAACGAGGGGCTATATATATATATATATATATATATATATATATTGTCAATACATATATATATATGTTTGTTGGTCCAGAACCCCCAATAATCCCACCAAGACCCCCATACCCACCCCCAATACCCCCATAAACCCCTTCAACACCCCCAAACCGCTCCCCAATACCCCTTATACCACCCCTATACGCCCCCTACCCCACCCCCAACCCCCCCCATACAACCCCCCATCCCCAAAAGTTTCTCCGCGGATTTGGGCTGTACTAGGCTGTACTCAGCAAGGGCAGTACAGCCCCCAACTCAGATTTGAAAAGAAATCAGTGGATGCACTGGATGGCTGTTTTCTTACAGGTCGGCCCTACTGGTCGGCTGCAAGAAGGTAGGCAGTCGGGATCGGCAGTCGGCAGGTATTTAACTGGTTTAACCAGTTAAAAAGAACTAGCTAAGTGCCCACGGTGCAGTGGGTGACCTCACACTGCATTTCAGTTGGCTCGCCTCCAAGATGTCCGCCAGCAGAAACAACGACGGCCTACCAGGGGCCACAAAACGACAGCCGCGCAAGAAATGAAGACAGGAAGGGAAAAAAAAAAGGAGTGGGGGACACAAAACGACAGGCGCGAGAAATGAAAAAAGGAGAAGGGGGACACAAAACGACGACCAACCGGGGAAAACAAAACCAAAAAAAAGTCGCCCGCATATAGGATGGCTCGCCTCCGAGATGTTTGTCCACATCAACGCCAGCCATGTGGCCCCCCGCGGGGGCGCTCTATCTCGTTTAATGGCGCGCTGTGAACATTTCGGTACGCGCATCCCTCTGCACACTCCTCTGCCCTCGATCCCCTTCATCCGCAGCCCCTCACCAAAACTTCGACCTGAATCCGGCGAGCAGAGCGTCATGGACCTCCCCCCCGTGGCCAATGCTGCTTAAGGGATAGGATTAGAAATGTCTGCGTGTGTCCCAGAGAAGATGACAAAAAAGTAATAGAAACTTGAGGAACAGGGGCCCTACAATGTCCTCCCTTCCCCGCCCCCTCCCCTGCAACTCTCCTTCAACCCCCACCAAGGAAAAGTGTAATTGCGTAGACCTTCATCAGCATCACCAGCATACTCACACATCCTATCTTTGCAGTCGTCCATAACCGCTCACCTGTGCAGCAATCGATGCAGGCAGAAGTTCCGCCATCTCCTTGCACAAGGCAATATGTTCCTCCTTCGCCTGAATATTGTGCTTGCTGCCATACTCCACAACAAAGTTATACATGTCCAGACTCTTCTTCAGATGTTCAAGTGGCTCACCACCATCTGTCATAAGAAGACTGGACACATCTTTCTCCTTGCAACATCCATGCAGCTTTTCATACATTCTTGCCAGGGAAAAAGCAATCGTCAAGTTCCGGTGAGGATCATCTTGAATCTTACCTACCTCAGAAACGTTGAAGACGCGCTCATAGAACGTAACAGACTCCAGTGCTGCAGCTGCCACCTTTGCAGCAGGGGCATCTACCTCGCTCAGACGATCCGCCGTCTCACGGTAGATTGCACCGAGTTCTGTGTTCAGTTGCTTCCGTATCGGGGGGTACGCATCAGGGTTGAAATGTTCCACAAGCACCTCGAGACGAGCTGCTCGCCTTTTGTGGATTTGACTGCAGCGCTTGACGTTCATCTCAAAATATGCCAGATATTTGTGAACGGTGCTGATTTCCACGAGGATAAAGAAGTGATCGGTCACAAAGCCGTCAAGAAAGTAGTGCTCAAGGGCTCTTTTGAAATACTCCATGCCCTCATTGAACTGTCTTACTGCACTTTGGTAGTCGACCACAAGGCCCTCCTTGCTGCCGCCAACGCCGCCTCCAAAGAAGGCACTGGAAGATTGAGCTTTCGGAATTTTGGAATACCAGCAGCCCAGCTTCACTGGCTTTTGTCCTCCTCCGCTCCACCTACCTTTTGTTGGGCATGGCGCTCTGTGCACACGACTCCTTCCTTCTTTCTTCCCTCAGGCTTTTCCTGTCGCACGCACGCATCTCCAGCCTTTCCGCAGCCAGAACCATTAGGCACTCTGCCTGCAGCGGATATCCTCTTTTCTGACTCGTCCACACCTGCATCCCTCGCAACAACAGTATAGTCGCCGCCGTTAGGCGCGTAAGCAGCCGCGACAAGAACCGACCCACATACCTGGTGGGGACCACAGTTAGCCGACGTTTTCCTTACGCAATGACCCGCACATAATCAGTCTGAGATTTCTGCTGTTTTCCGGCAATTGCTGCTTGACGAACTGATTTGCTGAGATTTTCACATGTCATTGAACTGACTGTGTGAGTTTCCTGTGTGTGTCCAAGTGTGTAAGCCCCCGTGTCATGATTGTTATGCATGGAGTTTGACCCGTGTGCTTGTTCTGTGTTTTCTGTGTCCCTGGGATGGGTAGATTTATTTAGAATAATAAAGAAACCACAGGGGCAAGACTGCAATTGAGGCGGGACGGACTACAGGTAGAGGCTAGGACGGACAGGGACCAAGTCGAGGGTGAGCAGTACCCGGCAATGAATTTCCAGTAGCTCAGGCAGGCCCAACAAAAGTCTGGTAGGCCTGGTAGCTAACTGAAAAGGTCACGAGTAGTCAGGCCCGAATCTGGACATCAAGTGGGCTAGATTCATGCGCTAAGGTAGACTTACAGGTTGCAATAATGTTCCCGCCAATCCAGGAACTTCAGGTAGGCCTAGCGCCTCGAAGAGGCAATGGTCGATGCAGTACGTCAGCCTAGGTGAAGCTGAGGAGCGGCCCATGCCAGAGGAAGGAGAAGGGCAGTGGAAGGGAGTTGGAGGTGAGAAAGAGGGAGAAGGACGGACAGGTATAGAGAGAGACTCACCTCGGCTATGGTTGACTGTCATCTTCACTTCCTTGGTTGGCGCTCCATAAAGAAGCCCCCGGTATGGGTCATGGTTGGTCTTGAACGTCTTCCGAGAGTGCGGCCGGTGCAGGAAGTGATAGGACTTAGCATAGTTACTGTAGTGTTTGCATTGTCCTTTGAACATCCGTAATGAGTTGGGATGTTCTACCATAGTTGCCATAGATGCTACAAAGGAGAGAGAAGAAGTGAGGTTAGGGGTGAAAGGTGGTTTCTTGAGTTGCTGGCAGTAAGGGCGAACACTCGGACATGATTCCTGTTCAGTCATTCATTTGTTGTTGTATTTCATTGATGAATAAGAGGAGTAAAGGAGTGAAGGAGAAGAAGAAGGATGAGGGAGAGGAAAGAGGGAGAACACATTTGTGTAACTTGTGTAGTTCTTTGTCTTCTTCTTTGATTCTTTGTTCTCTATTCTACTCTTTTTATCTCTCTCCATCTCTTCTTTTGAATTTCAGCAAGTCTTGCATTTCTCACAATTCGAGTTTTGCACTATGAATGGAGTAGGATCATAACAATCCCTATCGGAGCCAGACATTATTTGCTGGATAGGTGTTTGAGCCACCCTAACCCTAATTCCAAGATGGTTAGGGCAACTTAACCTCGGATTAGGGCTTGGTTAAGCTGGATTAGGGTAGTGGGTTGCTTTGCTACCCCTCTAGCCCTAAATCGGAGAGGAGTTGGGAAGTGTATACCTCGGATTAGGGCTAGGAAGGAGGTATTGGGGTGGTGAGTGCCTTTCAGACTGCTCTACCCTGATTCCGAGAGGTGTTGAGATGTAAGGTACCTCGGATTAGGGTTGGACTGAGGCTTAGGGTTGGCGAGATGAGGGGAGAGGTGTGTTGAAGTAAGGAGGTGAGACTGAGAAGAGTGTGAAGCACTCAGGCAAGAGGACCTCCAGAAGTTCACGTGTGGTCAAGGTGTCTTCCTCTTCAGTTGGCGAATTGGCGAACATGAGTCGCAGAGAAGATCCAGTGGAATCCAGGCTACTCAAGATGGTTACCAATCGACTTCTCTCATCTTAATGGGCAGTGAATGAGACCAGTGAAGTTAACCAGTGAAGTTGACTCACATAGAGACCGACTAGTCTTAGTGCGCTATAGGGTTAGGTTAGACCTACGAAGGAGGAAGGGAGACAATGCACGTAGGGCGTGAGGGGGGTGAGAGAGTACCTACCTCAAGAGCGAGTCAGCTGACTCAGGTACGTACCCGTGTAACCTAAGGATGGCCATGGATGTCCAGTTGCATGGATACAACGCTTGTGGATGCTTGCGATCATCTCTGCCTGTTTTACCACATTTTCTAGCTGAAAGTTGTTCTTGTCGTTTGCAATCTGTACTAGCTGGCCACGCTCCAAGCATCGACTTGCATTTACAGTGGATCTTGGCGTAGACTTGGTTGCTGTTTGGATGCTTATTAGGTGAGTCTAGGTTGGGTAGGTCTCGGAGGGGCTAGGATACCCACCCAAGGGTGGAAAGTGATTCGAAAAGGGGGAGCTAATGTTCCTTCCCAACCGGTGATACTCAAACACACAGCGGGTTGAAGACTACAGTAGTCCTGATGGACATATCAGCTAGCTCTTGGAGGGGAATCCAAGGTCACCTTTTGTGAAGTGACCTGAACTGTTTAGCTGTGCTTTTCGCAGTCCTGTAACTTCTTACTCAATTTGCTGCTTCATTACACAGATTCCGCATGTGATCCAACAGTATATATAGGGACTTTTCCCGTTCTACGTTGGCGAGCAGTCGATCGATTCGTAATTGGCTTGGGTTTATTTTGGTTTAGGGTTGCCCACCGCTTTGTCTGTGTTTCTCTCAAGTCTGAATTGATTGCTGCTCCAGCAAGGAGCATACTACCTCCTCGACTCTTTGAGTATTTCTTTTATCCTATTTTGATTTTCTTATGGGATATAACATTGCTGATCACCTACGTTCTAAGACCAAAGTGGTGGGAAGTGAGAAAGGGAGGGAAGAAAGAGAACCGCAATGAGCAGTCGAGAGGACGATGATGCCACAGGGACCTTAGGGCTGCAGATGAGCAGTCAGCGGCTGTCAGAGAACCCCCTTCTAGAAATAACTGAGATATCTAAATTAGAAGCAGTGCAGGCTGCAGCCCCCAAGGAAATTAACTCGCGGGCTTGGCCTTAAGAAATATGAAGATTGGGAAGTCTTCATGACTGATCTAAGAACAGCTGAGGCTTTAGATCAGAACTCACCCCATGCTGCTACTGCAATGACTTGCTGGTTTCTGGTTGCCTGTAGCCTCTCTCTTTTGTCGAGGCTGTACCATGTGTAGGATAGATTCGTAATTTTGTTTGGCTGAGGGCTAACCGAGAGACCTGCCTGTAAGGAAATTCGTTAGGGACATATCTGCAAATTCGGGAAAATATAGGCCCGTACTAACTAGAATTCCCTACAGCTATCCTAACTGTGACATGCAGGCCCGGGCTACCCCTAGGACAGACAGGTCCTAAGGGCCTAAGCTGATAGACGGTCCTATAGCATATAGCCGGGTGGGGAGAGGCCCTAGAGGCCGAAACAGAAACGGTACCAGTCGGTCAGTCAGTCCGGTCTAGGCCGAGTCTAGGTTAGAATAGACTATAGATAGGATGGGGACATCGGTTCAGGGCTTTCGGCGGTTGGTACCGAGTACATCGCTGCTGTGCAACGCGTGAACTGGAAGTGGTGACAGCTCAGCGTTGAGGGAGACAGACATAGCCAGACCTTCGGAGCGCCGGCCATAGCTGGGACCTGCGCTGTTCTCTGTCAGCACGGGGGGCTGTACAGAGGTCTGGGCTATTTGAGGTCTCCTGGAGGCGAGAGAAGTTGGTGCCCTGCGGGACACTCCTCCGGAGTAGGGTTACAGGGTGTGGCGCTGCAGCCATAGCTGCAGCTTCTTCCTCATAGGTCATCTTGTAAGGAGTGGTGACGCTGCTGCAGACTTCCATCCGGGAAGTCTTCCGACACTTCGTCATCATCAGATACTGTGGCGCTGGTCTTCTTCTTCATCCTCTGAGTGGCGCTTGGCCTCAGAGGCCTGTTTCAAGGTGGCGCTTCCCTCTGGAGGTTGTATCTGGGTGGCCCTTCCCTCTGGAGGTTGTATCTGGGTGGCGCCTGATGTTTCAGGGACTCGGGGGTAGTAATAGCGGTTCATCAGGGTTGGGGAGTGAAGCGCTGCTCATTTCTGAGCAGCGCATCATAGTTCTGAGGTTATCTTGACAATTCGAGACTCTGAGTTTAATAAACAGTGTTGATACTGGGTTCAGACTATCATCGTTTCATTGTTTCTTGGATGTGATCTACTCAGTTTTCATTTATGACTGGTTGTGAGGATTGAGTGGAGTGAATTGCACTTTCTGTGTACCCTGTCATATCGCATGGTCAAGTCTTCCACTGTGTATATCTCTCCCTGTGCGGTGTGATACTCCTATCCTCTCCCCTTCCTTTTGTGTATGTACGGGCATACCTGGGAGTCTATGTGAGTGAGTGTTGGTCTTCAGACAACAGACAACCAGAATCATAACAGTTGGTATCAGAGCAATTGGATCCAGACTCTGGAGCGATTGATGAGTCGGAGCAACTATCACTATCTGGCGAGACACTGGAGTTGAGTTTCATTGCGATTTATCATCTTCAGGGTTTGCAACAGTGAGGGTGGTGGTAGTGAGTGTGTGGCAAGAAGAATTGGACAGAGGGTGACTCACTCCTGCGTAGGGTTGTGCAGGAATGGTTGGCGATTGATGCTCAGAGGCCAGGGAGGCTCTAAGAGGCTATTTTTAGCCTGGCGATTCATCTGAAGGCTGGGGATTGGCAAAGAAGTGATCCCAAGGTGTTGCGATTTTGGAATTGGGTCAGGATCTTCAATTTCCAAGCAGCGCTTTACACGGTGAAGTGGCGCTGCACTGAGTTACTCAGTTATCAGCATCTGTGAGTCCGATTTTTGTGTTTCTGTCAGTTGAGGGTGAAGCGCCTCGGGGTAATCTGCTGGATCACCAAGTTTCGGGAAGTTCGGTACGTGGGAACACTGGGAATGATTAGGGGATGGAACTGGCGAGATGGGGTTGACCAGACAGCCATAGCCCGAGTTTCATACATCTTCTTCAAAGATAACCCTGAAGTAAGTGTGTTCCTTACTCTACTTTGTGTGGCGATTCAGGGACTATTTTTAGAATAGCGAAATATGGTCTGTCAGTGTGTTGACAGTTGAAAATCAAAATTTAGACTGTGGGAAAGTCATAGCCCCTACTATCATCTTTGACTTCTACTAACCCTGTTTGACCTCCTTTCTGACTCAAATTTCATCTGTGACTGCCTTACAGTATTGGGATTCATACTGTGTAGTGAATTGGTGTATTCAAGGTCTTGTTACCAGTGATAATGTAAATTGGAATTTTGCGTTGCCATAGCTGAAGCTTGGCCAGACTACGGTCAGTCATAACTTCAGTTATGTCCATCTGAATTCAATCTGGTCAGTCCCTGGTTAATCGCAATTAGTATACAGTTATAGGCTGAAATCGCACAATCGGATTTGATGTTCTTTGTCAGTTACAGTGAGTACAGTACTTCTCCATACCTAGGGTATGGCATACAGGGTCATACAATGGTGAAGTCTGTAGGGTAGGTCTAAAAATAGGATTACCTGTAAATCACTGCACCTTGGTCATCAGTGGACACCTGTCTATCCCTAATTAGTCACTATGTCTAATTGCTAATCAACACTAATCGGTCCAGGACTGCATCCTGCAAGTTATTCGTGCAGGATTTGCACTTATTGCATGCAATTGTTGTGTCAGGGCAGTGATTGGAAAATCGTGAAATGGATTTTTGCTAAGTTCACTCTAAACTGACCCTGACCCTCAAGTTGTCTGCAGAGACTGAGCACTCACTTGCTCGGACTAACCCACTTTCTCTCTCCAGTCAGGTGACAGCAATTGGGCGAGTCCTGCAGAGAAAACCCAATTCCTGTTACCTCATGTTTTGTCTACTGATTAATTATTTATTTTACTTATCTGAATTGTGGGGAAAATCAAGATGTCAGATTCAGGGAAGGCTGAAGCTACTGAGGTAAAGCCTCAGATCCCTCTTGACCCTTTAGAGGCTGAACTGCTTGCTGAGGAAGAAAAACTTCGCAAACAGGCAGAATCAGTTCAGGCTTTAAAGGAAGAGTTAAAAAGGCAAGAGGAGGCTGCCAGAAAAGAGACAAGGAGGCGGGAACTGACAGCCGATGTAGAAAAGGTCAGGACAAGTGGCAGTTCCAGTCAGTATAATAAGGACATAACTGAATTTGTCCTCTTGCAGGATGAAATTCACCAGTCCTATTTTACTAACTGGGATGCCAGGATCACCAGCCTGGAGGAGAGTATGGCACTACATACTAAAGAGTTGAAAGACATCTCCTCCAAGCTTGATCGTCTCTTCATTGATCTGCAGATCCCTCCTACTCAGACAACTCCTCCATCTCCTGGACCATCCCAAGTGAACCCCTCGTCAACCCCACAATCCAGAGATACATCTCCTCCCTCTACACCCAAATCAACCACACCTTCTCAACCCTCAGGCCCATTTAATATGCAGCGGCCCAAGCTGACACCTCCACCCATGTTCTCTGGCGAGGACCCAAAGGTGGATGTTGCAGACTGGGTGACTGCACAACGAACCTACCTGAGTGGGTTCAAATGTGAGGAGGACGTGAAGGTGAGTGCCATTTTGGCTCACCTGGAGAAGACTGCACTAAAATGGTGTACGTCTACCTCTAGCAAGCAGAAAATGGAAATGGCTGATTGGGCGCAGAGGCTGGGGGTGGCTGGTTTTCTATAGGCTCTGCAGAATAGATTTTCAGACAAGGAGCAGGCTAGGAAAGCAGCTGATAAAAATTTTCGCCTGGGTCAGAAGAAATTTGATGGCTCCCTGTCTAAACTCTACTAAGCCTTTGAGAGTCTCACTTCGACTCCTGGGTTAGAGATGAGTGAGCAGGATCTGCTCATTCATTTCTTGGGGAAGCACCTTTTGAAGGAAGGAAGGGACCCTCTTCAAAGGGGTGAAGAAGGAGGAAGGGTGCCCTGTTTGCTGCTGCAGTTTCCAGTTCTGATGATGATGCAGCATCCTAGAGTGGGACCCCCCCATCTGGGACTGGTACTTCATCTGCTGCAGATCCTGTTGTTCTTGCCCTGGTTGATGCTTTGATGGGCCTGACTAAGGGCAAGGCCCCAACCCAAAAAGCATCAACCAGCAGCAAGGGGAAAGGTAAGGGACGTGCCTCTTCCCCTGGTGCCCAAAGAGTACCATTACCATGTGATGTCCGCTGGCCAGCTGACCCCCTTGATCCTTCCACCTTTCCCTGGCATGCACTCAGGATCCAGGAGGGGGTATGGAGGAAGAGAAAGGACAAGGGTATCTGCCTGAGGTGCGAGGGGGACCATTTCTTAAAGGACTGTCCCAGCATGCCTCGCAGGTCTACAGGCAGCTCTAGTTCAAAAAACTAGAGCAAAGAGAGGTGGAAGCAGCAGCTCCTTCCACCAGTGTGGATTCACCTTCTGATGAAGATGAATCTTCATAGTCTCTTGCTGGTTCTGTTTTTGGAGTTGCATCTTCAGGGTCCTTCATGTATGAGGACACTGAATTGGATGAGACGTGGGAGGAGGATAATTCTCAGTGCCTTGCTGATCTTTTCCTGTTTTTACAGGAAAAGAAAAGGCATAGGTCAGAACACATCCTACTTCGACCCTCTATCCTGGGAGCCAAGATCAAAGGGCTCTTGGATTGTGGGGCTACTCACAACTTCATATCTCCCAAGGCAGTCAGCAAGCTGCACTTGGATCAGAGACTAATGAAATTGCGACAAGCTATAGAGGTTCACATTGATGACTCCTCCACAGTCAGGATCACTACTGTTGTCAAGGGCCTACCAGCGACCTTTGGCAAGCAGGGATAAATCATGCACCGCCTGAATTTCTATGTGTTTCCTAATGTTCCCTTTGACCTTGTGTTCCCTATGCAGTGGTTTGGTGCCACCAATCCGAGGATCGACTGGCGGATCCCTAGGGTTGAGCTACCTGACCGGCATGGGGTATATCACCCTTGTTTGCTCGTTGATGAATATCATCCGGCTAGCAGTTCTTACTGCATGCGTGCTCGTAGTTTCATGCGTCTCTCGCGCCAGACTGACCACACCCGTCTGTTCGTGGCTTTTGTCAAACAGACTGATGTGGAGACTGCTCCCTATCGCTCTCAGATTCAACAGGTTAATGACCGGTTCTCAGATCTTATGGAGGAGCCTACTGGATTTATCCATAGGCAGACCAAACATAAGATTGAGATCCTGCCCGGTTTGGTCCCTTCCAAG
The DNA here is from genome assembly GCA_003427395.1 of Chara braunii. Classification (NCBI taxonomy): domain Eukaryota; kingdom Viridiplantae; phylum Streptophyta; class Charophyceae; order Charales; family Characeae; genus Chara; species Chara braunii. The sequence goes on from BFEA01000193.1 coordinate 130,162, forward strand.
GGCCGAGTCTACAGGATGTCACCTGCTGAACTTGATGAGCTCAGGAAACAGTTGGAGACCTTGACCAGCAAAGGCTGGATCCGGCCCAGTGCATTTGAGTTTGGGGCACCGGTCCTCTTTGTTCCAAAGGGGAATAGAGGTCTCAATAAAATCACGAGGAAGTCTACAGAGCCTCTTCCTCGCATTGATGATCTGTTGGATATGGTGCAGGGTTGTACCATTTTTAGCAAGATCAATATCAAATTTGGTTATCACCAGATTGAGATGGTTGAAGGCGATATCCACAAGACAGCCTTCAAGACCAGGTATGGCACTTATGAGTACCTGGTCATGCCATTTGGTCTTTGCAATTCCCCAGGCACCTTCCAAACAGAGATGCATCACATACTCAGGCCTTATCTAGACAGGTTCGTAGTTGTCTACTTGGATGATATCATAGTATTCAGTCGCTCTGTCCAGGAGCATGCGCAACATCTGGCTCTGGTCCTCCGGGACTTACGTGATAATCAGTATAAGATTAACAGGGAGAAGTCATCTTTTGGAGTTCCCTCTGTGATCTATCTGGGACATGTCATTTCTGGAGAGGGGTTGGCTCCTGGGGCAACAAAAGTTGTTGCTGTTCAGGACTGGCTGAAGCCTGTGAACATTCGTGATGTCCGGTCTTTCTTGGGTCTTGCATCCCACTACAGGAAATTCATCAAGAACTTCTCTTCTATTGCAGCACCCCTGACTGACCTCACAAAGAAAGACACTTCCTTTCTTTGGACATCGGAGTGTCAGGAGGCTTTAACATGTCTCAAGGAGGCCTTGATTCGTGCCCATGTTTTGAAGCTACCTGACCCTACTTTACCTTTTCTGCTTACCACTTATGCTAGTCAGTATGGTGTAGGGGTGGTACTTCAACAAGATGATGGGAATGGTCTGCAGCCTGTCGAGTACATGAGCAAGAAGATCAAAACAAAGAAGTTGCAGGACTCTACTTATGAGAAAGATCTTTATGCTCCTGTGTCAGCGCTCAAGCATTAGAAACACTTCGTCCTGGGCAAACACTTCAAGATCTTCTCAGATCACTCTGCCCTTCAGTGGGTGAAGTCTCGGGGAGAATTGAATGGCAAGTTTGCTCGCTACATTCAGTTCATTGACATGTTTGACTTTGAACTGAAATACAAGAAGGGCTGCTACAATCGAGTAGCAGACGCCCTTTCTCGTAGGCCTGACGCTCTCTCTCTGATCTCCTTCACTCACTCTTTTGGAGAGAAGACTCATCAGACCATTGCTCGTTTGTTGCCCCAGGATGCGATTTTTGGGCCTATAGTGAGGAATCTTCAGGATGATCCTGCCTCTAAACCAGGATATACTCTGGTTTTAGATCTGTTGTACACATGCAGCAGAGGTGAGGAACGCCTATGCATCCCCATGACCGCAAGCTGATGACACTTCTGATGTCAGAGTGTCATGATGCTCGTGGTCACTTGGAGCCCTCAAATCGTATGCAGCCCTGTCGCAGCGCTTCTTCTGGAAGGAGATGAGGAGTGACATGCAGCACTATGTGGAAACCTGTGAGTTATGCCAGAGGAATAAGGTGGTACGTCGACCTTCCCTTGGCCTACTCAAACCACTATCCATCCCTGATGCTCCTGCACAGTCAGTGTCTATTGACTTAATTGATCTGGACAGGACCACGCTGGCGTTACAACGGATCAAACGACTGTTGGTTTGCCCTGACATCCCGTGGAAGGGACTGGCCCTGGAACAAATTGCACGACTAGCCCCCGAAACAGCATCGGACATCAGCTCCCTAACATGGCTAGAAAATAGAGGTTGGCCAATACCAAGAGGGTATTTCAGCCAACAAAACCCGACCTCCCCAAGGGAGCTAGCGAGAGAGGATTTGCGTAATGACCCCTTCTAGCCATCCCTTCTGAGGACATGGAGGAACCTCATCTTACAAAGACCTGTGCCAGAAGAAACAAGATTTTTCCAAAGCAAGGATCTGTCGCGAATCAGAGTGCTGGAAAATGGAGATAAATGGATGGCCTTCCTCCCAAGCACCCCGATCTACCAATTGTCGTTAGACCCAATGGAATGGACATGGACTTTTCCTTTCGGAAGGGGCAAGACATGTATCAGGAAATTACACAGCATAACAGTCAAATCAACATACAGATTACTCCGTCCTGTGACTAATCTAAGAGACCACGTTGAGGCTAGATGGATGAAGCACCTGAACATTAGCAAAGAATCACTTCGGAGAGTCAAATGGTTCCAACTAGTTAAAAAGAAACCTGCAAAACTGGCCTCCCTCCAATGGCAGATTGAACATCGCTGCCTACCAACGAATGACTGGCTAATAGATAGGACAACCTTGGAACAAAGTGGGCAGGCCCTGCCCTGGTGCAAACTTTGCTCTGATTCCTTCCCTGCCAGGAAAAGGTCAAAAACAATAGAACATATCTTCCTGCAATGTCCGAGAGCAATCTGGCTTTGGCACTGGTGGGACAGGATTTGGGACCAGCTGGTAGTAACGAACCCTGGCAATGGGATTGGAGAGCATTGCTACAAGAAACATGGCCTTCATAACAAGCGGACGACTTCACCCACAACATCTTTAAATTCGGACGTAGGGCGGTGCTATGGGCGCTTTGGAGATGCCGCTGCACATACGAGATGGAAAGGGTGAGACTGGAAGGCCCCGAATTTACAGAAACCATACAACAACAAATCCAAACAGTGATAGCAACTCACTGGGAAGAGGTCAAAGCTCGACTCCGCCACACACATACACAACAGGACACTGACGAAAAAGTGCAGGACTTATGCAGAAGATGGCTCGGGGGGAAAAACGGGGGAAAGATAGGGAGGGTGGAAAGGAATACAGAGAGGAACCAAAAGGAGGAAGGGTTGAGCAAAACACTATCGACCGTGTTTCCACGAGTGGACCAAGGTGGACTCTTCAATTCCAATGAGAACAACGAATGACTTCCCTGACCCCTTCCCCCCCCTGACCAATAGTCTGGGGGATTTGAGATGGTACAGGGGCTAGAGAGGAAAGGGGGAGCAGGCATTGGATAAAGGAAGAGAGGGTAGGACGGGGGCTGGCATATGTACCTTGGAAGGGGACTGATAGGAGCAGGGAGCAATTAGCGTGTAGCAGTAAGTATCTCGCGCCCGACTCTGGGCGAAGGGTTTCTCCCCCCTCCCTTCATCCCCTTTCTTTCTTCATACCCTGCTCAGTCAATCCCCTGTTTTTCTAGGGCACGCAATGCTGGCAGGACTCTCCCTAAATTGGTTCCCTGATGTACTCTGAATTCAGTCATTATCGGTCATTATAAGGAATTGACAGTTGGGATTGGGTCTGATAAAGGAAGAGAGGAACTAGGTTGTAGCTGCAAGTATCTGGCGCCCAGCTCTGGGCGAAGAGGTTCTTTTTCCTTCCAGGCCCTGCTCAGTCAATCCCCTGGTTCTCAGGGCAATCAATGCTGGCAGGAACCTCCCTCAATCGTTTCTCTAATGTGCTCTGAACTCAGTCTGTAAATGGGACGCTGGACCCGCTTTCTAGCAGGTGATGCTCCCCACCAATAGATGGAGCCTCTCCCCAGGTGCTAGTGGTGTCTGCTCTTATCAGCACCACTAACACTGGTGGGGACGGTTTAAAAAAAAATAATAATAATAATAATAAAGCCTTCCGGTTCGCAGAACATTCAGCACCCAAAACTTCTGGTATGACTAAGAGTTGTACCTAGACCCTCGCCCACCCTCCCACCCCTCCCTGTTCCCCAGCAGTACCTGGAGCTCTACCCCAACAAAGCGCTCAGGATTGAGGTTCAAGGGCTGCACAAACATTAGGTTACTACTACAGTTTGCGTATGCATATGCTTTTGCCGCCAAGGGAAACAGAAGTGAGGGGTAAGACACTCAGGAGTGATGTTTGCCAGTCCCCTCAACAACCCCCCTCACAGCGAAGGTATTCCACTTCCTCCCCCCTCTTGTCCCCATCCTCCCGATCACCTTTCTCCTTCCCCCACCAACCCTGCTACAATTCTCGCCTTTCTTCCCTCTTCACTCCTGCTCTTCAATCCCACGCATTAAACTCCTCTCGACTCCAAATTCGTCCTAATCTCAATTTCCTCCTCCCCTTCTTCCTCCTCTCGCACACAAATCTTCTTCTCATCGCTTTGTCTCCCTTCCATACCCACCCTGATAGCCACCTAGCTCTTCCCTTCCCGCACATTTCCACCGGCTCTCTCTCTCTCTCTCTCTCTCTCTCTCTCTCTCTCTCTCTCTCTCTCTCTCTCTC
>BFEA01000193.1:176639-190856 GCA_003427395.1 Chara braunii
GGGAATTGCGTTCAAATTTGAATGTTTCGCGTTCATGGCATTCAAATGATTACATAGCATTGAATATACACAAACACAGGGTACCATAACTTTTTTTTTCCTTGGGCATATGACTAGGCTACTCAACCTAGTCGCCCTGAACTGTTTAGAATATCCAAGTTATATATATTTTTTTGCACTTAGTCTTTTAAGGCATCATATGACCAAATTGTTCAACTTAGAAACAAGGTTCAGTCGGCCCCTTCTTACCACAAGGTTAGTATTCTTAATTTATACTCTCTTCAGTTTGTGATACACTATAGTCGGACCATCCAATTTTATGGAAGCATGTCTGACTAGCCTGTTCATACGTAAAATAGTATAAGAATATAGTCAAAATTTACCATTGATGGTTCCAGCATGTGCGTGGCTCCAGACCAAACCATCCAAACTTATAGAAACATCAGAAACCCCAAAATAAAACAAGGCAACCAAACCATACAAACTTATGGAAACCTACTTGGTCCTTGAAAAGACAATCACAAACAACACTCACAAGTCAGAGCAACCAGATCATCCAAGCTTATGGAAACCTTTCTGGTTCTCCGGGCAATTAAAAAAAGTAAACATAGCACTGGGCATTCCAAACTTATGAAAACTTGTCCAGCCTTTGGCTGACCCAGTCATACATAAGCAAAACCACCTTCCTCCCATCTTTCCCAGTTCATCCCTTAGTTTGCTGTCAGTCAAAAAATAAAGAAGAAACTTAAACTTTACACTTGCATTTCTTTCATTCAGTCTGATTAGGTCCTGAAAAGAATCAAAGTCATACGGAAACACATGCATAGAACAATCAAAATAAGGGGAAATGGTCAAACAGGGAAGTAGTGGGTTCATACAGTCAAAAGGTGGTACACCTAACAATTCCTTGCCTCAAAAACCTCGTCTAGGTTCTGGCAGAGCTCTCTCAATTGGTGGGTAGACTCCCCACAGAGTCTTGATGTGGTCCTACGGATTGCAATGATCCCGTCTGCCGCCTCCCTCTCAGAACCAATAGACTAGACTTGGAGCAAGAAGTGCATAATGAGGGGTTTCAGACTCTCAAAATGTAGAAAGGGGATAAACTGAAGTCGCAGGAGAGGGCCTTGATACCTTCACGCGTCTGAGGGCCCCGCAATGGTGGCCAGAATGCTCAACACCCTGGTCAAATTGAAGTCAACCCACAAGTTATTGAATCCCTAATGCTTTCCCAACTCACAGCAACGCCCCCCCCCCTCCTTGAACAGAAGTGTGGCCAACGTTTGACTAAACATAGTTTTGCAGCCTCAAAACACCAATATCCCCAAGTTGCATTCTGTCGTCTGTAGAAATAACAGTTCGCCCCGCACTCCGAACTGCACTGTGTTGCCGTACAGGATCACAACCTCACCAGAAGTAGCAGGTTGCGCTCAACCTCCAACTAAGCTGTAGTAACGCGACCTGCAAGAGTCGTGCTCGGGTAGAGCCTACCTTTCACGCTCTATCTGAAGCGCAGCAAAGGCTTGGATGGTTCGTCTCTCACGCAACGTGTATAAGCTGCAGGTACAGCGAACTCGTGAAACCACAGTCTTACAACAACAACTGTACAACATATCGCAGCAAGGCTCAACGGAGCACAACAACGCCTAAACATGACACTTGTTCCCCTCCTCTCTAGCGGTTCCTCATGCACGGCTCATCTGACCGTCCAACAGGTGAGTATGTAGTATTTACAAGTCGGGCTCACGTTACTTCGTTCAAACAGAATCGGCGGCGTTCCTGCCTGTAAGTTAGTGTCCACCCCTGCTGCTCCGACTCGGTCAACAGGTAAGTCCACAAGCTCCGCAGGCTATCTCTAACTTTTCTCATCCTTCCTCCCTGTTCTTTGTATCTCCTCTCTGTTGTGCCTATTGCATGCAATAGTCACCCGCTATAGCACCAGGTACACCTGGTACACTGGATATTGATTGTTGTTGTGAGAACCACGTAACACTAACGAATCGAGCCCCAAGCACCCGGCCCATAACACCACACACGTGTGTGTGTGCATGTGGCGGAGGGGGAGTCCTCCTCCCGTAGGATGAGCAAAACCAGAATGACTTTTCCGTTGAAACATAGACTGTACATCGTCATTTGAATGCCTCCTTCCCCACCCGTTCACACCGGCCAACAGCTCCGTCCCCGTCCTCACGGCTGACCTCCGCCCCGTTCCATCGATAGGATCTGCAAATCCGACCGATACTTCCACTAGAACACATAAGTATACATTGTTCTCCAACCGTGCACGCAGGGAGATAGGGAGGAGCTGGTGCCATTAAAACAAAACCCGAAATGAATTTTCCGCTAGAACGCGAGCAGATTCATTCCACTTCTCATGGTTTCTACGTCTTCACGGAACTCAGAACTGTCGCACCATCTAGCCTATACCTTCGAGGCTAAATCCGTCGGCACCACCATACTCGCCATGGCTATAAACCTTAAGCCACCCACTTTTCCCGCTCGATTTCCCCTGAGATTCGAGCTAATATCCACTTTCCCGCATCCACTATATCTTCTCTTCCTTTACCTCCTCGCACTACCTTTTCTTTCTAAGTTTCATTCTACTAATTTTCTACTCAAACAAACCTCACTAATCGATTTGCCTTGTCAACAAACAAACGAATCGCATTTTTACTCGGCCGATTTCACTAGGAACCGGGTGAGTTAGGTGTTTTTCTCTGCGGCCATGTTCACCAACTCTTCTCCTCCGCGCAGCACCATCTCCATACATGGACTAACATGCTAACCTACTGCAAAATCTAACCGCGCGATTAGATTCACACGCCTTTAGAACCCTTACTTCGCATCCTAGTTCGCTCGATTCCATCAAGAATCGAGCGAACTTTGTAATCTACAACCCGTCATAGCTGCTCCTTCGTCCTCCGCGTCATTCTGGCCTCTGAATGCACCCGGCGTGACTCTGCGCCCAGGTCCACTCTCCCTTAGTTTCGACCTTTTCTTCCTTATCTCTACCTTTGTTACTTGCATCGCGTTGAGGTGAAGCCGCTCCGACTCCCTCGACAACACTTCGGTGCAGCCCAGTCAGATCTGCCTCTCCGACTATCCCAAGTGAGAGCTCTGATGGGAACCAACAAACGAAATGGTTCGGTAAGTCCCCCGCCACTCTACTCAGTCCGTCGAACAACTTGCACAATTGTATCGTTACTGGCCTCCACCAAAGCTTCCTCCGAGTCTGCTCTGCTTAAGCAGAGCTCATCACCTTTCGGGCCCCCAACGGCCATACTCACACTCAACCTCCTCTCAGCAGACCGTGGGATCAAGGGTCTGGACCTGCTGTGAAGCCTGACGAGTGGGCCAAGGTGAGTCGGAGCTCGGTGCAGATCCTGACGGTAGTAGCAAATATTCAAATGAGAACAGTTACTTTGAAGTCAAATTGGGAGAGGGATCTTCATGTGGGCGGTTGCTGCAGCGGTTCCTACAGCGTCTCGGCCGCTCCGCTCTACTGCGTCCGGGCATGCTCACATATAAACCTCCCACAACAAAATGGCGTGCGGCGGACAGTGCGCGTGCAACGACCCCTGTCACCCTCGGGCTGCAGCCCCACAGGCCCGTTTGGAATGTTCTCCAATTCCTTTTCACTTTAGGCTATCAACGCTCTCCAAGTGGGAAGCGAGGGAAGTTACGACCACTGGCACGGACCCCACCACTCTCCATGCATTGACCTCTTCGGTTCGCCTTTCAATTCGGCGGAAGAGAGAAATTTTGTCCGCATCCCGAATACGCAGGAGCCCGTAGGTCAATCAAAGGAGGCGAGAGCTCAAGATCCTCGACCACTGTGGCGACCTCTAAATCCGACGTTGCGCCTTATTTGAAGATCGCTGAATTATTAATAATAATATGACGATATAAAATAAAATGTTACAGAATTTTAGTCATCAGAGAACGACCGACGAGGAAAAGGAACCGATAGTACCTTTCCGACGCCATAGCTGAAAAAAAACAAAGGGGATAGCCCCACCCAGGCCCTCGACCCCTAGGCTCTTCCTCATCGTTTCGAAACTCCTGCGCTGCTACCGCTGGCCTCGATCCTTGAATCTCTCTGATGAAAATCCGGTACCGTAACCAATAGTGTTAGGCCCAAGGCTGGGTTTAGTATTGACGTACACCTAAATAAACGGATATTGCGCGATGCGCGGATCTACCGAAACGTTTCTAAATCACGTTGTTGTCGATGTCATCCTCCGCACGTACCACAGGTCACACGCAACTGCATCAATCAGGAGACAATTTCCTTTTAATCCTAGTTTAATCAGAAATAAAAACTTAGTTTGCAACTATGTCGGCTTCACAATCATTAACAAGAAAAGAGAGATCATGCACGCCTTAAGTCTGCGCGTCCGCACCCTCTGTACTCTAGTCATCCTCCAGTCAGCGTAAACACGGGACACAACTGCGACTCTTGCAGTGTACTCAAATTTTCAATCAAACCTATTTTCTGGCATTTGCAAAAACCAGTGCGGATACCCTTGTAAGGGTATTCGCGCCGACAACGTGTCGGCAAGGGGTTGGACCAAGTGGGACTTATGGTTAGTTGTCCCAACTAAGTTCCGGGCCGTAACACCGGTTAAAACTGTTGCTTTTGTTTAGGGAGTGAGGTAAGTGTGGTTCGCAGCTTTGACGCTTACTTAGTGGTGCATGTGTGCTGGATTGTGACGCTTTGGTATAGGCTGAAACGCGTGGGGCTGACTTATTTTGGGATGACGTGACGCAGCGCGCAGGCCAGCGGGGCTAGGGAGGACATGAAGGGGGGGGCACAGTGATCATTGGGAGCACGTGGCACTTGCGGTTTTAACACCGGGAAGTGTTATTATTTTTTTGTAGTGTGTGGAGAGAGTGGTTTCGACAATTGGGACCATTTGATGTTTCAGGTTGTAGTGCGGGGCCCACTGTGGGACCACTTGGGACCGCTTCAGATCAGTTGGGACCAATGCGAGACATGTGCGGCGACGACGGTGGGTTTTGGAACTTACGATTTTAATTTTGGCGCAGTTTTATTTTTTTTCATAGGTATGAGAGGCAAGTTGTTTAGAGGTTGAGGTCATAAAGCGAGGCGGTTGGTAGTGTAAGACTTTTTGAGACCACATGGGACCATCTCGGACCAGTTGGCACTAACGTGGGACCGGTGGATTTTTTTTGAGACATGTGTGACTCACCGTCTTCATGCTTGGGTCTTCCTCGTGCGGGATAAGAGAGTCGACAACGGATTAGGATTAGCAGCTCGCCCGAGACTTACCCCGGGACTGCGTTTTTCTTCGGTAATTCATATATTTTTCTTGACTTTCTTGAGTGGGTCACGACACATTCAACACCGCTTCACTCAAGGTCAGTTGAATGATTCATACGCTCTCTCACAATCGTGTGAACCTACACTTTGCTTGACCCCATTTGTTTTGAACGTTCAAAAGAAATGGTACAGAAAAAGGTGTGTGAGCCATGTATGTGAAAGGTGAGATTTGACTTGAGTATGGGATTGCACTGGTCTCTTTTGGAGTTTTTTTTTTGCGTGTTGTCCATGTAGGCAGAATAATGTTTGTAAAGGAGCTTCATTATTTCTACATGAGATCATGAAAAAAAAAAGTTTTATTTCTACCTACCACGTGTCTGTTTGACAAAATGGCCTTATAATTTTAAACATGGTTAATCTTGTATGTGTCGTAAAAAAAATAAATAATAAAGAAGACAAAGTTAAATTGATTTAACATTTTCTAGAGATTTACCAGTTTTATCTCGAATGACCATATCTATCCATACATATCCAAATGATTTTCATTTTCTACCTCTTCTAACTTCTTCATCTAAGTTACCTTGAAAGTGGGAAAAATCAGAATAATTAAAGTTCATACAAGGTGGACATTTTCTCTCTTTAGGAAGTATCTGGGGCGGGGGTTTATTACTTTAGGAGCCGACCATGTTATCGACCCAGAGTGGACTGTTCTACGAAGGGGTACTTTGTCGATTTAAGGGAGACGACCCGACTTCCGAGATCCGAGTCTTGTGCTCGAGCGAGGAGGAGTACCCCAAACCACTTCCTAGAGGGAGAGACATGCAACACTTCAAAAAATACACCTGATCAAGAATCATCCGTAAAGTCGCATGTTATCCAAGAAGATTAGAAATATATAAAGATAGGTATGCGTATTTCATCCTAAGGTGGTGGTGGGTGGAATGAATGATTTTGGCGGCTCGTCTCATCAAGCCAAAACTGAGGCAGTCTGACTACCTTGTCGGCAGCAACAAGGTTAGTGTCGGAGTCAACTCCTCGTTGGCGGTTATATGATTTTTCATTTATGGAATTCAACTCGAGGTGGTCGGTTTTATTTTAATCTTGTGTTATTGGGTCTACCATATAATGATTCGAATTCTTTCAGTTCAGATTGGATATACATTCCTATCGACTACAGTCGACTTCTTTTGATGTAATTATGTATGGTTGTTATAACTTTTTTTTCACTAAGTATTTAACGGACTATAATTGACTTTTTTGTTTCACGCTTGGTTGAAGCCGTCCTAGTCGACCCGCGTACGTTTCGTACTTAAGAGATCAGCGCGCTAAGGGACGTACGACATTCAGGTCCCCTTAGCGTTTAACCACGCAGACCTATACTATAGTAGCGAGCGAGCAAATGTCATCGGATGACCGACCTCTACAATTGCACTTAAAAGTTTTCGTATGTGGGTCAGTAACTCGGTAGGGATACACCCCTAAGGATGGTGACAACCCCTTAGGGAAGGCAAGTGCGCTTCGCTGGAACCTATCATGTTGTAGGGCACCGCTTGAAGTACAGATGACGCACCTGGCTAAAGCGGCGAAGAGACGACACAACCTCGCCTGTCCCGGCGGTTCGTTGAATTATTTATGTGTCATCTCCAAGTTTTCTTTCATGCATGACATAGTCGTGAGGGCTCTGGCCTTCTGCAAAAAAAGGTGGGAGCCAATGCGCTCGACAATATTTTCGAGAAACTAAAGGGGTTGAGCTAAGAGAGACTATGTCACAGTTGTCGGGCAGATGGATACACTGGAAGTGGAGAAAACAATGTACAATTTCAAATGCATTGTCGGATCATAAATAAACAGGCTTATTCTGATAGATTTCTCATTTGGTTATTCCCACAACTCAATGATTTTGCATGTTTGATGTGAGGGATGAAATTGCCCCGCTAGATGTGAGGGAAAAAACATGATTTTGCATGCTTGCGAGAGGAAGCTGAAAAATCCTAGGCTACCAGTTGTTCGATGGCAGGACATTCCGACCGGACGTCCTAGGTGGACAGTCAGGGGGGTCCTGGATGTCCAGGGGCCCAGACAACTCCATTTTTAGCAATTAAAAGCACGAAAAAAATATAAAAAAAAAAAAGTTTTATTTTATATGTATATTTTTTTTTAAATTGCCAGCAAATTTCCATATGATTCCAAGGCAAAAGTTGTTTAGTTTATTTTTTTGTATAACATACTTTGTTTTCAGACTTTTTTTAGGACCTTTTTTTTTTTTTTTTTTTTTTTGGTGTTCGGGCTCGGACAGACTGCCCGGGGAGGACATTCGACCAGTTGTCCGATCGGAGAACCCCGGACGGTTAGGGGGGTCCCAGAAGTCCGATCGGGTAACCTAGGAAAAATCCTTATTTTTCTAGTTTTACTTTCAAGCTTGACCACATTTTAAAGATAACATGGTAGTGCAAAAGTTTCATTATCACTTCTCGGTATTTATACATTCTTAAATGCAAAGTCATACGTTCATATGAAAGTTTTGAACTAACTTGAAGTTATTAAACCATCTCAAACCGTTTCATCGTGCAAAAATTAGGCGGCGGACTGAAACGAGTTTTAAGCAGTTCAACCACTTCAACTCATTTTAGTGGGTTCTGGTCGATGTTGGATATTTGGTAGGCGGAAGTTGAAATAGGTTTCAAACGGTTCGACCAGTTCAACTTATTTTATAATTTTCAGACGTAAAATCATACATTCATCTGAAGCTCGTAAAAAAACGTAAAGTGATTGACCCTTCTGAAACTCTGTCAAACTCGACCACACCACAACTATGAGAGATAAAATACATTAACAGCGGTTCAACCACTATAGCTTATTTCTTCGGTTTCAGAATGATATTGAACGCTTTGATGAGGATATTTGAAATCAGTTTTAGACTATTCAAACACTTCAACTCATTTTAACTCTTTTATACGCAAGTCATACATTAATTTGAAGTTTTCTGAATGAACTTTAAGTGGCTAAACTATTTGAAACTATTTAAGAGGGGATCATGTCGCAACCATGGAGAGATGAAAAATGTTCCAGCGGATTATCCACTTCAACTAATTTCAACGGTTTCATATGGATATTGGATGCTTAAATGCGAGAAGTTGAAACCGATTTCGGACGGTTCAACCACTTCAATATGTTTTAGCTCTTTCATAAGCAAAGTTATATACTCATTGGAAATGCTCGAATGAACCTGAAGTGGTTGAGCAATCTGGAGTTGTTTCAGGTGAGGTCATGCCACAACCACGGGAAGTTAAAACGGGTTACGAATTGTTCTACCACTTCAACTTATTTCAACAATTTTAGACTCATGTTGGATGCTTGGATGGCGGCAATTGAAACATGTTTGAAACGGTTGAACCACTTCAACGCATTTCAACGTCTTCCGATACAAATTCATACATTTATCTGAAATCCTAGATAAACTTGAAGTGGTTCAATCATCACACGTGGTTAACAAGGGACCCCCAGTTTCAAGTCCTTAATAATAAGTCCAAAATTAAAATTAGGGTTTGGCGGTGAATTTTTTTTTTTTTTTTTTTTTTCTGTTTGTGTCTTACTTCAACGTTGTTGTGTATCAAATTTGGTCTCATTTGGAGCATTCAAATTTTCTCTGATATGGAATGATGCAATTTTTGTTTGAAAAGGGTTTCTGGTTTTGTTATAAATAACATTAAAAAAACACTGAAATTTTGAATCTCCGTTAACCGCCTCTCTCAATCATATGAAATTACTCCAAACATAGTAATGTCATGACTATGGAGTTGCAACGAGTTTCAGATTATTTAACAATAATCTTATTTTAATGATTTCCGACTGAGGTTAGATGTTTAGATGAGGGGAGTTGAAATTGCACTCTGACGGTTAAGCCATTTGAGCTATTTTTAATGATTTCAAAGTAAAGTCATATAATTTATATAAAGCTCATGAATGAACCTAAAGTCGCTTATCCATTTAAATTGTCTTAGACGGGGCTATACCACAACCGGAGGGAGTTAAAACGAGTTCCAAACAGTTCAACCTCTTCATCTTATTTCAACAGTTTAAATTGATGTTGGATGCTTGAACGGGGGAAGTTGAAACCGGCTTCATACGATACAACAGGTTCTCCTCATGTTATTGGTTATTGACATAAAGTCATACATTCAAATGAAGCTTCATAAGGAACCTTGAGTGGACCATCTGGGATTGTTTCAGACATGACTATGCTACAACAAGGGGAGTTCGAACAGACTTCATCTGGTTCAACCACTTCAACTTATTGTAATGGGTTCATATTGATGTTAGATGTTTGGATTAGTAAAGTTGAAACCGATTTTAGAAGATTTAGGGATTTCATGACCGAAACACACTTCAAGATTCTCATGATTTACTTGATATCGTTTGTATATTATATCTCGAAAAGGACCCGAAGTATTTTAAGGATTTCGTTACCAAAATACATTAAGGAATTTCAGGATTTACTTAATTTCGTATGTACGTTATATTCCGAAGTGTTTTCGGAATCCCGTTACTTAAATACACTTCGAGATTTTCGAGATTTACTTAAACCACCAGTACCTTCCCCAGTGTTGGGAAAATACGATATGCTGACCAGTACCCGAAGTTTTCGGGGGTCGGACAGAGGGTCGACAATGTCTCAAAAGTCGTTTTTTTTTTTTTCCCGTGCACGAAAGGGAAAGGAAAAAAAGCGGGCCTTTGTACTGCAATGATGTCGTGCAGGGATGTCTAGGAGACCGTGCTGACAGTCTTGCATGCATCTTACAGCAAAGACGGTCACGTTCTCAAACTTGTTGTTTTCTTTTTTTCTTTTGTATTTGTTTGTTATGAGTACCCTGTCAACGAGGCAGGGCGGAATCCGTGATCTGTTGTAGTATTGTTTCCTCAGATGATTGTAACACTGATGTACCCAGCCGTTTTCAAGGCCGAATCCATGTTTTCGTTCTTTTTTTCTTGTTTTCATTTTCCGGACTCTTACAATATGAATCCGTGATCTGCTCGTGATCTGCTCGAGCTGTGTTCCCTCAGAAGATTGTAACCCTGATCACACTGGCACTTACGGGAATGTATCTTGGCATTTTCACGGCCGAATCCATGTTTCTGTCTTTTTTCTTTTTTTAATTTCTGAAATCTGACAACCTGGCCACGGGGTTGAGATGCCCTCACTGAGGGTACACTCACACTTACACTTCCGAAAATGTATACAGTTGCAATCAGGCCCAGAGCTTTATTTCATTTTTTTGTTTTGTGAGTTTTGACGGCTGCAACTTTTTTTTTTTTTTTTTTTTTTTTTTGTTCTTCCCGTGAGAGTACCATAAAGAAATGGAGTGGGACCCAGGCTCGGGAAAACTCGAAGCGCAGTGAAAATCAGGGTCGGCAAAAACAGGCTCGGAGGTACTGGTGGTTTAATCGCATTCTTACGTCATATCTAAGTATTTTCGAGATATCATTACCGAAATGCACTTTGGAATTTACCGTGTCAGTCTTGAGGATTATATCCAAAAGTGTTTTCATGATTTTATTATTGAAGTACACTTTGCGACTTTTAAAATTTACTTAGTCTCGTTTCAACGTTATCTTTAAGTGTTTTCAAGATTTCGTTGATGAAATAGACTTTGGGATTTTTTAGATTTATCAGCACTATATCTTAATGTTTTTTTGGGATTTTGTTATCGAAATGTATTGCAAGATTTTCAAGATTTAATTATTTTTGTATATTATATCACGAAGTATTTTCATGAGTTGTTTATCGAAATACACTTCGGGATTTTCATCATTTACTTAGTCCCGTTTGTATATTATATCTTGAAGTATTTGGGAATTTCATTACCGAAACACATTTCGGGATTTTCAGAATTTACTGAATCAGTTGAGAGGGTTTCTATTGGTTTCGTATTTTGGTTAGATATGCACTTTAGAATCAAAGATTATGGCAAATTGCATTTTTGTCTTCGACTACGACATTCTTTTTCATATCATGAAATATTTATAGGACTTTGTACAGTATTGGTGCGAATAACCTTACAAGGGTATCCGCCCTAGTTTTTTCAAGTGACAAAAATATAGTTTTTATTTAAAAATTGGTTAAGAAAGTTGGGAGTGTCACACGAGCTCGCGACTTGTCTTCTTTTGTGACCCTTTCTATGTTGCGAGGAAAAGTAGGGAGTGTGTGGGCGCGCAACTTTGAGGTGTGACTGGTTCTTTTATTAATATTACAATTCGGTACGCTTGTAGACTAATTTTCTACGTTTGATTGGTCATGACTAAGTGGTCTTTTGCTCTGGATAATGCAAATGGTTGCAGCACCTGCATGTACGAGGAGGCATCATTCCTAAGGTCGAAGCGGGGATTGACCGTCGATGCTGCAAGGTTTTAAAAATGCATATTTTTGTCTACCTGAATGAACTTTGAAGCCTGGGTAGCGCGCAGCGCAATGTGATATTTTATTGTGTGTGTCGTTAGGAGGAGTTTTCTGTAGCCGCGTGGTAGATGCGGGAGCTAGGAAGGCGTGGATGCGACCAATAGGCGGAGGCGTGGCCTTGGGGTGTTTCAGTAGGGCCACGCACCACTCGACACTCATTTATATAAGTGTGCGTTAGTGTTAAACCCAGCCTTGGGCCAAGTACTATTGGTTATGGTGTTGGATTTTCATGCAACAGATTCATGAATCGATAGCAGCGATGGACGACAAAAGAGTGAAGGGTGAGTGCGAAGGAAACCGAGGGGTTGAGGGTTCTACGAAACTATCTTTCTTGATTTTGTCGTCAACTCGGAATCCAAGACCGACGGGGGGGACATGAGGTTGTCGGCAGTCCTCTTCCCTTTGCTAAGGTCCCAAATTTTCCTTTCTATTTTTTTATTTTTTTTATTTTTATTATAAGGTCACGTTTTCAAGACCGGTATCTGTGTTGGTTCCAAGACCGGCGTTGGGACCTATGGGCTAGCTCAGTTAGTACACCCATGAACTATTGGCATACATACCTTAGTTTAAACCTCACTGGAAGCAAATAACTGAAAACCTACAATTTTGAATTACCTTGGGTTGTGTCAGTTCGATGATGATATCCCAAGGCTGCCGCTTTGAACCTGGTCCTTCGCAACAAAGAGATGAGTTGTATGAACCCTGCCAATGTGGCAGTTACATGGTTGTGCGATGTTCAGACCATGTGGCATGAATATAGCTACGAGCCGACATATTTAGGCTTAGTGTCTGTGTGATGTGACCAGTATTGTCACTACCATTTCGTCAAAATTGACATTTTTTATTTTTTGAAAAAAAATGAAACTCATTTTTTTCAACTTTTTTAGCTGAAAACTCGTCTAAATTTCCTGCTTCTGAGGGTACGACTTTTAAAACGCTGGACCCTCTGGATGTGTCAGGACTACATTTGAGACCAGATACATACAAGAGGTCCCGCACTTTAAAAATGCAAGTCCCTCAGGAGCAACAAATTTAGATGAGTTTTCGGCCAAAAAAGTTGAAAAAACTGAGTTTCAATTTCGTTCAAAAAATAAAAAATATCCATTTTGACGAAATGGCAGTTTTGTGGAAATTTGTCCCACAAACACTGAAATCACGTTATTCATATTTCTTTTATTTTCTTTTATGTTCTGTTTCCTTTCATTTTGATGGCGCAGGTGGTAGTTTTCCTAGTTAAATGAATGTCACGCCCAGACTCATGCAGATTCATTCACTCCATAGTGGATAGCATTCCAGCTTGAGCGTTGACGTGTCTAGCACGCCGAATAAGGATGTGTTACTTCGGGCTATTTGAAGGTGGTTCATGTTCCTTCTCGTTTTTTTTTTTGTAGTCCAGAGTGAGCGAGCAAAGTTGCGCTAATCGTAAAAGGAAGAACGGGCGCAGGGAGGATGGAGACAAAGAGGGAAAAAAAGGAGAATAACGGGGATGAGAAGCAAATATCTCGTACGTTTCTTTACATAATTGAAAGCGGGAAGGTTTGGAATACATATTTTGAGGTTCGATGAGTTGAATGGTAATGACAGTTTAGTCATTAGAGCAGTAAAATGGGAAATAGAAGAGAACGAGGGTCAGCGGGAGAGTCGACGGAGGCCATTAGGTGAATCGATGGAGTAAAAATTGTGTCTCTCGGTCGTTTCTTGCCCATTTTTCGTAAACTAAGATGTTAAATAGGGGTTTTCAGACATAGTGAATCAACTTATCCTGTTAGATGTTGATTTTAGCAAGTAGAATGGGTGCTATAAGGGTTAGGTGTTGGATGCAGGGATGCATTTTTCCATGTTCTAGCGGAAGATTCATTCTCATTTTCCTTGCTTGATCGTTGTAAGCCTAATCTTACTTATCATCACGGTGGTATTCACGCTCATCATCGAGGCTTTCTTCGCGCTTATTGTTGCTTCTCCTGACGACGGTGTTCATCCTTCTGATGATGTTCATTCATCGTCTTCGTTCCAGGCGGTAGTATTCGTCAAATCGTTCACGATGGTTTCCGTTGTAGTCTACTTTCTCGTTCCCTGTGGTAGTCACTGTTAGATTAAGTCTGGCAATTAGTATGGCCAGATATCGACCAACACTGCAAAAGGGAATGCACAAAGAGTGAGAGCGAGAGTACTCACCAATGATCATGTATCTTCCCATGTTCTAACAGAAGATTCATCCTCCTTGCACATAAGGTGAATGGTGCAGCAATGGTGCGGTCGTGTTGGTGGACGATGTACCTTTTCCCGTTCTAGCATAAGGTTTATTCGTTTTCAGTTGTGACATGTCGTTTCCTTTTCACCGTCACGCGACTGTCGTTTTGTGTGGTCATGGCCTTGGCATCCTCGCTCACTTATACTCGCCACGCACACTCACTTACTCACTCACTCACTCACCCGCCTGCCCGCTCGCATGCATACATACTCACTCACTCACTCACTCACC
>BFEA01000193.1:193095-212107 GCA_003427395.1 Chara braunii
TTTCCCCCTCCCGAGACATTCCCCCCCCTGACTCTCGACTTCCTGACTTCCCACTCCCGCCTCCGACTCTGATCCCACTCCTGCCGCCCTTCCCGTCCCTGACTCCGACTCCCCCTCCCGCTCCCGCTCCTGCCCGCTGCACCCGACTCCTGACCCCGATTATCCCCCCCACCGGGCGACCTTCCCCCCACACGACTTCCTTCCTCCCACGGGCAACCCACGCGCGATCCCCCGAATCCACTTCCCCCCCGCTCCATGTTCCCCCCCTATCATCATCATCATCATAATAATAATAATAGATAGGATCGCTTCGCCCTCGATTTACCCATATATCCCCTTATTATTATTTGCTTCTAACATCCATTTTGATACGTTTAATCTCGACATTTTTTTAATTTTATTTTTCTCTCTCAAATATATGTGACGATATACCTATAATATATATATACCTTTTTTTTTTTTTTTTCGAAATTTTTAAAAACACATAGGATTAAGCATTCTCTCTCGACATTTCATCTTTGAAATTCGAAAATCAGTTTAATTAATTCTTTTTTCGAAATTTTTTGAAAATTTCAGAATTAATTAAAGTCTTTTTCGAATTTTTTTGTAATTTGAAAACATTTTAGAATTAATCAAACTCTTTCCTTTTCGTAACTCGAAGTACGTTAGAATTTCTCATTTTTTGACATTTCTTTGAAATTCGAAACTACTTTCAATTCATTCGTTTTTCTCTTCGAAAATTTTGAAAACATTTTAAAATTAATTTAACTATTTTTCGACACTTCTTTTTCAACATTTCTTTTTCAACATTCTTTTTCAACATTTTTTTTTAAAAACATTTCTACTTAATTTTTTATTATTATTATTATTTTTATTTTTTTTCAAAAATTTTGAAAATACGTTAGAATTAATTAAATTCTTTTTCGATATCTCTTTTGGAAATTCAAAAATAATTCTAATTATTTTTTTTTCCCAGTATTTTAATTCACAATTTTTTTTCGCAATTTTTGTTGAAATTTGAAACTCTTTTTACAATTCGGAACTACTTTTCTTTTAAAAATGTTATTCTAAACCCCTCAATTAATTTCAACTAAATTCAATTAATTCACGACTGAATTAATCTCTTTATTTGAAATTAATTATCCTTTTTCATAAATTTCGACATTTTTCTTTTGAAAAATTCTTGCCAAATATTTTAAAATTTTCCTCTTCTTAATTATTTTCAGAATTTTTATTGTTTTTTATTATTATTTTTTCCCCTAATTCGAAAATATATTTTTTTAAAATTTCACGTTTTCTTGTAAATAAATTTAAATCTAAATCAGAATTTATTTTTTCGAAATTAATTATCTTTTTCTGTTCAGCGTTTATTTTTTGAAAAAAACTTGGGGATTATCTTTATTTTTTAATTTATTGATAAATAAATAAGGGATTCCCCCCCCCCACACACACATGCCACCACGCCAAACCAAGAACTCCCAACGTGCCGCCGTTGACGCCGCCGCTGCTGCCGCCGCCACCGCTGCTACTGCATCCTCCACACCCGCTCAGGCTGCGTCCTCCATCAACATGTCTGACATCCGCACCGACTCAATCGATAGCATCGCCCGCAACCTCGCAGGCGAACAACCACCAGCAAACACCGCCACCCCCGACCTCTCCGCCATCCTCCACGCACTCAACACCCTCCGAACCTCCGTCACCGCCTCTCTCGATGACATAAAGGCCAACATGTCGTCCTTATACGACCGCGTCACCACGATCGAAGAGACCATCCCCTCCATCACGGTCATCACCACAGCGCAAACCACTCCAACCTCCACAGCGCAAACCACTCCCTCCTCCACAGCCGCCTCCAGCAACACCCGCCGTCGACCTCCTCCACTCCTACCACCTCTACCACCACATCCACCAACCCTTCAATCTACACCATCGTTCCGTTCCCTCCACCTCCTCCCTCATCCGGCGCATCCAGCACACCGCCTCATTCCTTGCCCATCCATGTCAACCCTCCTCCCCCTCCGCACTCCCAAACCCTCTCCCAACCCATCATGACCAACTCCACCATCCCCACCATCCGTCCCACCTACTCCCAAGTCACCTTCGGGGTCTACCCCGCAATGCCACAACTCCCCCCCAACTACCTCCTTGAGGACAACAACCAAATCGACTACACCTGCTACGACACCACCCCCGATAACCTCAGCTTCAACACCCTCGCCCAGATCGTTTCCCGCGACGGGGAAATCCCCCATTCCTTCCTATCCGGGGAAATCATGTCCTTCTCCGGCCTCCCCTACGAGGATGTTTTCCTTTTCCTAACCCAGCTCCAAAACTCCTTTCACCTCCACCACATGCCCCTTGCCCACTGGCTCCCCATTGCCACCTCCCGCCTCCTCGGCATTGCCACCTCCCGCCTCCTCGGCAATGCCTCCAAAACTCCTTTCACCTCCACCACATGCCCCTTGCCCACTGGCTCCCCGCCGAGCCTCCGGAGGACCACGTAACTCCTTACTCCACTGGGTCAAACTTCTCACTGCCACCTTCCGCCCCCAGAAAACCATTGACGACTACCTTGAACAATTCTGCCACCTCCGCCAGACCGGTCCCACGGACCGCTTCGTCCAATACGTCCGCTCCCTCCGCCACCACCTCCCCCACACCGTCATKCCCGACTTTGCGTTCATCTCCCGCATCAAGCGAGTATGCCACAAAGATCTTGCAACCGCCCTCGCCCACGAACCCGACATGCCCCTTGCTGACCTCCTCTCTCGCATGCTCCACCACGATCGACTCCTCCACCCCCATCAGCAGTCCGCGCCCTCTCCGTCCCGCCCCCTCTCTTTCCATAACGACACCACTTAACCCACCTCCGATGACGACTTCGACACTGCCTCTCTCGACCCCTCCCAATTCACCATTGAGGACCTCCAAACTGCACACCTTATACGAATGGAACGCCAGGATCGTGCCTCCCAACTGCCTTCTTGCTCCCCACCCCATCGCCTCCACAAACTCACACCCGCAGAACACATAGACCTCCAGGAACACAACGGGTGTTTTCGCTGCCGCCAGTTAGGTCATCAACAGACCAACTGCCCCAACGCTGGCCACTTTACTCGACAGGCCCCTCGCTCCACGGGACCCGACCCTTCTACTCCCACTTCTTCCTCCACCGCGACAACCGCCCCCTCCCCCACCTGAACAATGTCCCCCTATCTTGCGCAATCCATCGCTAAACCCCTATATAAACCCTGCTACAACCTTGCAACCCTGCTCTACACACACCCTTGAACCCAGTCCACCCTTCCCTTGATCCTCATCCTGATGTCTGATCTGCCCTTGCCCTCGCCTAGCCTTGCCCCATCTGTCTTCTCCACTACCTTGTCTCTCTTGTCCAATGCTTGTGAACTTGCGTGACGCCGACGATAAAGGATCTAATGGCAAGCGTACGAGGACGATGGTCTTCTGCCTCACTGTTCATGGAGATTATGCAGCTGGTTTGGCCACCATGCTGTTTCATTGGTCGGCATCCCGACTCGCGGAATTACTGGAGCAGCAACTTGTGACATGGATCTTTGCATCAGTCTGCGACTTCCTTGCTTCCAGATCAGACCTCATTGCAGTTCGTATACCGGACGCACCCTAGCACTTGGACTTTGACAATTGAACTACTACTACGCTTCTTGGACTTCTACCTATCGCAGCTGTTGAAGACCGCTTCTACCACCTACTCCAAAGATCTGATCAAGACCGCGGCAGACCCCCTTTCAAGACACTTGGACACTTTGTTCCCATAAGATTCTGCTTCCGACTCCTTCGGAAACACCAGCCTTTGCATCCTAAACAAACATTTTCATCTTTATTTTTCCTAACTTTGACAACCCTGTAGAACATCATTAGCAGATCCCTGTTTCCCTAACCATTGTTCCCCGTACCCACTAGACCATCAGTAGACATCCCCTGTTCCCATGACCATTGTTTCCCTTACCCACTACAACATCAATAGAAATACCCTGTTTTACTGAACACCGTTTCCCTTACCCAGTAGAACATCAATAGAAGTTCCCTGTGCCCTAAACTTTGTTCCCCCTTAACCTATAGTGAACCATGAGTCCCCTTAGTTCATCACTAGGACCACCCTGCTCCCTATCTTCCCTTTAGTTCATTCGTAGGACTACCCTGTTCCTCGCAACCCCCCCTAGTTCATCAGTAGGACAACTCTGTTCATCGGTACCAAACCCTGTTCCCTCTTACTCCCGCAGCCCATGCCACCCACATCATACCCCTCTTCCCTTTCGACTTGTTAACCAGTGATCGGCCCCGTCCCGTCCTTCACAGATTTCAACATTGCTTCATGATTTTTGGCATCCGGGTCGTTGCCTTCTAGAGGGAGGGGATAGTGTTACGGACTCCGCCAGGGCTCGATCCCTGGTCTATCTTTTTGTTGTTTCAACTGCATCCCGTTTTTGGCCTGGCACCCTTTTTCCAAACTCCTCCTTTGGTACCATAGGATTTTTGACAACTGCCGTCATGCTGCAATTCGGGCGCCACTTTCAAATACTGCATTTTTTAGTTCTGCCCTCGGGGCCTTTGCATAAATGCCCCTGGTACCGTACGTGTCACCGGTACTTATACCGGTTCCCCGTACGGTACGGGGACCAGTCTCGTACCAGTTTTTTGTTGTTGTACTCGTACTCAGTGGGACTTGCTCCTGTTGGGCATTCGGAATCCAAGACTTCGACTTTGTGTCCTTGCCCCGGTATCTACGTCCGACCCTCAGTCGTGTCGAGTGAGTGCGTGTGTGTGTGTGCTCTTACTCTCTCCCTCTCTCTCTCCTCTCCCTCGGCTCTCCCTGTCTCCCTCAGCCTCCCGCTCGTTACAGCTATTGTGCATTGAAGAGGTGTTATTGGGTCATTGTGGTTGCCAAAGAACGAGATTTTAGACAGTGGCCGTTACTGTTAGTATTGCTACTTTGTCAAGTTGTTGCAGGGATCAACCTGTTGAGTTCGAGGTTGCTGATGTAGGGTTGGTAGAGAAAGATAAAGTTGTTTTCTGACTGCCTCAAGTGTGTTGCAGCATCGAGAGTTTGAGCATAACTGTTATTTTTACTACCGTTGAACTGAAGTTAAAGTTGTTGAACTGTTGTCGTTTTGTTGAGCTATCAGCACTGCTATTATCCATAGTCTACCGCATTGCTGCTAATTAACAGTTCTTCTCGTAACCAATAAACTAGACTGAGAAAAAGAAGAGCAACGAGAGAAAAATTAAGTCATTCAGATCCCAGAAAGGTGTACTCAGACTCTCGTAAAAGGGCATTGAAACTTTCAATCGCCTCAGGGCTCAACAATGGTGGCTAGTTATAAAACTTGAAGTTAACGACTTGCAAGTGTTGCAGGACATTTGTCGAGTTGTTGTAGGGATCAACCTGTTGGGTTCGAGGTTGCTGATGTTACAGACCGTTACTGCAGCTATTGATAAGGGTTGGTAGAGAAAGAGAAAGTTGTTTTTTGGCTGCCGCAAGTGTGTTGCAGCATCGAGAGTTTGAGCATAACTGCTATTCTTACTACCGTTGAACTAAAGTTAAAGTTGTTGAACTGTTGTCGTTTTGCTAAGCTATCAGCACTGCTATTATCCATAGTCTACCGCATTGCTGCTAATTAACAGTTCCTCTCGTAACATCCCCTCGTTTATTGTCCTCTTCTCTCGCTCTGCCTACGGTTTACCGGGTAGTTCTGTTTGTGACGATATATATATATATATATATGTTTATGACGATATATATATATATATATATGGGTTTAATCTTCAAAGCGAGTGTAGGACTGAGTCATTCATTTTAGAAATAATGCTCAGTCGAACCAAATTACCTCCAGTTATAACTCTTAGTTGAACTCTCTTGTTTGTGATAAGGCTATAATCAGACCATTCACTTTAGAAACAATGTTCGTCTGGTCTTGTTCGCATATATATATATCGTCACAAACAGAATATATATAAATATATATATATATATATATATATATACATATGTATATATATATATATATTATGAATTTAAACTTTTTCAATTCTGATAAGGAATATAAATATGGTAATATTATTTATATATATATATACATATATAGTATAAATACAGAGAGTCATATTCTCAGTTATCAGTAAGTGTTTGTTGTCTCAGATGAAACCATTCATCTTAAAAACAATGCCTAGTCTTTTGACCTCAACCTCCCGCATAAGAAAAATCCAACGAGTTAAGTCATTCATGATAGAAAAAAAGGATGCCCCTACAAGTTTAAGAAGTCAAAACCCAAAGAAACAATAACAAAATCATTCATCTTAGAAACAATGTCTAATTGTTGAGAAAACAAGTCAACGAAACAAAGCAACTAAGTCATTCATTTTAGAAACAATGCTTGGTCCATAAAAAAACAGAATAAAACAAAGCGATCGGGTCATTCATGTTAGAAACAATGTCTGATCTTTTAAGACTCACCAAAATGTCAACAAGATTGTCGTCCTCCTACCTTCCCCCAATTTACCACTGTTTGCCTGAATTCAAATAACATAAATAATAGATGATTTTCACTCATGCATTCTCTTTACTTAATCTATATTAAATCATGAACAAGAAACCAAAGTCTATAGGCGCATGAATACATAGCAGATAAAAATAGAGGTTTGTACTGATATGTGTTTAGTGGGTTCACACAACGATGAGATTTACTGTACCCGTCAATTATCTGCATCAAAAACCTCGCTTAGAGTCCGACATAGCTCCCGCAATCGGTGCTAGACCTCCCACAAGGCCTTGGTGTGGTCCTACGGATTTTTAATGATGCATCATCGAGGGGTTGTTGTTTCGTGGATCTACAATGTTGTTACTAACAAAACACAGGATGCAGGTTATCAACCTTATTGCTACCATTTGACTAACCTTCGAGTTGTGAAGATTGCGAACAAATTAAGACTGCAATTGTTGTTAAAGGATTGAAGGTTGTCATTGCTGATGAAATTGTGATCGTATATAATGTGACTATTAGATACTTTAGGGTGACCAGACATTGTTTCTAAGACAAATGGTGTAGTAATAAGTTCAATGACGAGATAAGTAGTTGTGCAACTTGTTCGTGTATAACTAAGAAAAAAAAGTGAGCATTGTTTCTAATATGAATGACCTAACTTAAAGCCCTATGTAAGATGGGATAAAAAGTTGATCACTTGAGGGTTCAACCAGTTACTTGTATGTGAAAATAACTTGAGATTTTTTGTGACACTACTTACCCATTATTGTATAAACTTGCATGTGGTTGAATATGAGTTCTACTTGTTATGAGTCTTAACCTTGATAGGTAGTGGCTTTAAATGTTATCAGGCTCGAGCTATAAAAATTAGTTCAATTTCTGCATTTTCTGAGTTAAGTTTATTTCTCATACGTGGCTTTGGATAAATTTTGGAAAGACACTTCGCCAAAAGAAGTGTTATCCAAATTTTTACAAATCCTAGGAGTTGGTCAAATTTTTGTCTTACAAACTCAAATTTTGTCTGAATATAATATTTGACTTAGTAAAAATATAGGAAGCCTACATTTCTAGAGGAACTGCTGCTCAATGTTTTGTGAAATCAAAGAGTTAGACAAAATTCGACTTTGTGAAATTATAATTAATTTTAGAATTTGTATTTAATTTTTTACAAATTTTCGAAATACATTTTTTCCAAAGGAAGTGCATATAGAATTTTATAAATATAAAGGATTAGTTAAATTTTGTTTTAGAAGAATTCAAGTTTTGTCTTCGAATTTATATCCGACTTGATATAAATCAGAAAAACTTATTTTTTTATATGAAATGTTGCTAAAATGTTTATTAAATCAGAAAGTTAGACAAAACTCAGTAAAATCGTTCTCAAATTTCATATTCAGTTGAGTATAAATTATGAAAATACACTTTCTCTAGAGGGACTGTTGCCGAAATGTTTCCTAGTTTCAAGGATTTAAATTATATTTTGATAAAAAAAACTTTGGCGATTCATCGTGTATAGGGGAGGCACTTCTAAAATTTTCCTTATTTTTTTGGCATCTATTAAGAGGAAGATCTAGATTTAGTTACGAGAATTTGAGTGAGATGTGATGTAGGGGTTTATTTTTCGTACTCTTAAAGTTTAATATTGGGGTTACAAATCTTCTTTGGTCACCTTGATTCAAAATCTTAGTAGTTTCAGCCCGATCCAACAAGGATCGTCTTCTGTTATCCTTTTGATAATAGGTCGGTTTTCTGGCTCAACTCTAACTCATTTTCGTTACTCAACCTAAGGTTTTAGCCCCTATGAGTATAATTGTTTCTTTTAATTTTTACCCGAACTTTTGGTAAAGAGTCATTTAAAAAAAACTGAGTGTTTTATTTTAGAAGGGTGGATAAAGGTTCGAATTTGTATTAATAAAGCAAAGGGTATGAGTGCAGAGAGTGGTTGAAGTTGACCCCGTATAGTGTGTGGTCTGTTGATGTTGAATCTTTGGTTTGATTGCATGTATGTTTTTGTGCGTTGAAGTAAGGATAAACTTTGTCTACGATCATGTATATATCTTGAAGGAAGTCACATTCTGATTATAAGAGTGATCGTCTTCGGTCTTATAACCTCACTATATTTATATTTTATGCATCAACGTGGTTTACTATAACCATGCGTAAAGATTGAACAAATTCGTATTGAAAAAAAAAAAATAATTGTTTTTGCCTTCGCTTCTTTTAGCTTTTGTAGTTGTACGTTAAGGTCCGTGGTGGCTGTCAAATTAACCCCCCTTGACTTATTTTCAGGCCTCCGTAGATGGAACCTCGTTTTCAAGGTCAGCGACGTTTAGCCGCCATACAGGGTCGAAGACTGCGTAGCGCTCACTTACGCATGGCGCAAAAGAGAGAAGGTAACACAATCGCACACGAGATTGTCTAACGTCAATAGATTAATCTTTCAAAACGCGCGTCAGCTGACACTTGAGTGTCGAAAGTGGTCCTCGAAATCATTGAGGACCACTCGATCATAGGCAGCACAGAGTACACCATTCGTGCAACTGCCTATATATTAATGCATGGTTAGTCGATATGACAAAGACTTACGTCGTTGCGACATTCATTCAGAGTCTCGCACGTGACGGTTATGGGTCAAATATAAAAAAATGACTAGGGGAGATTTACGTTTAAAGTTTGATTTTATTTTTTTGAAGTTTACAAGGGTTAGTCGAACCGTCCTAGTCGACCAACGCAGAATCGCGCTTGGGAGATCAGCCCCCAGATCGTCGGTTCGCCTACGGGTCCAATTAAGGAGTTCGATCGTGCGTACCCCCTATGCTACAACGTATGAGAAACGCTCGCGGTTGGGTTACGTTTGCGATTGCACTCGAGCAGTTTTCGCACATAGTTCGGTAGCTTGGTGGGGATATACCTGTCCAAGGGTGGTAACAACCCCGGACCCTTGGACATAGGTAACTTGTGTCTCACATGACCCTTATCTTGCCGTAGGAGTTTGCGCGAAAACGGCCAGAGCGGTGAAAGCTCCACTGTAATAAAAGTCCTGCAAAATCATGCGCGACACAATCGGAAGGGTTCCCTTGAGGGACCAATGCGCTCGACAGGTGGCGTCGTTGTCGAGGATCTCGGCTGCCTACCGGAGTCCTTAGTGAACAAACCCAGGTTAATCATTGGCAGACTCATGATCTAGGCAAAACGACAAGTTCTTATTATTTGATCAGATTAATGCGTTTAGACAAGAGTGATTAGCTAAAAAATTATGTCAGAAGTAAATTAAACTAAGAAAAAAAAAGTGTATGATAAAATTGTGTGTGTGTCCTTACGCATATAGTGACAACTACAGTTCTAAATTTATGGATCCTTATGTCATGGGGTATCTTAGGCAATGTTGTGCGTACCTGATATCGCCAGGGTAGATTGTTACCCATATCAATACAGTTTTGCACACCCATATGCTCGAGCAATAATTTTTTGTACTTGACACAACCACTAAGTTACCTAAGTTGTCATGATAGTGTCAGACTACTCTTGTATTAGGAAATAGTTGTATCAAAGACTAAAGTTTTAACCTTCTAGCACCGATCCGCCTTTGACGCAAGTCGAATTTTTAAGAGGTGAATAAACTGTGATTGTATGGATCATTGTTATTTGATAATACGAGGATTATTCGAGGATGAGAAGCGCCTCAGTTATGCACTTGCATATTTCAGCGCGTATAATGGCAGTTTCGACTAACACCTTCTTTATTTTTATATTTCAAATTATTAGACAGTGTTTTGTCTGTCTGATGCGGCTAAGGATGAGTGAGAAGGTATCAACATTGTTCAGCGAGATTCATTATTGAAGTCAACTTTATAAATACTTATTATAACCATTGGAGTCATTTCGGTTATCATGATACGCATGAACAAAAATGCAGTTTAGAATGAGTGCGAGAGTCTCTTCCTCGGCAAGAGTTGAAATCATAGATCTTTGCCTAATTGTAATGTCGGAGATTTTCAGGAGCTCGAAGAGAGATAGGTTAAGAGAGTCGGCAATTTGATGAGTATGGATTATGATTTTTGGTTTCGGGTCCTAATTAATAGGCAAAATTATTCGGCCATAAATGAGTTAGAGTCTGTCACACGCTAGTTGACGTGTTTGAGTTAAGCGTCTGGTGTGGTAGACAAATCCAGTGAGTGTCGTTTTAGAAACTCAATGGAGGAAACTTCAAGCGGTAGTAAAAGGTGAAAAAGGAGTAAATGTATTCCTTGTAAAAAGACTTTATGGTTCTGAGTATGTTGAATATTATAAAGAGGATGTTAACGCTATATATTTTACTCATGTTCCTCATATTCAGGTAGTGTGAGGTTATTCACTTGACCCATTTCAGTTTACGACTATTCACTTTTAATCTATACAGTTGGAGCAGGATGCTTGAATTTATTTTTTTGAGGCTATCATTTTAAATCTATCTGTTGAGATTCATCTATTTGCTTTATGTCTATTTAAGTTAAGTATACGTCATATTGTTCATGTGAGACTATATATTTAATATTAGTTTATCTTATATTTATTCAATTATGACTATTTACATATATTATTTATCTGTGCAGTGAATTTATTTATCTAAAAAATATCATTCTTTATCTATCAATATAAAATGTTTAATTTTATTTGTTCGTTTGTATCCATTTTATATGAGTTAATACGTTTGAATTGCTCTTCAAAAAAATGGTAGAGATGTTTTGCAGAATCGACGTCCGATGTGGATTCCAAGGTGAATAGAGTAACAAACTCCTTGATAAAATAAGTTTTTTTTAGGGTGTGGTCAATGTGTGAGGTTTATCATGAAAGAAAGTTGCAATCCTAAGTTATTATTTTCATGAGAGATAACTTTGAAAAAGTTATAAATTTGTTTTGTAAGTAGTGGTGAGCCCCACACTGGAGCAGTGTTTCTAGTCCATTGTGGGGTGTTATCGTCTAACCCTTTATGGTAGAATGATTACATTACTACTGAATAGGAAGACGGTGTTTGAGTTTTGTCAAACCATGACCTATAAGGGAAGCAACTACAGCGTGCCACAAAAAGGTAGGGGTTGAATCCTCAACTATTTTTATGTCAAGTGGGTCCATCTGTACACGAAGGGAAAGATCATCCCGGAGCATGTATGGTGAGGTTGTCTACTTTATCGGCAAGGGTCAGCAAGGAGGCTTGATCCTTGAGCGGGGCTCAAAGATTTAAGATGTTATCAATTTTGAAAAGAATGACACTGACCCTCATCACGATACACTTCTGTCAAAGTCAGAGAGTAAAATTTAGTACTCTCATTATTACTTCATCCGAGAGTGATTATTGTTGGCAACCCTCATTTTAACTACGACATATTTATTATTTATTGCAACTATTGGTATAAACTCTTAACAGTTTCTTAGTCAAACATTTTTTTTTTTTTTTTTTATTTGACTTTTTATATATTCTGTGAGTACACCTCTTTAAGGTTGGTGCTGCATATTTTTTTGTCAATTTGGTGTCGTTAATAAACGATAACGTTGAGTGGTTCAAAATGTGATACGAATTTAGTCGTCGTTAACTCGATAGAAAGCATCTGTTTTTGTTTTGTGACATAAGTCACTACCATTTACAAATTATTTCAGTTCTTGGACTTCAACTGCTCCTTGATCTCAACCTAAAACCTTAATCCTATGGGTTTGATTCACTCGGATTTTTTCCGGTTTCAAAGGTTATTCGAACAGGTCGAGTGTTTTATCTGAAGTTTGGACAATGACTGAGGTTTGATGTACTTTAAGGGCAAGTGAAATACAAGAAGTGGTAAGGTAGACTCCGTTAGTGCAATGGGATGTAATTTTATCTGCGTGTATATGTAAGTCATGCATGTTAGTTGTTGAAGCTTTATATGACTATTATGTTGCGGATTGGATGCATATAAAAATGAGGGACAAGCTATACGTTGGGAACAGTAAGATTGACAAACGAATGTTGCACGACCCTCTTGCTTAATAAATTTATTCGTTCTTACCCGTTATCCTCCCTCGGGTTCTAAAGGGTGTATATGTGTGCAAAAATGTTTATTCTTAGTCCATCGTTCACTTGCGATATTGAGTTGTAGGTTTAATTGTTGAACAGGGACTAGGCATGCGCTTATGGTTTCGATTATCTTCGTTATCAAAGAGTGAGACGCGCTGTCGTTTGAAGTCATAGTCCACTGGCGTAGGGCCATAGTTGGGAGATGAACGCCCCAAGTATTGACTCACGTGCAGGTTCGATTCATGCATGACAATACGTACCCTCTACGCCATAGTGTGAGAGAAACGTCATTGGTTGAGCAACCTCTACGATTGCATGTAAAATATTTCGCATGTGGTTCAATAGTTTGGTGGGGATACGCTCACCCAAGGGATTGTGACAACTCCCACAGGTAAAGGTAAGTTGCACCTCGCAAGATTTTGTCCTTTCCTAAGGAATTGATGGACGTATAGTTGGCACACTCGGTTGGAGTTACGAAGCGCACTGTATTATTTGTGCAATAATACTAAATCTTACGTGACATGGTCAAAATGGTCCCCTCTGCAGACCGATGCGTTCAACAGGTGCCGCCTTTGCTAGGGACTTCGACTGCCTACCCATGTTCTAAGAGAATAAACCTGGGTTTTGTAAGTTGTTGATCATAGCAAAACGACAACTTCTTGATGAGACGGATTTGACTAGTTACGTGACAACCTGAATATAAATATCGTTGAGAATGTATTAAGTGTATTTCTTTATACACGATGTGATTTCGGTTGGATTCCGAACCCTTCTTTTAAATGTAATTAGAGGTAGCAATTTAGTAAGGCTATGATGTTGTGAGTTTCGATTATATATTAAAAGAGTAGGTGAGTAGGGGTGAAGTTCTCATAGTCCTGAGGTCAGCGATACAATATTACGGTAATTATTGAAAGCAACAATTGACTAGTAGAGGTGGTTAGTATATTGTAAATACCCAAAAGTTGGCCTTGTAAGGATCCTTGATCTGTTTGAACGTGTCTCCGAGTATACTTTGAGGTAGGAGATTGGTGTAGGGTCATGCATTGGAAATCAGCGCTCCAAGTGTTGGTTCTCGTGCGGGTTCGATTCAGGCGTGACACACGTACGCCCTATGCTACTGCGTGAGAAAAATGCCCTTGGTTGGGCCACATCTACGATTGCTTGTAAAAACTTCGCAAGCGGTTCAATAGCTCAGTGGGGATACACCCACTCAAGGGATAGTGACGACTTCCACGGGTGGAGGTAAGTTGTTCCTCACAAGACCCCATAATATCGTAGGGACTCAATCGAGGTATAGCTAGTACACTCGGCCAAAGCGGTAAAGATCCTCGTGTTATTCGCACGACAATACAAAATCCTGCGTGATGTGGCCGATAGGGTCCTCAGCCTCTCTGTGGGACTGATGCGCTCGACGACGCGGGGGCCAGTCGGACGAAAGATACCTTGCACACGAAGAAGAGGATCTTTGTCGCATGAAGGAAACCAAAAACTTATATCGAAATTACTGGAAAACTCCCTAATAGCTTGTGGACTTTACCCTCTCGCCTAGATGGTCGGGCGTGACAATATGCACGAACCACTATTTTCTATAGCAACTACCATAGTTTGAAAACCAAATATGAAGGGACGAGGAAGTTTCAAACGAGTGTGTCACAATCCTAACCCTAAAACGCGATTAGCTATTAGCGACGCTTAGCCCATGCAAATTACTGTTCAAAATAACACAGGTGGCAACACTTTTGCGTCCCGACTCCCGAGTATAGTGACTATGCTGCAGAAGGCCGTATTTCCCCCTCGATGCGGCGAATGTGTAAAATGGCGGGTGTACCTCTGCCCACGCTCCTCGGGTATCGTGAGTATGCCGCAGGAGACCCTATTTCCCCCTCGATGCGCCGAATGTGTAAAACAACGGTTGTATCTCCGGGCAGAAGTTTGATAGGTACATGCGTCATTTTTTCGTCTTGTTTCTCTCACGTTCGATGACTTGAACAGTTTTCACTGGTGCCACCGGGGCCGGGACCCACATGTGCCGTGTAGTTGTAGTTTTCGACAGTATGCGACGTATGGGGGGCGGAAAATCCAGAAACTTGAACTTATCTGCGCCTACTTGCCCGACCGTCCTCATTATGTGCCAACGGTCGTAGTGTCCCGTGATTGGTGGCCAACCTCAATTCGAATCATCTTTTGTTTTTTCTTTTGTGTCCTGCAATGAGAGCGGACGGGGTGGGCTTAAGCATGACACTTGGTGTTCAACATACGGTGTGTGACCGTGCAGGTTGAGAGTAGTAGTGTTTTGCGTCCCATTTGGAGTTATTGCCGGGGGAACGGGTTGACCGCATGGGACGAGGAGGGTTTGTTCTGAAGTTTCAAGCTTTTCACAATCAGCCTCCACGGCCCCCTTCAACCCGCCGCCCCTCCCCACCTACCAAAGACGTTAGTGTCGTCACACGCCCAACGCAAATATCACGATTGAAACGTTTCATCGACCTTGCGTTTGATCAACGAGGAGTATCCACGACCCTCGTTCTTGTCTGGGCGATCTGTTATGACTGATGCGCTGCCACCAACTTCCC
This sequence comes from Chara braunii, assembly GCA_003427395.1. Classification (NCBI taxonomy): domain Eukaryota; kingdom Viridiplantae; phylum Streptophyta; class Charophyceae; order Charales; family Characeae; genus Chara; species Chara braunii. The sequence goes on from BFEA01000193.1 coordinate 208,218, forward strand.
TCCATAACTTCGAAGTGGCGGTGAAATAAAGGACTTTCCACCAAAACAATCAACGCAGAGGATCACCGTCGTTGTCGCTGACACTCACACTTTTCTTGGAATTGCTTTCTACCATGCAGAACACGGCCTCGGCTCCTCCCAAACCACGTCTCGATCAATACAAAAGTCTGAAAGACTCGGAAACCGTGTGCTTTTCTCACATTCGCGCGGGTTGACAGTGCGCACGTACGATCCGGGCCCATCATGCGAAGCCCCCAGCCGCCCTATGATAAACTCTACCGGGCATGTGGGTCCCGACCCCAATCTACGGTCCGAAAAATAACCCACCCAAAGAAAAAAAAACATCGGAATGACACTTGTTGGCAGATGTGTGTATTTAGTCAAAGCCTGCGGCCAAATACCTAAGAGGTAGCATGAACCCCTTAATACCACAACTACCCAAGGGTTGTGATTGCCGCAATTATAGCACGTACGCACGCTGCCTGTAGGTACATTAGCCATAGCGAAGCGAAGCCACACGACGAGTAGTGTAACTCCTATGGTGGTTACTCCGTGTAACAAGGTGTATGCCGTCAAAGTCTGCGGTCAAATACCTAAGAGCGAGCATGAACCCCTTAATACCACAACTACCCAAGGGTTGGGATCGCCGCAGTTATAGCAGGTACGCAAGCTGCCTGTAAGTACATTAGCCATAGCGAAGTGGCAGATGGTCAGCGCTCTCACACCAGGACTTTTCGCCATGCATCCTGACCGCACTCATGACCAGTCGTGGGTGTATCTGAGGGCAATTACGTCAGTCGAGTGGCAAAGGCCATAAGGTGGGGGTTGCCTCCTCGCCGCGGCGTCTGCCCTAAGGGGCTGGGTAAGGTGACGTTCTCTTGTGCGTTCGTTGTCTTTCCCACCCCGTCTTCCACAATAGCGGCCTAGCTCAGTTGGTTAGGTATGCAAGTGGCATTCACGAGGTTGTGGGTTCAAGTCCCATGGCCGCCTGCGGCGCACTTAGTGCCAATGGACTGTGATAGTCCTCTGGATACCCCTGATCGGTATTTGCGAGGTCTATGACCAACACATGTGTGAGTGTGAGCGCGAGTGGTTTGTGTGTCATGTGTGGGAGAGTGTTGGCCATAGCCTCTGCTGCTACTGGATGAGGGGTGGGGGACGATGAGAAAGGGAGGTGCAGCTACTGGCAAAATGCTCGGTCTTTGCGTTAGCCGGACCCCCACCGGCGTCCCCACCCCATCTCTGACTACCGCTGTTGGGGCGGGGGGCAACATGAATTACCTCATTTGCGATGCCCTATGCTTGCATGGGTCCCCTCTATATAGTCTTAGGAGTAGTGGTAGGAAGGTCGGGAGCAGCCCCCGTACGTTCTCTCGTGAACACGGTTCTGGCTGCTACGGGGTTCCCCGTATGCCTACAAGTAGTAGTGGTAGGTAGGTAGTGTGAGGGGAAATTGAGAGAAGAATATAGTTTAAAAAAAAAAAAAAAAAAAAAAGAATCTTTTCCAAAAAAAAGAAAAAAAAAAAGAAAAGAACATAGCATAGGAAAAGGTATGCAAAAAGATCCAGCGGCCTAGCTCAGTTGGTAAGGCACGCAAGTGGCATTCAGGAGGTCTTGGGTTCAATCCCCATTGGCCTCATGTACCTTCCTGGGCATGCTTGGCGCCCGCCATCTAGAGATAGCACGTTGGTCCCCCCAAGTGGCATTAAAAAGCAGTCTCTGCTGATGTTCATAGTGGGAGGGGCAATCGGGGAGGCACAGCAACTGGCCACTCAGATGATGCTCGGTCCCTCTGCCACCGGCTGTCCCCAGGCCGGTGTCCCCCGTTGGGGGTTCCCTGAAGGCAATCAAGGACACCCTTGGCTGAAAAGGCCACCCGATGTCAGATTAGCCACAATAATGAATTTACCCGGGCTGGTTAGTCCGATGATAATACCTCAAGGCCAAAAAAAAGGAAAAAAAGAAAGAAGGTACGCAAAAAAAACGAAAAAAAGAAAGAAGGTACGCAAAAAAAACGAAAAAAAGAAAAGAAAAAAGTACGCCCTTTTCCTTTTTTTTCTTTCCGCCTTTACCTTTTTCCTCTTGCGCTTTTATTTTTTGGACGTTTCTCGCGTCTTTTTGCCGCTGTCACTGACGACGGCAACGCAGACACGCGGAAAGATCCCTCTCGGCAAATCGGAAAGTCCTAGAAACCCCGCCCAACTGGCTGGTTACGGCGGGCCTCGCTCCGCTAATCTCGACATGCACAAAAAGACAAAAATCATTGCGGTGTATCCTTCCATGTTCTAGCGGAAGATTCACTCGCGTTTTGCACATTTCGAGAGTAATAACGAGACCCCGCCCTACGTGTATGTCTAACCGCTAACCGCTAATAATCAGGTCGGAAGGTCGAATCCCGATGAAATGAGAGAGGGATGGATACAACAAGGTTAGCAGGTACCCTCTTTTCCTAACTTAAAAAAAGAAAAAAGAAAAAAGAAAAAAGCCGGCAGAACAGTTCGACATGGCCGTAGCTCCCGCCTATACAGACAGATGCAGCCAAGGCTATGGGGCGAGGTCCCACTGGCAAAGAGGATTGGATTGACTTCCTGCATCAGGACGTGAAGACATGCAGAAAATCGAGATTGAACTGCTTTTCTGCACCTATGCTTAAAACATGTCCAGATTCAGGGGCTCAATCCAGTCCTCCTTGCTAGTGGGACCTGGCCCTATGTAGCTAGCACTCACAGCGGTAGCGAACGCCGAGGAACGGCCTCGCCGCACTACTCTTACTCCCGAAATGTGCAAAACGAGAGTCAATCTTCCGCTGGAATATGGAAAGATACACCGCCATGAGTTTTGTCTGTTGTGCATGTCGAGCGTAGTGCAGCGAGGCCCTCCCCGCCCTGCTCACCAAATGCACAGAAGACAAACTGTTTTTTATGGCCGTGTACAGTTCCATGTTTAAGCGGAAGATTCATTCTCATTTTGCACATTTCGCGAGTCCGGCGAAGCCCGTACACACAAGGGAAGGCGGGAGCAGCGAGAAGCCTTCCGTCCAAAAAAAAAAAAAAGAAAACAAAAGAAAACACGGGTGTGTTGAGACTGAGTTGAGACTGAGGAGCATATACCGACGACGTTTGTAACTGGCTGCGTAATACTAATCAGTAATTAGAGGGCATTTCCTTGCGCACGCGCGCTGTGTACTGAGGCGCTCCATGCCCTCTCACCAGTCTCCGCTCCGTCTCTCCTCTCTCCTCTCTCCTGCGCTCACCGACTATAGTTGGAACTTGAACAACATCACGCGATTCATTGCTACCTACCGGTAGTGCCCATATCCTGTCGTTGGTGTGGGGGGCGTAACTCCAGAAGAAAAAGTGTCGGGGGGGGTGTATGCCATGGTGGTGGTTGGAATGCGGAGAGCTTAGAGCAGGGGGAGGAGAATACTTAGCAGCTTTTAGCTATGTCATCAGGCACAGGTTTGCTGACGAGGAGGTAACAAAAGTAAGCACATGCCCTAACTAACATGGAGGCCAAGGCCCGTACTCACACACTCTTCTCTCTTACTCTCTCTCCCTTTCTCTCCGTCTCTCCCTCTCCCTCTCTGTCTGTCACACACAGGCATCTGCTCGTCTCTCTGCCCCCCTTCGTGCCTTATTCCCCTCTCTCTCTCTCTCTCTCTCTCTCTCTCTCTCTCTGTGTGTGACACATACACAGATACAGTCGGCGAACGTTGGAACGAAACAGTCTGGTTTGGCATGCTTTTTTTTGTGCAGTTATCCCTCTCTCTGTGCGTAAGGCATCTCTTCGTCTCTTCCCCCTTCGTGCCTTATTCCTCTCTCTCTCTCTCTCACACACACACACACACACACACACACACACACACACACACACACACACACACACACACA
>BFEA01000193.1:255659-268224 GCA_003427395.1 Chara braunii
TATCTCTGAGTTTTGAGTGGGCGCATGTCGCCAGTATACTGCGTTGCTGTTTACATGCATGAAAAGTGTGTTTGAGAACGAGTCTGATTGCAATAGCGAGACCCCGAATTCTCGAGGACGACCGGGACACAGGAGGGGTCACGGATATGTGGTTATTCCCCACCTGTATCACATCTAGCATACTCTATGGGTATCTACCACCCTTCTACTATCAATGCAACGACCAACCCTCCCCTGCCTAAGACGAGACCCCCACCCTTGCCCAGATTCATGCCCCGATCGACCCCCTCAATGGGAATGCAGACAGGTACCAGCCCGGATGAAGCTTAGCCCGCTAGCATTGTAAGATAGACATGAGCCCCCCCCGTGAGAATCGTATATGCCTAACACCCAGCCATTACTACGACTCAAGGGGGGTGTAGAGGGCGGAGCCAGACCGGAACCAGGATCGTACAATGTAAGTATGGACTCTCGCAGGTGTACCATGAGGCTGGGAAACTACCACAGTACCCAGACACACCCATGACACACCCACAGATCAGTGCATACGAACGAGGCGGTGTGCAGACAGGCCCACAATCTCTACACAAATTCCTACCTAACCCAATCTAGACCTAAGACCTCTACCCAACCTACCTCCTCTACCCCGCCCATGGTGCATACACGAGACATGACCCAGAGATCATTGCACCACACACTACACACAACCCACACCCACTCCCACTCCCACACCCACACCCACGCCCACACCCACGCCCACATCCACACCTCCCCCTCCTCCCACACCCACACCCACACCCACCCACCCACACACTCCTCGGACCACCCCAAGGCCAACCACGCAAACGGACCTCCCCCAAGGCCCTGCGGCCAGCATACTGGAACCATGGACTAAACCCCTTGGGTGGTGTGCAGGCAGTGTCTGTAAATAATCACTATGGGGTCAGCCTGAGGGGGAGTGAGTTAATGGCTTGTGCGCTATGAAAGCGTTGCCGGTGTATGTGCGCAAGGCAATGGAGGTCAAACCGGTGCTCTAACCACTGAGCCAACGACCATCCACACTCCCCGATGTTTGGAGGCATTCCCTTCTCTGTTTTTTTTTTTTTTTTTTTTTTTTTTTTAACGATAGACCTGCCCCTTACGGTCCTTGGCTGCATATCCATTCCGGGGAGCATCAGTCTGGTTCCTATTCAGGCCCGATGTCACGAGGCATTCCTTTTGAGGCAAAAACAAGTTACTGATGTTTGCACATACAGACATGGGTATGTAGTACGAACGGGTGGGTGCCTGGAGCGGACACGCTTGCTATGCTTAGTACGAACGGGTGGGTGGCTGGAGCGGACACGCTTGCTATTTCGACAAAGGAATGGAAGGTCATATCTTTCTTTTCGATATCAAATTACGGACTGGTTTCTTCAGCACTTTTCTTAACATGTATGCTCTTCACATGTTTTAACTTCGACGTTTGAACTGAAAATGTGAAACTGAACCTGATTTTTTTTCCCTTCGTGGGAGAGCAAATCCTGACCAGTGATGGGTTGGTCACAAGCTTTGTTTCATGCTCAGAGTTTGATGCCTTGGTCTCTGGTCTACCGTCTTCTCCCGAATAGGAAAGGATGTACGGTCATTACAGATGTATTTGTACCCAATTTCTGTCTAGATGCAGGGATAAGTGTGGGATCAACAACCCGTTTGAAACTCGTGTGTACAATGATCCTGTCGATAAGCACTCTATTAAATGACGGCGCGTTGGACTTGAAAGGGGGGTTGAAAGGGGGGGTGGGTTGTAATTCTGCCTTCGGGAAATGACATACAGAGGTGGGATTAGACGTTACACGCTGGTGTGAACTCCTGCTCTGTCGATGAACCTATAACAGATTGGACATAGCGAAGCTCCTCTGCTGGTCTGCAGGCAGGTATAAGTAATGCATGGGTAGGAGGACAACCTGTGGTATGAGGGCCTGTTTTTTTTTTTCTTTTTTCGCCCCATGATTAAGATACTACATCCGTTAGCATGGCCCCTGCGCAAGGATGACACGCATAAATCGAGAAATGGTCCAAAAAAAAAAAAAAAAAGGATACGACTATTTGTGTGGGCTGTTTGAAGCAGTTGTGGACAATGAGTGATTCTTTGTAAAGGTGCTAATCAGTGTTTGTGCGTGCGTTGTTGTTGTTGTTTTGTGTTTGTGTCTGCGTGCATGTGCGGGTGTGTGTGCCATGCTCTCTTCTCCTTTGTGTGGGACGGTTTCTGCATGGTTTGTTCAGGACTATTTGGAGAAGCTGTTCTTTGCGGAAGAAAACCACAAGTAAGACGAGTTCTGTCACCTGTCCTTGGTTCTTTTCGTGTACTTTTTTTTTTGTTTACATTTTCTTGTACTTTTGGAGTGAGGGGGGGTTTGGAATGAGCCCCCGTCATCTCCACGGGGGGACTGTCTGCACCACATTGTTTATTTGTTCTGCTTATCGATTAGGTCCAAATTGTTTCAATGCACATGCCTCCTATCCGACTTCTCTGCTCGCGATTGGTTGTCGGCACTGAGTAAAATTTTGTATGCTTCCGCGTGCCCACAAGGTGGCAAGCACATGGTGTATGCTTTTGTCCGGTAGCTCTGATTTGGTGTCGGCGATGGCGACAAGTTGTGGCTATTTCTTTATCTGAAGTATCGAGTGTGTCATCAAGGCCCGAAGTATTGTGTGTCGTGGTTGGAGGTGTACCATAGCCCGGGTTTACTTGGTTGGTAATGTTTTTCGTCGTATGTCTTTCTACTGATTTGTATGCAGCGGCCTGCAACTGCAACTCACAGAAGATGAGCTTCGACTCGTTGAGGCGATCCCGGATGAGCCACGACAAGGCTTCTACCTGGGACCCCACAGCTGTCCTCCTAGCCCAAGGATCCCCAGACCTGTTCATCGACAAAAGCGGGAGTGTCTGTATTTACGGCCAGGGCAGTTGTCTAAGAAAGCGAATCTCCGACGCAAGCCTGCCGTGGAGGGTTCCTTGCTGGTTCGGTCTACCGCATCCAAATCCGCTGCGGAAATGTCCAAGCTCGGAGGAGGAGGAAATCCCGCTGAGCTGCAAAGATCCAACACTGTCATGGAGAACGTGGGTGTCACGAAAATTCCACTCGAGGGCTCTGGTGCTTGTTCTGCCAGTGATTCGAAGGAGTCCACTGCTGCTGGGAACCTGCCGTCGTTGAAGAGTCAAAAACATGTCAGAAGAGTGGGCTTTGCAGATCTGTCATCCTTGAGTTTCCAAGATCCGGTTCTTTCGGGTGCAGCCAGGGATCATCATGCGGGGAACCTACCATGCGGAGGAATCTTGAAGAGGAAGGAGGAAATGGAAGAAGAGACTGCAGACCAACAGGTTAACAGGTTTATTATCTCCATAAGGGGAGATCAATCTGGAATTCACCCCTGTGAGAGCAGCAGGATGGAGAAGGGGTTTGCTTCGACGGGGCGCGTGCGGGAGTATGGAGACGACTGCCAAGCCGATCCTTTGCCGACTTTCCGATGCGCCGCGCCAGAGAGACGGCGGCCGTACGGCGCACCGGCATTAGCACCCGCGTTCCCCAAACCCGCGTTACTGAGCCTGAGGAGATACAATAACAGTAGAGTGGAGCGGGATGCGGAGGTGAGCGGAATCAAGACTTCTGATCAATCTGGATTGGCGAGGGCGTTTTCGGTGAAGGGCAAAGTGAAACCGGATGGCGTTGGGAGGGACAGAAAGATGAAGCGGCTTTACACGTATCCGAACCGCTGATTCTACAGGACGGTAATGTTGAAGTTTGAAGTTTCATTTTTTTTTTGGTCGACATTCTAGTGCATACTCATACTAGAACTTTTTCCACAAGTCTTTGGACGCGATCGAGGTCAAATTCATCTAGGATAGGGCGTGATTGCAGTCCGATGCATTCTGGAAAGTGCTAGTGTGAGTATATGTCCTTAGCGTGTGATACTTAGATTATTTATTTCGCGAGTAGGGTTACGGAGGGGTTCGTGAGGGTATGCCAATCAGAAGCGTTGGTATCTGATCAGGGTATGCTGATCTGGATACCTAGACACTGTACACAGGTCCGCACAGCAGGTAAATGCGTATTTAATTGTAGCTAGCTTGTTGTTCTATAAGACGTGTAATCGTTCAGAAGGAAGGCTAATTTGACCCCGTAGAGTGTGTGCGGTCTTCCAAAAGACCTGTAGCATAGACAATTACACCAGGCCAGCAGCACTTCTTTTCTTGGCTTCTTTCTTCCCCCGCCTCCCCCATACCCCACCCTCCTCCCCCATGTCAGTGCAGAACTTTCACCCTTCACTTTTTTTCCTGCCGCTCCCACACTTCTTGTCCAGCCCGGGTTGCTTGCACAGTTGCGAAAAAGCCCCCCCTCATTCTCTTCTCTTTCCCGGCTGCCTCCGTAGTTGACGCTACGGTTTTTTTCTGTGTTGCACCCGCAGCAGGGATCACGAGGGCGAGAGTGTGTCAAATTGTCGTTCACCAATGTTATCGATTCCTCGACTGTGTTGCTGACCAGTGATAGGCGGCATCTTCTAGTGTCTGTGTGTGCCTAGTGTGTCAGCATCTTCTAGTGTTTTCCAATGTTTAGTGTCGCATCATCTAGTGTGTCAGCCCTCTTTAGTATGTCTTTTCCCTGGTGGCCATTGTTGCCTGCAATGAAAGATGTTTTGTCCTGGCCTGGCATTGTCGCTTGCCTCCCAGGTTTCACAGCTGGAACGGACGCAGGGAGGGACCCTAGCTAGCTATAGACTTGCGAAGGAGGGACTCGCTTCATCCCCGGAAGGGCTGATCTCAGTGTCTCTTCGCTCCGGGAACGGTTTGGTAGTCGGGCGTTCGATTAGAGACTGGTAGTAGTAGCGAGGACTTTGCGTGCAGAAGTTTGCCAACGTCTGTTGACCTTAGTCTATCTGCATGTTGTTCCTGTCCATGGACTAGGAGGATGAACCTGGACCTGTATCTGCATGTTGTTCCTGTCCCTGGAGACAGGAGGAACATCTGAACCTGGACCTCTGTCTGCCTGTTGTTCCTTTCCACGGAGACAGGAGGAGCATCTGAAGCTGGGGCAGAAAGGGGAAGAGGAGGAGGAATGAGAGGTGCAGTCGGATTGGTTATGGGTCTCTCGATAGTCAGGATTGCCCATCTAAAAAGACTGTGTTAAACCACCAGTACTTCCAAAAGTCGCGTAGCGTTAACGCTATGCGATTTTAGGAAACGTGCGGGCCACTACAGGAGCGCCCAAATTCATCCAACTAGAAACGTTTCTACTCTTATTTTTTTCCGCGGCCGATAGCTGGGCCAAGTACTGGTGGTTTAAATGGCACCGGTGTGTTGTAGAAGTTTTGAGCTCTGGTGCGTCAGATGTTCTAGAGATTTTGACTCCAGATATGCTGTGGAAATGTTGTAGAAGTTTTGAGCTCTGGAAAGGTCCCCGATTCCTGCTCGTTTCGAAAAGGGGGTCTCCCTCCCCCCCCCTTCCCCCCTGCTTTGTGTCTTACGCACTAAACTGTCTAGGTTGGTCACGTAGGAGTCGTCCTTGGTGGTTAATGGTAATCTCTGATACCACTTCCGGCTATCGTAGAGATCTGACCTGATATCTCTGTCCCTGCCACAGGATCCTGGCAGCAGCAGCAGCAGTGAGCAAAGCAAATGATATATGGATACCAAAATTGCATGTCGGTCACCACCACATCAGTCGTCGACTGAATACCGTTACGGCATTGCGCTTGCTGAAATGGTTCGCCGTCCCCTTCTTAGTTGTCGTTCGTCCACCGTATCGTTTCGCTTGCCATCCATTGTGGAACACGCCACATCGCGGGTCGTCCTCGTCGTCCTCGGTGCAAAAAAAGAATGGTCCTCCTGGGACCTGTGGGGTCCTGGGGGACCATGTGCTTTTATTCCCGGTTATGTCTCGGTGGATTACTGTATCTGCTATGTCCCTTTCGCTGTGTAGTTTGTCTCCGTTCCTCTCCAACCATTTTTTTCCCTTTGGTGCTATGCCCTTTTGCTTATCCGTCCTCTTGAATGAGAGAGGAGAGGCACGTGTCTGCATGTGTGTGCATGCGTTGTTGAGGGTAGGGAAGGAAAGGATGCCCTGGTTAGGGCCTTGGAGGGTGTACTCGTAGAGACGAGTTTCGAGAGACAGAATCTGGCCATGATTCCACTCAGTCACATTCGTGAAAGCGCTAGTTCTTTTGAGTATACCCTTAGGGCATTCTCACATTAGGACTTTTTAACTCGATTCTGGGCGTGATTGCCGTCAGACACATCCAGGTCTGGCCTTAATTGCGGTCAGATATGTTGAAGATAGTGCTAGCGTGAGTACGCCCTTAGAGACTTTTTCCTGTGGGCAGCGTTTCACCGCACACCATCTCGTCTTCAAAATTGCCTGTCGAGGTTCGCTTGCCTTCTGCTGCGCCACGATCGTCTCCCGCTGTCGGATAATTGCCGCTCACTTCGCATCGTCATAATTGTGCCATTTTTTTTGTGTCAAGTCAATGTCGTCGAGACTTTTCCCCAAGCAGAGAAACCACTACACAACATGCAGAGGTTACTTCTCGTGCGCCCTGCTTGCCGTCCTTGCCGTCCTTGCCGTACTATCTTGCTTTGACTCAATCCTGTACCTGCTGCTGCAAGGTTTATGTGCGCATGCGGTTCTTCCAGCGATTGCTCAAGATTACCATCAGAGTCAATGGTCACCTAAGTCAAAGGAGCTGCCTGTGTGAGGAGCTGTCCGCTGCAATTTGTACGCGTCTTTTTGCACACACGGCTAGCATTTTATAGCGTGTGTAGGTTGTCCTGCTCGTAAATCCACAGAACCTGCGCTCAACAATCATCGAAAAGCTTCTGCCTTTGCAAGCAAGTGTTGAGACACTGTCCTTGTGTGTGGTGCTCAAACGTTTGTGCGAGTGCAAACGTGTGGGGAATCTAATTGAAAAATCTGGGTTGGTTGCGATCTTGTAGCCATCTTGGACACTTCACGTCTTTCTCAGGGTTAGCGACCGCATGGCCGTCTGGTTGTGTTTGCGTATGTTTGTCTGTTTTCCTGAACCACTCCTCTCTGACTACTTACCTCCGGTTGTGACGTGCGTCTGCAAACACCATTGGAGGTTCATCCCAACTATATGGAGACAAACTGGAGGTCACTCTATAACGTCTCTCTCTCTCTCCCTCTTCCCCCGTCTCCCTCTCCCTCTCTCTCTGTCGTTCTCTCCCCATCCTCTGTGTGTGTGTGTGTGTGTTTGTGTTCGTGTTCGTGTTTGTGTTTGTGTTCGTGTTTGTGTTTGTGTGTGTGTGTGTGTGTGTGTGTGTGTGTGTGTGTGTGTGTGTGTGTGTGTGTGTGTGTGTGTGTTTTGGTGGTATATGCCTGTACCTATTGTTGAGTATTTTAATCCAGAGGCCTGCCTAGGGCATCGGTGCACATACTTTCCCGCTTGTCTGTCTAGTGCTCCTTCCTCTTTCAGTACCTTCGTCTTGCTCGCTGGCTTCTTGGAGCGGAGCTGCAGAGTTTTGTGAAAGTTTTCGTACGTTACGATGCGTACGCCATGTCTATATTTATTCTTATGCCTTCAGTAGATAAGGCATGATGCAAATATCACAGATGTCACAGGTCAGACGAGTTCTTGATACTTTTTCAGGCTGTACTTTGGGAGACTTGCGTCTTGTAGCAGTTTTGACAGTAGTTCGGTGAGAAAGTGTCTGCCCCTTTTTCCTATGCCGTGCACCAGGCGGTCATTTGTACGCTAGAGGGTTTTTACTTTTTTCTTTTGAGCTCTGGTAGCAGGGCATGGAGGCTCTTGTTGTTCGACAATGATGAGGGTGATGCCTTAGTTCCCTTTTTCGACTCATTTTTTTGGGTCTAGTGTTTTTTTTTTTTTTTTTTTTTTTTTTTTTTTTTTTTTTTTTTTGGGGGGGGGGTGCCGTCGAAATTTCGAATCATCGTCAAGGTTTCTGCATCGCAGGGATCTGAGCTGGAGGAGAAAATTCGAGTGCAAGATCAAGGCTGTGCTCCTCAGACGCAGAGGAGATGACTTTTACTTTGTGAGGAGCAGGCAGTCTCTCCCCCCCTCTCTCTCTCTCTCTCTCCTTGTTGTCCATCTCTCTCTCCCTCTCGTTCTCTCTCCCTCTTTCTCTGTGTAGAGTATGTGCATGACAAGACAGACCTGCTTAAGTTCGTCTGCTCCTTCGCATACATGGGCAAAATTTGTGAGTGAAGGGTGAAGGATGCAGTGTCTGTCAGGTTATCCCCCACTTCGCTCTCTCTCTCTCTCTCTCTCTCTCTCTCTCTCTCTCTCTCTCTNCTCTCTCTCTCTCTCTCTCTCTCTCTCTCTCTGTGCGTAGAATTAGCAAAACAAGACAGACCTATTCAGGTCATTTGCTCCTTTAAAGGTGTGGCCAAGACGTTGTATGAACAGTGAAGGAAGCAATATAGGTGCATTTTTTTTTCCCTGCTCTTTCTATCTGTATTTTTTTTTTGCTTCATGCAGCTGTATCCGATTGGTGAAAGGGATTATCATCAATAATTCTCGAGCGGTTTTATTCTCCCCATCCTCCCTTTTCTTCTTGCTGCCCCCTCACTCCAAAACCAACCTTCACGCGCACGCCTACCCTATCTACTGTTATTTGTTGTACTAGAGTTCTCTCTCTCTCTCTCTCTCTCTCTCTCTCTCTCTCTTTTTAATTTCTAATTTGAATTTCCCTTTAGATTCCTCGAGTTCTTGTCCAGCCCAGAGTGTCTCCTGTTCTGTTTTGGGTGCCAGTGTCGTAAATGCTCCCATCTGCCCATCCCTGTTTGTTTCCCTGTGTCTTGTTTTCACCACGGTGCCTTCATTTTTTTTGCCCATTTTTTTCGCCCCTTGGGTGGTGTGTGCCTATTACGACGTTTCATGCTATTTTCTTTTTGTGGTGATGCATTTTTTCTTTTTTTTTTTGTTCGTTTTCTGGGTTTTATTCTTCTGCTCATCCAATATTCGTTTTTTTTTTTCCCCCTTCCAAAAACACATTGTATATTAGTAATATTACATGCATCTGGTCTTCTTTGCAACTGCTCGATCAAGTGTGTGGTGATTCTATTCTTATAATATAATAATATAATAATATAATAATATAATAATATCTAATAAAATAACAACAGTATTATAGCAGTACTGTAGTAGTAACAAATTGTTAAAAATACGAATAATAAATTACTAATTTACGAAATTAATAATAATACTGGTTTAGATCTGGAGGAACCTGGCTCAGCCTGAGCATGAAGGTTGAGACCTGATGATTCTCGTTTGATTTATTTTATGATTATTTAAATGTATATATATTTCGTTTTTTAATTTCTTGTTCTTAGTTGCATGGCCCCTGGGCAAGGATGATGCGCATAAATCGATAAATGGTGTAAAATAATACAATTGTAAATGCTTAGTTGCCCACCCCCCTAAGAAGGGGGTGGGCAATTGATAATAAATGAATAATAATATTATTAATGAGAATAGAACTTGAATAGTAATAAAATTATATTATTAATAATAATGATAATAAATATAAAATGATACACTAAACATTCTAAGAATATTTTAGAAAAGGAACAGTAATATATAATAATAATACGAGTACAAAACTAAAAGTAATAAATAATAATTATTAATCACTAATGAATCTAAATCACATTTATGCAAATGTAAAATTGCTAGGCTACCAGCCGGGCTGCCCGGATCACCCTGTTTTCCCGGGCGCCCCGGCAGTGCAAGGACCAGGGAAGGTCCCAGCCAAAGGAAAAAAAAACGAAAAAAAAAACCAGCCAAAGAAAAAAAAAACGAAAAAAAAAACTATGTCATGCAGAGAAATAAGCTGAACAACTTTTGTCTCAGGGTGACATCGAAATTCCTTACCGAATTTAAAATGAAAAATATTATAAAATATTATATGAAACTCCGACGAAACAGTTTGTCACAGCCCCTCGTTTGTTGTCCTCTTCTCTCTCTCTGCCTACGGTTTACCGGGCAGTTCTGTTTGTGATGATATATATCGTCAAATAGAATATATATATATATGTTTGTTTTACCTCTTTTTGACGCGGGCGGGCAAGTGGTCCTCGACGACTCTGGTAGCCTAGTAAAATTGTAAATAATTTAATAATATGATAAATATTATAATTGAAAATAGTGTCTTAGGCAATGTCGAGTACTAATTTAAGCGACTCCAAGATGTCATCATATTTTGGCTGTAATGAGCACTGGAGAGTTGGCATTCATTTGACAGTGTTGCTTGGCATCAAGCACATCTTTTGCTTCAAATTTTTAAACAGTTTGCTTTGGAAGGACTCTCTCTCTCTCTCTCTCTCTCTCTCTCTCTCTCTCTCTCTCTCTCTCTCTCTCTCTCTCTCTCTCTCTCTCTCTCTCTCTCTCTCTCTCTCTCTGTGCAAGGCTTCAAGGTGTTTTCAATGGACTTGCAAGTGTGATGAAAATGTCTCCCCTGTTTTTTTTTTTTTCTCTCTCGTAAAGCACTAGTACCTTTGCCGCGTGGGAAAATAGCGGGCCTCGGTTGGTCCTCTTGACTTTTTGGGAGGCTGAAACGAAGTGACGACTGCTGATCAGATTTATCAATGGCAGTCGTCGTCGGGCCCGACCTCCGAATCTTTAGGAGTTTGGGAAAACTGCCACTTTTCCCTATTTTCCCAACACTGGCGGAGGTACCTCCGTGGTTTAAAGCACCAGTTCACACTATCCTATGTTCACGAACCAATCTTCCCCCGGCCTGCTCAACCTGGAACGTCACTGCAGCGGCTGCAGCCCACTCGAAATGAATGTGTCTGGCATGACAACACAGTTGAGCCCACATGACTACATACGTTGTTACGAATTTCCGGAATCTCGAGTTGAGTACTTTTCATGAAGTTTTTTCCTTCGTCCTACGTCCAACTTACACTCCTTGGTACCCACGTGTTGCTTTCGAAGTTTTGATTCTTTTGAAGTCTGTGTTCTGTAGCTTTTGATGAGAGGTTGCACGGGAATCCAGTGCTCGAGGCGCAGAAAAAAAAAAAAAAAAAAAAAAAAAAAAGAATGGGAGTAATTAACCAATCACACACCCAAAACAGGTGGTGAAACCTTAAAAACCGCGGTGATGAAGAATATAGAGGGGCCTTGCCTTTTTTCATTAGCAACACGCCAAGACCAAGAGCAGCTAAAGAAACAGTCGAGGTTGCATGTATGTTGAAAATTAATCTCTGCAATCATCATAACATATAGGTACACATGTAAAAGATTGAGTCGGTGGAAGTCGGGACGAAACGGCCCGAGACAGTCGTGCTTTTTTCGATTTAGAACTTCATAGCGAATATGTCAACACGCAGACACACGCAGAAAATTGTGGTGTCGGCGTGCCTCTGTTTAACCAGCATCCAGGACCCACGCAGCCTACTATGACATCGGTCTACGCCGCCGCCGTGCCATTGGGATGCCGCGACTGCAACTGGGAGAACTGGATGTGGGTGGCATTTGCACAGTCCACACTGGAACCGGTCCTGTCCGGTTTTTTTTTATTTATTTATTTTTTTTTTATTTTTTTTTTTAAATTTATTTATTTTAATTTTTCAGGGTCGGGCGCTTACCAATGAGAGCAATGCGTGCCCGTCAATGCAATCGCCGACTGGCCTCTTTTGCCATTCTGTAGTAGTCTGCTCCCGTGGCGAGTATTGAGAACAAAACCGTGAAGTTTCTGTAGTAGTCTGCTCCCGTGGCGAGTATCGAGAACTAAACCATGAAGGTTGTCTTTCCTCTGTGCTATTCCTTTTGTTCTTTCACTTCCCTCCGTCTCCCCTTCTTCCTCCCCCGTCGCTCGCTTCCTGTAGAACTCTTCCCCCTGCCCGTCTCGTTCCTCCCTCCCTCTTGTGTGCTGCTGCTAAATGCATACGAGTGAGCATCATTACTAGAAGAGGCGAAGCATAAGCGGAGGATCTGAGGGAGAAATGAACAGGGGTATGGTGTCCTCTTTTCTCGGGCTCCTGTCATAGCATGGAAGTGGGCCGTTATGGCGCACGGGGACGTGGGCAGCCAGCTTGCATTCAACCGCAGTCGACGTGGAACTTGGCTACCAGCCGGGCCGCCCAGGTCACCCTCTTTTCCCGGGCGGCCCGGCCGTGCAAGGACCAGGGAAGGTCTCAGCAAAAAAAACAAAAAATCCAAAAATAAGACTGTTATGCAGAAAAATAAACTGAACAACTTTTGCCTTGAAGGGAAGGTCCCGTCAAAATTCTTTACCAAACTTAAAAGTCAAAATAAAAGTTTTTTTTTTTTATTTGTTTTTTTTGTGGTCCCGGTCCACTCTGGTAGCCTAGCGTGGGAAGTAAAGGGGGGAGCTGCAAGAACAAACGGAAGGGGGCCGTTATGGCACACGCTGCAGGGGGATGACTCAGCGCAGGTTGCGCTCAACGTGGGAAGTAAAAGGGGAGAGCTGCATGAACAAGTAAAATCTATACGTACCCCCAAAGAAAGCCTAAGTGAGGAAACCGATGAAAAGGATTGTACGAGGGAAAGCCAATCTAACGGCTCTTCTCATGTGCTTCCTCTT
>BFEA01000193.1:319202-333967 GCA_003427395.1 Chara braunii
CTCTCTCTCTCTCTCTCTCTCTCTCTCTCAGGGGAACAGCCGCAACTTCCAGCAACGGGCAGAAGGGCATACGGGAAAGGTGGACGGTACCGGTAGGGGCATATGGAAAATTCTTGCTGTGTGTACTGAGTGGCCATCCGGTAGGGGCAAACTGGAAATTTGGCACCGGTACCGGTAGGGGCATATTGAAAATGCCTCAGGCCCAAACGACGCCAGGTTTTTTTTGGAAATTTGAATCACTGTCAGAGGGGCAAATCAGGGTAAGTCGGCCGTCGGAGGGGCAAATCACAAATTAATGCAAACTTCAGGGGCATTTCGAAAATTTTCCCAAAGGGATCATAAGGTGTTTGTTGCTGTTTGAAAAAAAAAAAAAAAAAAAAAAAAAAAAGGCGTTCGCCGTTATGGCTGTAACCTGAAATTGCCCTCAATATTGCTTGGGAAAAGTTGGTGGCCCATCTTAACTGCACGAGGATGCGCAGACACCAAAGTGCATGATCTGGATCTGGAAGTGAAGGTGCTCTGGTGTATTCTGACCTGGGGCCAAGTCCCACTAGCAGCATCCAGTTTCCCCAACGTCTGAATCGGGACGTGTTTGTGGATATGTGCAGAAATCACGGTCAGTTTTCTCAACCGCACATCTCCACGAAGGCGTCCAGATTCAGGCGTTGAGGAAACTCAATGTTGTTAGTGGGACCTGGCCCCGGGTTAACTCTTTCCTTTCAAATAGAACCATAGTAATATACCCCTTTTTCTCCTTCCTCCCGACTGTCTCCTTGCCTTCCTCCCGGGAATGGAGGAGGAGGCGGTAATGATGGATGGAGCAGCAACAACGGTGGAAATGGTGGAGGAAACAGGGGCGGAGGGTACGGATGGAATGGTAATAACGGGGGAAACGGTGGTTGGGACGGGAACGGTGTTAACGGCTGGAACGACAACGGGGGCAATGGAGGGAATGGTTATGGGGGGAGGGGTTGGAACGGGAACGGAGGGAGCGGATGGAACGGTAACGGTGGGAATGGAGGTAATTTTGGAGGGAAAGGATGGAACAACAACGGCGGAGGGAATGGGAGTTAGGGGAGTAGTAGCCGAGACTGGAAACGATCGGCACGGTGCTATCCTTCAGCGTTTTCTAGTGTTTCCTACGGAGAGGAGGAGTGGAGAAGCCATAGCTATGCTATGCGAGGTCTGGGTTTCTTGCTGTTTTATGGAAGACCTGTTTCGAGAGTTCAAGAATTCGCATATTTGCTATCCGTGGATGACACACACGTGTCGTTATGTGTTTGCACTTTGGGTCGACTCACTTGACTCTACTTGCTTTCATCATCTCCTCCCCTCCACCCCCCAACTAACCCCCAGAAAGTGAAATGAACCAAGGGTGTGATGAACTTGGGTTTTGTTCAGGAAGAACTTTGCTGCATGGAGCCTGTTCCACGTGGGAAAGACGGCAGGTGCTGTAACATGTTCGAGATCCAGGGCCTTATGCATTCTGTCCCAGATGGCTCGGCTCCCTGAGATCCTGGGGGCAAGCAGAACAGGCGACTGAAACCTGAGCTTTTTGTTTTTGGCAGCTCACAACGCCCCTCCCTCCCTACCTCAGCATTTCACCCCTGCGCACCCCCTGGTTCCCCATCTTAAACCACCAGTACTTCCTAAAGTTGTGCCTGCTAACAAGCCACAATGTTAGGAAGCGTATGGGCCACTACAGGAGTGCCGAAATTCATCCGACTGGAAACATTTCTACTCCATTTTTTTCCGTGGCTGATAGCTGGGCCAAGTACTGGTGGTTTAAGAAACAGTGAGGACCATTACCCCCCAACATTCCACCAGGCCTACTGGACAGCAGCTACTAGGCAGGACAACCTGCCTAGCCCTGGTTGAAGCACGTGCAATAACCCCTGTCGTGCAGGCAATTCTTTCCTTTTTTTTTTTTTTTTTTCCGTATGGCAATTCAGATGCCAGGCCTGATCATGGTATGGTATTTCATGAGTGAGTCTGGTATTCAGCTTTCCAAAAAAAGATGATAGTTACAAGGGCGTTTCAAAAAAAAAAAAAAAAAAAAAAAGATGATAGTAATAAACGAGTGTTGTACTTGCAAGTCTGCCAGAATTACACGCTGTGATTGGTTTTTCTTTTCTTTTCTTGTCTTTTCTTTTCTTTTCTTGTTTTTCCAAAGAGGCTCCTGCTCTTGTGGATAGATGGAAGAAGTATCCATCCACAAGAGCAGGGGCCTCTTTGGGCAAAAAAAAAAGGAGGAAAGAAAAAGGGTTTAAAAACGGATCACAGCATATAATTCTGGCAGACTTGCGAGTACAACACTGGATAGAAGAAGTAATACACCCGCCTAGGTCAGTTGGTTAGGCATGCAAGTGGCATTCAGGAGGTTGAGGTTGTGGGTTCTAGGCCCATAACCGCCTGCGGCGCACTTAGTGCCAACCAGCGGTGATAGTCCGCTTGATACCTCTGATCGGTATTAGCAGGGTCCTTGGCCAACACGGGTGTGAGTTCGAGTGTGAGTGGGTTGTGTGTGGTGTGTGGGAGAGTGTTGGCCTTAGACACTGTTGTTAATCGGTTGGAGGTGGGGGACGATGAAAAGGGAGGCGCAGCTACTGGCAAAATGATCGGTCTTTGTGTTAGCTGGAGCGGCCGGTATCGCCCACCTGCTGTAGCAGCAGGTGACGCACCTGCTGGTGGGTGCAGCTCCCGCATGTTCCCTCGTTGGAGGCTTGAGCACGGACGTGGCTGCTACGGAGTTACCTGTACTACTGTAATGACAATCAGAAAAGGCCTGAAAGGCCGTCCTGTCCAGATTCCACAGGTAATTGAATTGGCCAGGCTTAAAGAATTAGCAAAAAGATTTGAGAGAAGAATATAACCTGAAAAAAACAAGAAAAAGAATAGAGAGAAGAAGTAGGTCAACTAATCCAGCGGGCCGAACCACGACACAATATCAGACCACCAGCAGCCTGGACCCCCCCGAGAACCCTGGAATCTCACCTGCAACAGTCAACCCCGGCGAAAGTAGGAACCACAGCGAAAAAGGACCCGAGGGATGTAGCCAGGGGAGGCAAGCAAAAAAACATGGAATGGGTGGCGGTACAGCCTACACCAGGCATCGATTTGGCCAACAGGTTTGCCCCACTGGCGGGGGGAGAGGGGAGTGCGCAGGCGGACGGCCTCGATCTGGCAGGCCGAGGAAGCAAAGAGACTGTGGGGGGAGAGGGGAGTGGGCAAGGGGGTCAGGGAAGTCAAGAGAGCCTTACCCCACTGGTGGAGGGAGACGGGAGTGGGCAGGGGAACAGCCAGGCAGGCCAAGGAAGCCAAGAGATTGTGGGGGGAGAGGGGAGTAGGCAAGGGGGTCAGGGCAGTCAAGGGAGCGAAACCATGGGAAACCAGAATCCCGAACGGGGGGGGAAACGGACAAGCCAGGAAAAGCAGCAGATGGCTGCTTTCTGGCCCAGAGGGAGAGAGGGGAGCGGACAGGGGTGAGGCCCGACAATTGGAACTTCCTGTGCCGCCCCCGCAGAACCAGCAGCAGCAGACGATACAACCCCTGCTACCGCCGACCCTGAGAGACCAGTCAGAACCTCCACAGGGGACGCGCCTGGAGCATCTGGTGCACCACGGACACGGAGGGCAAGAACAAGCTGAACAGCCTACAAACGGACAGTCCGGGCAGCAACCGCGGTTGAAACATCAGGCGAGGGCAAAACAGTCACAGCAACCGGCACTGCCGACAGGGGCACCACAACAACAGGTGGAGCAGCACGAATCAGAGGAGAACTGCCCGCAGCACACACAGACCTCGCAAGTAGAGCAAAAACACTATGCATCGGATTTTTTCTCAGACGCCTTCGGGGCACGGCCGATGGACATAGACAACTCCGCAGCCCCCTCTGCCCCGCCACCGGATGTTGAGATGGCGGACAGCCCACTGGACCCGGACGCCCCCCCCCCGGAAATGGACTTGGACCAGAAGACTCAGAAAATTACGGAGTGGATAATCAAACATCTCCGATCTGAGATCACGGGGGAGGGCACGAGAGGTGGGGACGAGCACTGGGATGCAACGTACGTGGAACTGGTCACCCTTCTAAACAACAGCCCCACGCTTAGAGCTGCGCTGACAAACGGCCCCCCTGCCCACTTAACATGGGCAGAAAGCTTCCAAAGAATCTTGGCCATCGCCCGCAGCCGATTCCACCCACCACCCGGCCCTCACCCCCCCCCCACCCCGGGACCCGGGGCACGGGCGGTCACACAGGGAGAGGAGGGGGACGAAGGGATGACCTCCAGACGGCTCAAACTGCGTCAACTTGTCGAGCGGGGCCCCTTTGAGTTGCCCCTCACCACCACGAAGGGGGTAGTTGTGATCCCTATGCGCAAAACGGATGGGAGATGGGAAATTGAGCTCTCAAAGATAGGAGAACACGGAGGGGTGACGCTCCAAGGGTGGGATTTCCCGGACCATATCCCGGAAACTAAAGAGAGGGACAAAACTTTCACAGGACAAATGCAAACCTTTATCCCCAGACACTTCGCACCCGGTGCCAGGGCGGGGATGAGATTCGCGGGTAGTGACGTACAAATGGCAAGGAACGATTTGTTCCTGCTGTTTGAACCTAATAAAATGGCTGATCTACGGTGGTTTAATCACACTGCACTGCTTGACCTGCTGTGTGCGAAGGTCAAAACCGGCGAATACTGGTCTGACGATGATGTATGTAAATGCATGTGTAGAATCCTGCAAAAAAAAATCCTGCTCCTGGATAAATGGGACACCAGCAAATGGCACCCTCTGTGAAATCAACCCCCTAGCTACAAGTGAGCACCCTCTTATTTGCAGATGACAGACCTGGAAACACTATACGACAGAAACCCGGCTTGGAAGCAATGTGTTAGAACGGCAGACCTGGATCTCCGCTCTATAAACGTCAACGGCCTGACAACATACAACCCGGAGAAATGCCAGGCCATCTGGGATCAGCTCAGGGGGGTGGGAGGGAGAAGATGGCCAGATGTGATATGTGTGCAGGAAACCCATCTGCAGGATAAACCAGCACATAATAGAGCCCATAAGATGGTCTGGCCCCACACGGCTGTTACAGCCTACGCCCCCAGACCCGGTTCATCGGGGGTAGCGATTTGGATACCCCCCTACTCCAGATTTGAGCTGGTTCATTGGGCGGTGGACGAGGACGAAGGACGGTGGGTGTCAGCGTTGGGAATGCTGGAATTGGAACTACTATGCATCCTGTGCATATACTCCCCCAACTCAGTTGGCGAAAGAAGAGCCTTTTTGAGCCACCTGGGGGCACGCGTGCCAGACGGCATACCCCTGGTCATTGCAGGGGACTTCAATGCAGCACCGGAAAGAGGACTCGACAGATGGAGCCCCCAGGGATCCCCTACTTTCGCAGCAGAAGAAGACAAGCAAATCATTGCAAATTTGTGCGAGAGTCTCGCCGTCTTCGACACCTTCCGCCGTCTGCACCCTGCGGACCGGACCTTCTCTTGCGTAAGGGACACTGATCCGGCCCGCTTGTCCAAATCACAAATTGACCTCATACTACTCTCCAACGATCTCAAAGGGGCGCTCCGATGGGCGGCCATTCTTCCGCGCAGCCCCCACCGCGGCTTGGATCACAAAACCTGTGGGATCATTCTCACCATGCGGAAAAGACCGGATCAAGGATCCGGTTTCTTCAAACTCAACACTTCCCTTTTGCGTGACCACCAATTCAAGCAAATGATTCACCATGAGTGACAGTTCTGGCGTTAACAAAAACATCACTTTGATTCACCCTCCACATGGTTCAACAATGGTTTGATCTTTCTGGCGAAAAAATGCAAAGACTTCTCCAAAGCCAAGGCTGCGTTGCGCCATCAACAAGAATTTACCCTCCATAAGGAATTGCTCGGCCTGGAACACCAGGCAGACTCACCTCCGCACCACCAACATACAAGAGACGAAAGCTAAACTCCTCCAATACGCACAACATAGGTGGCAAGGTATTCGGATACGAGGGAAAATGGCAAAGTTTACCCAGGAGGCTACAATGGATACACACTTCTTCAGCATGGCGACCGCCCGAGCGCAACGTACGACAATTGAAGCATTATACGAGGAGGACGGAAGCATAGCAACAACTATGGCACATTGCACCTTAATTACCCGCAGGTTTTTCAAACAGCTCTATACATCCCAGCTCCCAGCCCCGCGAGGGGAGACATGGACGCGCGACCTAGAAGAGTTCTTAGCACCTATGGATAAGTGTCTCTCCCCCGTCCAGCGCGAGCACCTGGATCGCCCCCTGACCAAGGACGAGATATGGGCAACACTCCTTGGGATGAAGGAAGAGAAAACACCGGGTATTGATGGCTTCCCCAAAGAATTTTGGGAAACCATGTGGCCAGAACTGAGCACAGACTTGTGGACCTTCTATCAACAGGTCTGGGAGGAAGGGGAAATGGGGGAAGTAGTGGGGAAAGGAGTGCTGACCCTGCTATACAAAAAAGGGGACAAGATAAATATCAAGAATTACCGACCAATTACACTCCTCACAGTAGCCTACAAAATCCTCGCCAAAGCCTTGGCGAACCGTATGGCGGAGTTCCTATTAGATGTGATTCATCCAGCCCAGACGGGATTCCTGACCGGTAGGAACATACAAGAGAATATCTTGCTGATAAATGAAATTGTCTGTCTCGCGCAAAGACACCGGTCCAACGCGGCAATTGTCTTTATCGACTTTGAAAAGGCAGACGATCACGTCGACTGGATCTTTTTAGAAAAATGCTTGGAAAAAATGAATTTTGGGCCTACATTTAGGAAGTGGGTACGCATCCTTCACCAAAACGCCACTACCTGCGTACAGGTGAACGGACTACTGGCACCTTCTTTTGAGCTCCAGCGATCGGTCAGGCAAGGAGACCCTATCGCTCCTTACCTCTTTTTGGTTATCATGGAGGCCCTCTCGGCTAATTTGCGATACAACAAAGACTTGACCCGAATCCAGATTACCAATATCCCGGAAGAAGCGGTACCTATATGCTCCTTGTTTGCAGATAACCTCACGATCATGGTTGAGGCGACCTCACAAAATATGGAAGAAATCCAGCCCCTCATGGGCCGTTTTGCTAATGTCTCAGACATGACCGTCAACTGGGGGCAGAAAACGGTAGGCTGGTGGCTGCACCACCAAGGGGGCAGACCACCAGAAACCCCGCGCATTACCTGGCTTCCTCTGGGTGACCCCCTTAGAGCTCTAGGAGCATCACTCACAGCCAAAGGGAAACCCGTCACAAGTGATGAATGGCTGCTCAGGCCAGCACAGACCAAACTCCTAGGATGAAACCACAAACACACATCAATCTTTGGGCGGGCTCTTGTTATCAACAACGTCGTGCTGACCACCCTTTGGTATAGAGTCGTCTTATGGCCCCTGAGCAAAGGGGGCCTTAAGACGCTCAAGCAACAGTTGGCAGCCTTCCTATGGAGAGGGGATAACAGTAACACCCATGCCATCAGCCGAGTGGCGTGGGACTCTATTATCCAGCCCAAGGCCGGTGGGGGACTTGGAATAGTGGACCCGCCCACACAATTTCAGGCCTTAAGCATCCATTGGATACAACAGGTTATTTTCGACCCCTCTTCCCCTTGGGTCCCTTTGGCACTGACGCAAATTGCGGCCTTGGCTCCGGCGGCCCCACCGGAAATCGATCCTCTGATCTGGCTCGAGGACAGATACTGGAGACTCCCCAGGAAATATCCAAATGGGGACACGGTAGACGAACACTGGATACGTCTCCTGCGCACGTGGAGGAAGCTCCCACTCCCCGACCGCCCCCCCCCGGACAGATGGGACGAAATAATCAGACAACCACTGTTCGGTAATCGACTCATCACAGACCCCCTCGGCCAGGTTAGGAACAGCTCGGACACTTCATGAAAAAATTGGGTGAAACATGGGGTTCTTAGGGTAGGGGATCTGTGGGATGACGAAAGGGGAGAATGAAAGAGTGCAGCAAGAATGAGAAGCTGCCTGCGCTACTGCCACTCACTCGAGTCCACAATGGAAGAATTCATCGAAAGCTTCCCCATCCAATGGTATGCCACACTTAAGAAAGGCCCTACGCTCGAAGCAGGCGATTGGGTGGGGCTACCTGACCACACTACACAAGTAGGCCAGGTCCACACAGTAGAGCAAACACAATTCCTAATCGAAGGCTACACCATCACAGCAGCCGGGCGGCTGCAAGGAAGTAGACAACCCTTCTTTTGGAAAGAAAAATCAGAAGTCTATCGCATTCGGGTAATTGAAGAAGGGAAAGAGTGGAAAGCGTACCGACCTCAAAGCCCAATCGGGAATCTCCCCTTTGATCCCCAAGAATGGCGATGGTCGTGGAATGGCAGACTGGCCAGGAAACAAATATTCCATCTGACCACCCTCAAAACAAAGACTGTCTACCGAATGCTCAGGCCCAAGCGCAGACTAAACGAGGTGGTGGCAGATAGATGGCAACGCCATCTCAATGTAGACCGAAGCGCCCTTCAATCCATCCGATGGTTCAGCGGGTACCAGCAAAGGCCAGCGAAAATTTCTGCCCTCCAGTGGCAAATCACCCATCGCTGCCTGCCAACCAATGACTGGCTGATCGACCATACACAGCTCGAACAGCAAGGAAGGGCGCTTCCCTAGTGCCGCGGTTGCCGACAGAATTTCCCCGGACACAGGCGCTCCGAGACGATCGACCACATCTTCCTGCAGTGCCCTGGGGTAGTCCTATTATGGAGGTGGTGGGATAGGATCTGGCAGCACATCGTCCAGGCTCTGTATGACCATGGGACTGGAGAGCGCTTCTGTTAGGGCATTACCCCCCCTCTCGCGACAACATCTTTGTAGCCAACATGTTCTCTCTCGGTAGGCGCACCATCCTATGGACCATATGGTGGCGACGATGCATCCTGGAACTGGAAGGGGCAAGGGTGGAGGAGGGGGAAGTCACAGAACAGACCAGACTGCTCTTCCAGCATGAGATAGCGGCGCAATGGCAGACAGTTAAGGAGAATCTGGATCAGCTGCACAGCAGAAGGGACATTAAGAATAATATCTCCCGATTCTGTGAAAATTGGCTGGGAGGGGAGAGGGAGGGCTGGGTTGCGAAGGTGAGCTGGGCGGGTGACAGGTTGGGCCAGCAGAACGAAGAACAAGGAGAGGAACGAGAGGAACGAGAGTACCACCTTCACTTCAAGGACTGAACCAAGGTGGATCCCAGCAAACAGCTGAGACCCACACAGGATTTTGGTGATCCCTTCCCCCCCCACCCGCTGGCCCTGGAGGAATATCTGGGGACTTAAAGTCAGCACTGCAGTGGCCGGGTGGCTCACTTTCTTGTGTGGACATTGACCCATTGGAAAAATTGCTGACTCGGTTCTCAGCACTATGGTGTCAGACTGTTTTCTCTGAGCYTTTGTTGCATGATTGATTCCACAAGTKTCACTGTTAGTTGGACACCCTAGCTTCGACATGCTTTTCTCTGAAACATTGTTGTATGGGCGCCATGAGGATAGTAGGAGGGCGGCAGGCGTTAGGGGAGGGAGGGAGATTCCACCAGTGCCCCCCGGTGGGCCCCCCCCCAGTCCCCGACGGTGCTGCAGGTAAAGGCTAGATCAGGGTCGAGTTCGGACATGGGACGGTGGACCCAGTTTCCAGCACAATGGCGTCGCTTCCAATGATGAATTGTTTGTAAAGATGTATCCAAGGGACGCTGGACCCGGTTTCCAGCAGGTGCTGCTCCCCACCAATAGATGGAGCGGCCCGCTAGGCAACGCCTCAATCCTGATGGTTCTCTTACCACCACCAGGATAGAAGCCTTGCACATGGGCCTTAACCAAAAAAAAAAAAAAAAAAAAAAAAAAAAAACTAATCCAGCGGCCTAGCTCAGTTGGTAAGGCACGCAAGTGGCATTCAGGAGGTCCTGGGTTCAATTCCGATTGACCTCATGTACCTTGCCGGGCAAGCTTGGTGCCCGCCACCTAGAGATAGGCCGTTGGTCCCCCCGAGTGGCATTTACCAGAGCCTGCTGATGTTCATAGGGGGAGGGGACCGGACGGGAGGCACAGCGACTGGCCCATCGAAGAAGCTCGGTCCCGTTGCTAACAGCTGACCCCTGACCGGTATCGCCCACCTCCTGCAGCAGGTATATCACCTGCTGGTGGGTGCAGCTCCCACATGTTCCCTCGTTGGAGGTGTGACCATGGATGTGGCTGCTGTGGCTGCTACGGGGTTCCCGTAATACTATCATGACAGTAAAAAAGGCCTGAAAGTCCGTCCTGTCCAGATTCGACAGGTAATTCAATTGGTTGGGCAAGCAAAAGAAAAAAAAAAGGAGGTCAACTAGCAGTAGGATGAGCTCACTCCTTCGGAGCTTCTTTTTTTTTTTTTTTTTTTTTCAAACGGGCCCAGTGCCCAAGGCTGATATTATGATGAAAAATGTTGAGGCCGGGGTCCTCACAGTCTACCCGGAAAGAACACGAAAAACTGCTGAGAACCGGGCTCAGCGTCCCTCTTATGCAAATGAGAATGATCATGATGATGATACTAGTGAAGTTTATGTTTATGTAGTAAGCTATGCTATATCAGCTATTCCGGCTTCCTAGCCAAGCTGAACTCCCAGCCTTCCATCAACCAGGACCTTAAAAACTCAGAGACAGCCCCACCCAAACCAACAGCACCCATAGCCACTCTCTTCTCGCCACCTAGCAGCCCCCCCTGGTTTACCACTGAATTGTCTTCCTCCCTCGGCAAGACCCAGATCTCTCTACAAGACCTCACACTCCTGCAGATTGCAGGTCACAGGGCAACGCCCCAGCTCCGGCCAGCGTCGTTCTGGCATAGGCAAACCAGGGGCACAGAACCGAGCAACTCGGCGGATATCAGTCCGGGCTCAACCCTCTCTAAACTCCTCTGTCCCAGATGTATTCGAAAGCTAGAAGCTACCCCAAAACCAGAAAACCAAAGAGCTGGATAAAGCATGAAAAGGATAAAGATTGAAAAATAAGCCGCCGGGATCCAAAAAAGTCTTAGAAACCCTCGAACTCCCTAACCAACCCTTCCAGAATTCCTCAAGACTGCCTTACTCCCTGCCGAGCTCTTCCAGGCCTCACGCCCCCACTTCTGCTGAGTTTCGGAGCTTATTACTTGTCTGCCATCAAGTTGATGCATCTGAACCTTGGGGCTCAGGTGTGACCTTGGGCCATGCCCCACTTCTCGAGGTTTAGTTCTGGTTTCAAGAATGCAGGGCTCACTGCCATCCCATCCGATCTGAAACATCAACGGCCACGGTGTGACCACGTCGAAAAATACACAAAACATAAACTAAACCCCCGCTAGTGGGACATGGCCCCTTATCTGGCTGCAAAGGGGCCAAGGCCATGGAGCTCTGACAGTACTGCCTGTCTGAGGCTATCTCTCCTCCTCCCGCGCTCCCTTCTCCATCCCATACCCACCTCATCCTACCCACACACCCACGGTGCAGACCCACTTGACTCTTTTTTTCTTATTAAATTCAGACCAGTGATTTTGGTATTAAAAAAAAAAGAAAAAAAAAAAGAAAGAGTTTGGTAATATGTGGTCAGAAAGGAAGAATGCCCCTCACTGGGATTGAATGCGGAGCAAAAAAAAATTAAAAAATTGGCAAGTGGCCAATTTGCTGACTGGATATATCTCAAGACTGCCGCCCTTTTTTAGCTTCTTTTTTTTTTTTTTTTTTTTTTCTTTCTGATTTCCTATCTGCTGATTCAGCAAAGATGAGATGCCAGCTTTTGACAACAGAACAGCAGGGAAAAAAAAGATCAAACTTTAGGGCTTATCCGTACCAGGAACATCTGGGGCGAGGTCCCGCTAGCAAAGAGGATGGGATCGAATGCCTGAATCTGGACGAGTTTGTGGAGATGTGCAGGAAATCGAGATTGAACTGCGTTTCTGCATCTGTGCTTAAAACACATCCAGATTCAGGAGCTCTATCCTATCCTTTTTGCTAGTGGGACCTCGGCCCTGACTTACGCATCAGTGCACCACACATCGGCCCGCAGGTGTCAGCATAAAACCGGCACCACTTCAGAGGCCGCCAATTTTCTTTTCCAACGGCGCCCCCTCCGAGTTCTGCTTATGGTGACAAAAAGGTGCCGTGTACTTGCGGTCTAGACTACCAGCCGGGCCGCCCGGGTCACCCTCTTTTCCCAGGCGGCCCGGCCGTGCAAGGACCAGGGGTGAGGTCCCATAAGCAGTCGGATAGGAGTGTGGCCGATCCAGTGTGACACTGAGTGGCAGCGGCCAGACAGGTTCATTACGATTTTCCGGGCTGAGAAAACAGGAGTAAGGCAAAAAAAAAAAAAGAAACAGAGACCTCCCACCAGAAATCACGGCAGAGTGCTTTCCAGCCATCAGATCACAAATGATCTGATGGCGGTGGTGGCAACAACAGTGAACAAAATAACCGCCACATTTTCTGGAATAAACTTGACTTCTGTCAGCACAGATCCTGACACCCTCCATATACTCCCTGATTGAAGGAGGGCTCCACCCAATGAGATAATTGCACAAGAGGAAGGAAAATACTGAAAATCTTCTATCCAGTGGGCCTAAGGCCAACACCACCCTCCTTTGGCGTTGGCCACACCCCCAACCTATTGAAAAGATTCTGGCAGGAAGCTTTCTTTGCACGGGCATGCCCAGCCCTTCTTGCAAAATGGCCCGTTAGACTACTGGCATGAAGGAATACTCAACCGTGAATGATATTAGCCCAAGCCCTTCTTGGACGGGACTGGGGCTTGAGTGACCCTCGCGCACTTTGGCAAGCTCTACTTATGCACTCTTTCGTAACCTCTACCAAGTCTAGCACTCGGCAGCCTATCCTGAAGGCCAGGAGTAGGACACTACCCTGCACTATCTTCAAGCCTTCCAACAGAAGGGAGATTTTAGGGTCTTGCCTATTCAAAAATAGGCTGTATCAATTTCTGTATGGGACGCTGGACCCGTTTTCCAGCAGGTGATGCTCCCCACCAATAGATGGAGCATCTCCCCAGGTGCTAGCAATGTCTGCTCTAAACAGCATCGCTAGCACTGGTGGGTCTGTTTTCATTAAAAAAAAAAAAAACAAAAAAAAAACGCTGATCACTACCTCTTCAAACCTCTCCTTGCTATTGGAGGATGCTCGTATACAGACGCAACTCTTTGCTTCATCCTGGAAGCCAGGGAAGAAGTACCTTGCCAAAGATCAAGATAAGATCCCCATGGAGGGGGATGAGGACTGGCAAGAGACCGGTGTTCTTGCAAAGGAGCACAAAGGCATCCTTGACAAGAGGTTTGCTGTCATTCTGGGCGGACAGCCTTGGGGAGAATGGAAGATTGACGTCCGGAAGGTGGGATGGGTTCGCTCAGACGAATCTACCTCGACATCCATAATTATCCCGATCTCAGAGTATAGTCCACAGACAGGATACGCACTGCGATCAAATGCTACTACCCTCAGGCTGAAGATGAACATTCCGAGTTCATGTCGGAGAAAAGAAGTGACTTCTTCTTCACTTCCCAACCTCAGTATCCAATGGGCGACATCATTCATAGTGCTACTAACGAATACCCTGGAAGTGAAACTGAGTGGCCTGCAATGGCTGCACCTTCACTCCAGTGTTCCCACTGCTGCCTGGTGTTCTGAGAAAGGCATGCAGATTGATCCGCTGTGCGATGTCTGCCCCCATGAGTCCCTGGAAGACATGCCACACCTCTGGTGGGAATGCGTGGTCGCCAGGGGCTTCTGGGAGTGGCTCAGCAGGATGTGTTTTTTTGCATATGGTCCAGAAACAATTTGGACCAATGAGTTCTTTTTTTATTTCCTTTTTTTTTTCATTTTAATGGGCAACTATGCACAGGATGCTAAGATGGTAATAGCCAACAAGTTCAGAGTTGCGGGTTTTTGGATACTGTGGCTCTTTTTTTCTTTTTCTTTTTTTTTTTTGTTTGGATACTGTGGCTGGACAGAAGAGAGAGACGATTTAATAGGGTACAATGGTGCCAATCAACTGTCAGGAACAAATTAAAAATTGCAATAAGGAACCTCATTGSTGCAGAATGGAGGAAAGCCAAGCTCTCTGACGTCCTCGTTAAAAAGGCAAAAGTTAGAATGGAGGCAGCATGGGGTAAACCTTTTAGGTGGATTACATTATCAGAGAAGGGCCTGTTCCTTGCCCAGCCACCGGCCACCCGGATCATCCAGCTTCAGCAGCTCGGGTAATCGACAACTAAGAAAGAAACGGCAACTCAGAGGAAGCCAGGCGACGTCCACTTCAGATAAGGCAATATCGTGCTTCCCGGTACAGGGAAGGAAGAAGAGCACCGTACACATGATGTGCCTCCAGGTACAGGGGCCAGGAGAAACACATGGGATCGGCAGCATGGGATCTTCACACAATCTGAGAATACCTACCCACACAGTTGCATACGCATAATCCTCTCTTAATCACCTGGTCTTTAGCTAACTGCATTGTAACGTAAATGTTAGTTGTCTCAGGTCAGTCCTCCTTGTACATCTTCTGATCTGTAGGGCTCAAGGATAGAGAAAGTGTTAAGCAAGGGAGAGGACTGGGTAAAGGGTTTAAAGGGTTTAAAGAGTTTAAGCAGAGGAGTACCGAAGGGGAAGGGTTTAAAAGGGTTTAAATGGTTTAAAAGGTTTAAAAGTCAGTGTAAAAAAAAAAAAAAAAAAAA
>BFEA01000193.1:343057-356316 GCA_003427395.1 Chara braunii
GCTACAACCGCCCTTTTTAAACTCGGGGCCTGATGTTACCGCCTTCTGATGTTATGACTGCCTTTTCGAACTGCGGCCATTTTTCCGTTGCCCATTAGTGTTTTTTTTGCCTTTACAGTTTGAAAGTGTGCTACTACCGCACTTGTTTCTATTTTTTTAAATGGGAACAAAACTTCAATCTATTCATGGGGAGCAGCAGGTGCTGGGAACCGGGCCCAGTGTCCCATATAGAAAATTACATAGGATTTTGAAAGAATTTGAAAGTTTGCAGTACCGGGGCCACTACCCGGCTTTGTATTACATAAATCCTAAGTCTCCAATTAAGTGGGGCTTATTAGAGAATCCTCTTCCTATCCAACGTATATATATAGCACACTTTTTCAAAGTAATGATGCGCCGCAGCTTTGGTGTCATGATTAGAAACACATGCTATCTTTCCACAAATGGATTGAAAAGTAGGTCCATGGAATTGATCAAGACTTCGTAAACAACACAGCCTTCGGTTGCGCCTATATTTTGTTCAAAACCAAAGTGCATGATTTAAGTAATTTGTATCTTTTTTGTATTGAATAAGATAACACCTGTAATCAAAATACAAACTCCTCCACATACGGCCCAGAGGTAATCTGGACCCCCAAGACTTTGTAATGAAGGGAAGTACGAAGGACACAGTCAATACGATAGCGAACAAATTCAGGAGGGTAGTTAGTTTCTGGATCCTGTGGCTTGCCCGCAAGGAGAGATGGTTCAAAAAATGTTTTTTTTTTGGGTCTCCGTCGGCAATCAGAGCTCAGTGGGTACACCCATGAACTGTTTTTTTTTTTTTTTTTTTTTTTTTTTTTTGGGGTGATCACAACTGTCTATATTCTTCTCTCAACTTCTGTTTTTGTTTACCTTCCACTACCTACTCCTAATGAACTGTTGAAAATACAGACCTGTTTTTTTTTTTTTTTTTTTTTTTTTTTCGAAACGGGCCCAGTGCCCAAGGCTCCAATTATGAATTTGATTACAACATTTTAAACACACGCCTCTTCCCATTAGGGCTGGAAGAGCCTCAGCCACTGCTCCCCTGGAGACAGCTTCCCTGTATAACACCCATGTAGTATAGTCACGGGCCATTGATTGCTTCCCCAACGAGGAAGGATTAACCCCGCTTTGTGTTAAAATCAAACTCTGCCCTACTCGCCTCCTCAATTATCCACTACACTCTTCCGCACGGTGAGGAGTAGGGGAGATACAAATAAGGCAAAGAGAGGGCAAGCCGGTTTAAATTAGTAGTTTGATAGTTTGTCGATAGTTGCAATGAGCTTCCCCCCATGATCCTAATTAACCACTTAACCTGATAAGTGAGGAGGGGGCTCTGTTGCAGAAAATTCAAACGAAATACCCACAGTGGCAGAAGAGAAAACGATCGCATACGCAGCCCTGGTGCCTAACCCCACTGCATCTCCTCAGCCACTGCTCCCCTGGGGACTGCTTCCCTATATAGCAAAAATATAGTGTAATCTCGGGGCATTGATTACTTCCCCAATGAGGAAGGATTAACCCCGCTTTGTGCTAAATCAAAGTCTGCCCTACTCGCCTCCTCAATTATCCTTTACAATCTTCTGCACAGTGAGGAGTAGGGAAGACACAGATCAGGCAAAGAGATTAAACAGAGCAAGCTAGTTTAGTAGTTTAGTAGTTTAGTAGTTTATGATTAGTTGCGATGAGCTTCCCCCCGCGATCCTAATTAGCCACTAACCACACAAGTGGGGGAGGCTCTGTTGCATAAAGTTAAGTTCAAACGGAATACCCACGTGGCAGGAGAGAAAGCGATCTCAAACGCAGCCCTGGTGCCTAACACCACTGCACCTCTCACCCCCCCACATGGTGGAAACGTATGTTTATTGCAAAAGGGTATGTGCCCACCGGAGAGCCTGATGAATCGAAAGCGCGGTCGAGTGGGAGAAATTGAAACAGGTCAAATCGGAATACCTACATGGCAGGGCTCAAAACAATCCTTTTTTTTTTTTTTTTTTTTCTTTGGCCAGGGCTCAAAACAATCTCACAAACAGCTCCTGAGCCGATCCTCTCTACACCCGCTGCTCCGCCACATGACCTGTGTTCTAATCCAGATGATGATGGAACTTGATGAGTAAAAGTTGAAAAACGAACTTTTTTTTTTTTTGACAAAGTCTCTGGCTCCTTTCTATTCGTGGGGAGCTGGATGTGTGTGGAACTATTTCTGAATTGCCTGGGGCCGGTCAGCTTGATGACGATATCTCAAGGCCGTTGCCCTTTTCTTTTTTTTTTTTCCTTTTTTTTTTTTTTCTAAAGACAGAAAGAAAGAATGATTTTTTTTTTTTTTTTTTTTTTTTTTTTTGGCAGAAATAGCATAGTTTCGTTATAAATGCAAAAGGAGGCCGGGAATCCCTCCACATCTCAACCCGGAGAGGAGAACCAAGCCTCAGAGAGGCCAACTGGAAACCGGGTCCAGTGTCCCATGTTCCTATCGACAGTCCAGCTATTTCTGAAGAAAAGAGAAGAATCAGGCAATTAAAATCTACCAAAAGACACAAAGGGACGAGCTACCTCTCTATCCATGATCCTACAACCATTCATATCCGGGAGCACTACCCGGCTTCGCTTCATGGGAGTCTATCTGSGACTCACCAACATCTCCTGAAACCTTCCACCGGAAATTTAAACCCGATTCCAAGATACTCAACCCATCTACACTCYGGCCCTTAATTACGGGCCAATTTCCATCTGTGAGTCTATATTAACTATTACCAATCAATCTTCAAAAAACGAAATCCAGCCTTTCAGACCAAGTGGATAACGTCCTCTGCGGATGGCCGTCTTATCAGTTCTCGGCATCTCAGAGACAAAGTGGCGGACAGGGCCACCCCCTATTAGAAAGGTTACATACACAACTATAGGGTTGTGAAGCAAGTCAAGATACTGTTCTATCTACTGTTGGACCTTAGCCTTTTTTTTTTTTTTTTTTTTTTTTTTTTTTTAATAATTTGTTAGGGACCTTAGTTTTGGTAAGTCTCTTTCAGGCAGCCATCCCAGGCTGAGAGGTCCTCATTAGGGACTCCACCCCTGTTGCTCTTCAAGCTAACCTGGGTAGTGCTCCCAGAAGCTCGCATGGTTGTATTATTGTTGGGACGCTGGACACGGTTTCGACCAGGTGCAGCTCCCCACCATTGGAACGGAGAGGGAAAAAAAAAAAAAAAAAAAGGCATACTACGCTCTGAACGTCATTGGCTTCAGATTCATCCACGCGGGGCAACAAGTGCAGTCAGATGCATTCCGGAAAGTGAGTATGCCCGAAATGGAAATGGGCTGAGACTTGTCTCAGCCCTCAGCCCATTTCCATTGTCTCAGCCCATTTCTCTCGGGCATACTCACGCTGGTATGGTACTTTCCGGAATGTATCTGACCGCACTTATTGCGCGCAACGGATGAATCTGAAGGCACTCGCGGTGGCAGTATACAGAATGTATCTGACCGAACTTATCGCCCGCAGTTCAGAGCCTTCAGATTCATCCTCTGCGGACAACAAGGGAGGCCAGATACATTGAAAGTGCCAGCGTAACACTTTCCAGAATGTATCTGACTGCACTTATTGCCGTAGTGGATGAATCTGAATGAAATCACGTTCAGAGCCTTCAGATTCATCCACTGCGGTCAGATACATTCTTGGATGAATCTGAATTGCCGCAGTGGANTCATCCACTGCGGTCAGATACATTCTTGGATGAATCTGAATTGCCGCAGTGGATGAATCTGAATGAAATCACGTTCAGAGCCTTCAGATTCATCCGCTGGGGTCAGATACATTCTTGGATGAATCTGAAATACGTTTCGGATGAATCTGGCACATTCCGGAATGAATCTGAAGGCACTCGCGCTTGCACTTTCCAGAATGTATTTGACAGCACTTATTGCCGGAGTGGATGAATCTGAAGGCCTTGGATGAACCTGAAGGCCTTGGATGAACCTGAAGGCCTTGGATGAATCCGAAATACGTTTTGGATGAATCTGGCACTTTCCAGAATGTATCTGACCGCACCGATCCCACGCAGTGGGGGAATCTGAAGGGAGTCACGTTCAGAACCTTCAGATCCATCCACGGTCAGATACATTCCGGAAAGTGCCAGACTGAGTGTCAGTATGCAGGAAAGAGGCATCAGATTCATCCAATGGGGGCAAGTGCCAGTGTGAGTAGGCTGGAAAGACGCCTCAGATTCATCCACTGCCGCCACTAATGCGGTCAGATACATTCTGGAAAGTGCCAGGATGAGTATGGCCGAAATGGAAATAGGCTATACGATGGAATAGAGTGCAGCGGGGGGAACGGGCGACTGGAACGGGCGCAGGAGTGCTCCGCCATGCGCTATCGGTTCGGGGAGAACCGGTGCCGCTAACCCCGATATCCGACACGCGGTTGGATGTTCGGGGTTCTGCCGAAGCCTACCTGGCGATGGTCAGGTAAAACCTTGTCTGGGACAGGGGAGGTATGGAGGTGGGGTAGCGGCCGAGAAGAGGACGGGTCGACAGGCTTCGTCCATGTAAGGAAAGTAAATGTGTAATAGACGTGGCGTGTTGAGCGCTCACGTCGCTGATGTGTCATAAGAGGATCGAAGAGGTAGGAGCAACAGATGAGAACAGGGTCGGCAGCAGAGAGAACATACTGGTCTTAGTCCAGGGGAAGGGACACATACACAGGACAAGCAAATAACAGGAGGATTAGGGAGCTGGCCCACATCACGAAGAGATTTTAACTGTATAAGAGGAATTCCAAACCTTCGGGGGGAGGATCTTCTGTAGACACGGTGAAGAAGGAGGTCGAGGGCACAATGGAACAAAGACAAGGAGGAGCGAGGCTGATGACGGGCACCCCACATCCAAGCATCCCACCCCCCCCACCAAGTGACAGCAGAGTGGAGGGCGTAGGGGGAGTATCCAACTCCAATCAGCAAGTCAACGAGGATGCGGATCGAATTCGATCTCTGTTGGATATGTGCTTTGACGATGGGCTTTTCCCCGAATCCAACGTGGAGTTCGGAGAAACGGAAATGGTAGATGGGGTAGGGGTCCTAACTCTCCACGATGAAATCGATGCCGCCACGGTCACCTGGCTCAAATCACGCACAGTCATTGTCGTTTTCGACGAACCATCGACCGTCCTCAGTGTGAAATCAAAGGGAGAAACTGATTAGAGTTTATGAGGATGCGTGGTATACAGACTGTACAGTCAACCCATCACAAAAACGGGGGAGGACACATGGAGAGGGCCCGAATGTCATGTCGTATGTGGCCAGATCAGGGAGGATAGCGCAGTGGTTGATAATGAAAGGTAATGAAAGAACCCCAACAAGGAATGGCACGATTAAAGTGTTGTTCAAGCCGTGGATGACTAAGCAGGAGTTAGATCAGATGAGGGAGGACGAATTAGCAGAACGATATCGAATCATAGCTCTGAGGGTTCCATTGGAGGCACTCCCCTCTCTGAAATTTGTCGTCCAGAGGTTCATGGGCCGAGTATTGGTGATGCACCCACCGGAGAAACGCCTGGAAGAACCAAGATTAGGGAATATTAGGATAGATTGTGTACCTGAAGTACGACAGACCCTTTTGGAGTGGGTAGTAATACGCAAACCCACGGGAGGATACTTGGAAGTTGGAAGTCCAATTTGCAAATCAAGACACCCCGTTCTGCAACAAGTGCCTATGGTGGTTCCACGACGAGTTTGACCCGGCATGTCCAAGATTCGACGAACCAATGCCGGAAGACAGAAGAGCAAGGGGAAGAGGGGGGAGGGGTAGAGGCAGAGGAAGAGGAGGACGAAATCAGGGCTTGGATAGGAGCACAAGGGGAGGTAGGGGAGAAGGAAATGGAGGGAGAGGCGGGGCAATTCCAGTCAGCCAACAACAAGGAGGAAGAGGAAACAGCTCAGGAAACCGCCAGGACACACAGCCAAGGCCCAGGACTCAGGAGACCGCGTCTTCAACTCCGATAGGAGCGATAGTGCCGTATGAACCCCATCCAGGCCCGGGGCCGGATAGGGGTAGGAGGAGAGGAAATGAAGATGCACCTGAGCAAAGGGGGGGAGATGGCATAGTGGAAGGGGGATTTCAAAGCCAAGCCCCGACAGTATCGGGCGTCTTGACTGCGACAGACACAAGATCTAGAGATAGGAGAATGGATCTACTGGCGGCATTACCAGGGGGCGCACAGGTGCAAGGGTATTGGGAGGGGAGAGGAGATGGCTCGGGACGGGGAGGGCTTGGCTTAAATACGATTAATACAGTGTTGCCACTACCAGCCCCCCCCGATACTACCTTGTCAGGATGGCCCGCCGGGCTGGAACCGCTGGACGCCCTGGACACAGACTGGGTTGGTGGCGACAATACCGCAGATCGGAGGAATGCAGGCCGCCCACCCAAGACTCCAAGAGCCAGCATGGACCGGAGGCCACGAGGTGATCACCTGGAATCCACAACCATCAGCAAGTGTACAGAATCAAGCAGAGGCCGGTTTTCAACAACCAGCAGCCCAACAACAAGGAACCTCAGGGATGAGCAGAGAGCAGGGGCAGCAATCCTTTGTCACACTTCACATCAATTCGGAATTCGATTTGGAAAATGGAGGGAGCCGAGGAGGAGCTAGCATGAAAGACAATCAAGCACTAAACGGGAAGATCAACGGTCATAAAGGAGAGATATCACAAGGAGAGGCGAACAATGTTCCGGGGGAAAGAAAGATGCGGGACCAAATCATGAGGGACCCTGGAAACAGAAGCTCCCTCCTTGCTCCGGTCAAAACTCGTAAGGTAGGAGAGGGGGGCTCGAGTGAACCCACAAGGGAGGAAGAAGACAAGGATGAGGAGGTGGAGTTTCAAAACATCTTATCTCCATCGATGGCGCGGAAGACGCAAACTCAAGGAGGGCTGGCGAAGAAGGGAGGGAAACAAAGGGGAGCAGCGGCGCCATCCAGAACGACACAACAACCGGGCCACAACTATGTGGCCTTGTTCTGTGCAGCCTTAGCCCCTCAGGGAGTTAAGGTTCTTACCGGAAAGACACAGGCAGGAGGTTTTGCTTTACCGGCGGTCTACGTGGAGGGATTTCCCAACTCCAAAGAAGCAATCCGAGGGGCAGTATCAAAGTTCGCGGCGGGCAGGTTCCCCTTTCGACTCATCCCTGAAATTCGAGTGGGAAGAATGACACTGGACATAGGCGAGGAAGCATGCCTCCAAATCCACGTAGCCTTTGTGGACGTGAAGATTGTAGCTGAGAATGTGGCGAATCTAGAAGCACAAGGAATTTTTTGGGTACCCGCTCAATGGTTCGATGACAGCGTCTCCAGGGAAGTGGAGAGAATCCAACTTGTGGGTGAAGTTAAAGCCCAACTGATCGCGGACTTCTGCAAATCGCTTCCAGCGGACAAGAAGCCTTGGACGTCTCATTTCAGAAGTTTGTTAGCGTTGCCATGGGAGTCACAGGAGGAAACCCAAGCTCAAGGCCGACGAAGGAAAGGAATCAGCAAACAACAACCAGAAGACCCTCGCATCCAACCAATAGTGAAGCCTCAGCCTGCAAATGAATAAGCTGGTGATGGCTTCGTGGAATGTGAGAGGATTGGGCGATTCTTCGAAGAAATACAAGAAGGCACGGTTGAAGACCTGGATCCATCAAAACCATGCTCATATAATCTTTCTTCAAGAAACGAAGCTGGATGAACCAAAGATTCAAGAAATGTCAAGATGGTGGAGGGGACCACAGTGGTGGGCACCGATTGACGGATCGAAGGGGGGAACAACTATTTTGATTCATCAAGAGCTGGACGCAGAAGTGATCGCGTGTGACCACGACATATGGGGGCAATGGGTGTGGGTAAAGATCTCCCTGGGAGGTCAAGAATGGACGTTGATGTCAGTATATGCACCCTCGACCCCCCTGGAACGAAGATCTTTCTTCTCAGACCTGCCAAACTTCATGCCCGAGGCAGAGAACCTTGTCATGGGGGGGGACTTCAATACGGTCCTCAGACCAGGGCTGGACCCGCCACATTACAAGCCCCGACAGCCGGATGCAGTCCTACTGGAGCAACTCATGGAACCATACGGTTGTGTTGACACATTCAGGGTTATCAATCTTGATGATCCGGGGTATACGTGGAAGTCAAGCCAGCGCATTGAAAACAGACCAGCACCAACGAGAAGATTGGACATAGTCTGGGCTAAAGGGGAAGCATGAGAGGCGATCACCGAGGTGTCTGTGGTATCAGAACCAATCTCCGATCACTACCCTGTGAGAGCGGAGTTCCACCTGCAGGAAGGGGTGCAGAGAGAAAAAGGCTACTTCAGATTGAATACCGAAAATCTCAAGAGTCAGGGGGTGTTGGACTGGTGTCAAAAACACTGGGAGGATTAGAATCACACCAAGGAATGGTTTGAGAAGGAGGAGGAGTGGGCGCAGACGGGCTTCAAAATAGTCTCTAAAGCTATGGATGTGTTCTCAAGGGTATTAGCGAAAGAGAGAAGAAGGGAGGAGGAGGAATGCAGAAGGATGGTGGATGAAGCAGAGAGCCACATAGATATCGATTCGATAACAGATATATATTGGGAAAGGAGGAGGGACACGTGGATGGAGAAGTGGGAAGGTATTCAAATGGCTCAACAGGAAACATGGACACAAAGAGCGGGGGAAAAGGGGATGGCGCAGGTAGACCGGATGAGTAAGGAGACATTTTCCAGACTCTGCCCTGCTAGATCACACGGCCTTATGAGAGCCCTCATGCACCCATTCAACGCGCAAGTAGACCTGGCAACAGAGACTGAAGGTATTGCGGACTATGCTACGGAATACTACAGTGACATCCTCACATCCAGGAGACAACCTGAAGAATCTTTGCAAGAAATGAGAGCTGAAGCGGATCTGTGACAGCACACAGATAAGGCTCTTAAGGTACATCAGAGATTGGAGCTGGATCGACCACTAGTCCTAGAAGAACTGTACCAAGCGGTTCGGAGTATGGCCAGAGGGAAATCCCCCGGGGACGACGGTCTCCCGGTGGAATTCTATGAAGCCACTTGGGGTCAGGTGAAACCAATTCTGCTAAAGTTGTACAACAAAGTCTTGGAGGGAGGATCGTTGACAGAGGATATGTGTAGGGGGGTGATTACCTTCCTATACAAGAAGGGGGATAAATGGAATGTGCAAAATTGGCGCCCCATATCACTACTTAACGTTTCATACAAGATTCTTGCGAAGGTTTTGGCTAGAAGACTGACACCAATCCTACCAGAACTAATTGGAGCGGACCAGGAGGCCTTCATGAAAGGAAGGTTGATTGCGGAGAACATTCTGGTGACAATGGGTGTACTGGAAGTAGTAAGCAGCGAGAGGAGGCAGGTGGTGGTTGCCATCTTGGACTTAGAGAAGGCCTATGATAGAGTAAATTGGTCTTCTGTTTTAGCAACATTAGAACATATGCGTTTTAGGGAGGTTTTTCGGAGATGGGTACAGTAATGTACTGCTCCTCGACAGCAACAGTTCTAGTAAATGGCAGACGATCCAAGTGCTTTGCGCTATGAAGATCACTGAGGCAGGGCTGCCCGCTGACACCCCTCCTCTTTGTTACTAAAATAGAAATCATGCTGAAGGCAATGCGAGCAGCACCACTGATCAAAGGCCTCTAGTTGAAGGAAGGGGTGGAAGTATGTACAGGCGCGATAGCTGATTACCTGCTGCTGGTCTCAGAGGCCACAAAAGACTCCATGGAGGCGGCGGAGTCTCTGCTGGACCAATACTCCTCCCTCTCAGAGGCGAAGGTCAACTGGGACAGATCGACATACTTTCTCCCAGAAGAGTACACCCTCCAGAACGACTGGTCGATGAAGAGAATTAAAGAACAAGACTCGGAACGATATCTGGGGGTGCAAATCTCTAGCCAGAACAGCAGGCCAGCACAAGATGCAATCTTGGTCGGGAAAGTGCAAGCCAAGTTGAAGAGATGCCATGCAGCAAGTGGTTTATCCTTAGTCGGAAGAGCAGCAGTAATCACATGGCATCTTACCTCCAAGGCCACACTTACCAGGATAAAGAGAGAAGCGGCCAGATATCTTTGGAAGCCAAGAGCAGCGGAACAACAAAACTTTATTTCCAAGGTATCCTGGGAAAAGGTATCCAGACCGAAAAAGCAAGGAGGCTTGGGGATTCTCGATCCAGGTAAATAAAACTTGGCGCTTCTCGGCAAATGGTTGTTGAAGGCAGCCACATAGAGTGAGCAACGAAGATGGATTGAGCTGATAACGTACATTGTACAACAGGAATTTCACCTGTCCAGAGGAGAAGACGTCTGGGTCTGCCTCCAAGTGCGCTCATTCCTCAATCGCAAACCGAAATCGGCAACCGGAATGGCATGGTGGATAGCATGGAAGAATCTAGGGCCCCAACAGAACGTTGAACCCAAGTGCCGAGAAGAAGTGTTGATCCAGCCAGTGTTTGAGAACCAGACGATCATCCAGTCCTCAGGCTCCCCCTTCCCAGCAGGTGCACAAACAGGTGCCTTCGGCCGAAAATGAATGGAAAGAGGGATCACTCGGGTATGGGACCTGTGGAAAGAAGAGGAGGACCGATGGAAGAGTGAAGAAGAGCTTAGACCGAGAGTGGGAAGATTGAGGGGTGTTGGAGATAAGCTCGAAAAGGCTGCTTGAAGCAATCCCGAAGGACTGGGAGAAGTTACTGAAGGAGGAAGGGAAGAAAGGAGGATGGTACCGAAAGGGACAATCAGGGGAAGGGGGACAGGAAGTCTACAGATTGGAGAAGGAAAGGGAAAACAGTCAGTGGGAAGCCACCGAATGGAGGCTAAGCAACCCACCGGAGGAGAAGGATCTACTGTACCAAGTATAAGAGACTGTAATCCAAGCAGACCAGGACCTGCTAGCAATCAGGGTGATCCAAACACAGAATAGGAATGGACAAAACTGCTTCACGCTGATCCAGGGAGGAGCCCCGATTACTCACTCGCGATTGGATCCAAGACTGTTTACCTGGAGGGTGGAAGGACGACAGAAAAGCTTGGCACAGTATGACTCCAATCTGGGGAGGTAGATACTGAGCCTGTCTCCAAGAGATACCACAAAAGAAACCTGTGAGAGAATAGCAAGAGTACTGACCCTGGATCCGGCTCCATCAGCAGAAACCATCCACCAACTTTGGTCACAACTGCAAATTCTCCCAAGCTTGAAGTATGCAAGTCTACTTTGGCTGATTCCGCACTCAGCAGTCCATACGGCAGCTTGGCTGTCAGACAGAGGCATGCCTATCTCAAGACTATGTTACAGATGTGGGAGGAGGGAGGAGGAAATATTAAGACACCTGATGTGGGAATGCCCAGCGTCCAGACGGGTGTGGGAATGGTGGGTGAGACATTGGCAAGGAATCGGTCCAGCCTTACAATGGGACTGTGACTGGGTGCTCCGAGGGCAGCTCCCCCCGCTGTTCTTCAGCAGGAAGTGGTCAATCTGGGAAGACCGCAACCAGATTGTGTTCAAAGGAGAATGGACAACAGATATCGCTCTGAAACGCAAGATCAAGGCAACGATAAGAACAATGATCAGGGCAGACTGGCATCGAAGAGCGGACAAAGGGAAGTCCGTACAGGGTCGCAATTGGTTCCTATTCACATGGGCAAGGAGCAACCAATTGGCAGCAGTTACATTGGAAGGAAAGCTGGTGCTGTCTCCATGGCTGCACTCATGAAGAAGTGGACGCTGAACACAAAGGTAGGGAGGAAGGGAAGCATAGGTCGGGGTTAGGACGGGGTTAGGGCGGGGTTAGGACGAGGTAGTATAGGTGAGAGAGTGAGGTATAGGGCAGTACAGAAGAGAGGCTTGGAAGACAAGGGTTTTGCTGGTTTTAGCATAGGGGACTAAGGTAAAAGCTAAACCGGCTGAAGCTGCCGGGATAACTCCGGGTGGAATTGTGAGGTCCTCGGCCTCAGGATTAATGAGTTCTGAAATATAATGAATGTGTTTTCCTAAAAAAAAATAAAAAAATAGGCTATACGTCGCAGCGACGCCCATCCTATCCACTTTCCCCATTCCTCTCTCTGGAACCCTCTTGGCCCATGCTATACGTATGTGCCTGGGCAAGGTCGGTGTTCTACCAGCCAGAGATAACCCGTTGGGGCCCCAAACCAGCGTTGGGAGGACCTTTGCTGATGTCGTTGGGTGCTATGCAGAGACAAAATTGGCCTTTGGGTGCTATGCAGAGACAATATTGGGCATTAAACACCAGGTATCCGCTGATAGAATGTTGGGTGTCTCAGCCCATTTCCATTTTATGATTATTATTATGATTATTTATTATTATTATTATTATTTTTTTTAATCTGGACAGGACAGCCTTTCAGGCCCTTTTTATTGT
This sequence comes from Chara braunii, assembly GCA_003427395.1. Taxonomy (NCBI): domain Eukaryota; kingdom Viridiplantae; phylum Streptophyta; class Charophyceae; order Charales; family Characeae; genus Chara; species Chara braunii. The sequence goes on from BFEA01000193.1 coordinate 355,487, forward strand.
CATTATAGTACTACGGGGAACCTTGTAGCAGCCACATCCCTGGGACCTTGTCCCACTAGCTCCATTCAGCTAGGTCAATGTTGGGTTTTGGACACTGTGTGACTACCGGACAACGGAGATGGACGTCGTCCAAGTCATCTAGCGGTCCATTTTTAATGAAAAAGGCAATAGAGACCATCTTTGCTTTTTCTTACAACAAAAAGCAGAAGTAAAGATCCAAAGCGGGGGACGAAGCGGAACGCTGGTGCCGTAGTGCTCTGCTTCCGCGACGCATTCGAGCAACACGAACTTAGGGTTTCACGGTCTAACGCGGGGTTCAGCCGCCTTCCCCCGGGGCGCACAGCACGGGTGGCCGAGTCACGGAGCTTTCGGGCCATGGCAGTGTCCGAGCAACAGTGACAGGACCTGTCCTGTTCCAGGAAAAGGAAGGGAAGGCAGTATGGGTTGGAAGGGAAGGGAAGTGCATTGAACACAAAGAACATACCGAGCTGAAGAGCGCCGAGACATGCACGCTTCTCATGGAAATTTAGGGAGACATCGGATCTCGTGAACCACGGTGGGCATTGCCCCTATCATACCGTTGGTCTTCAACGTCAGCACGGCTGGATTTCACCGTCACATAATTTTTTGATAAGACAGCAGTATAGCCAGATCTCATCCCTGGAAGATCGATGTTGGGACTGGGACAGAGAGAATATATTCTCCTTACAACCCTAACAGGCAAGGAAGGGAGCGTATAAACAAGGGAGAGGTAGAGTCTTGGACGAGATCTTCACTGTGGAAGATCGATGTTGGGACTGGGAGAGAGAGAATCTATTCTCCTTACAGCC
>BFEA01000193.1:365998-376964 GCA_003427395.1 Chara braunii
CCCCCTTCTTCCTCCCCCTCCTTCTCCGTTCCTTTTCCGCTCCCACCCTTTTAGGGCCTCGCCACACTAATCCCCAAATGTGAAGAAGACAAAAATGTGGCGGATGCATCTGGCCATGTTCTAGCGGGAAGTTCGTTCTCATGTTGCACACTTTTGAGAAGGATGGGGGGATGCCTTTTCCTTCCCGCCACGGACACTCCAGATGCAACTCGGTACTAAGCGAAGTGAATACGGTAAACATAGCAGCAGCACAGAAAAGCGCTGCTGCAAATGTGTGTTTTATCCCTTGGCTGGCTTGGAACACGAGAGAACCCGTTAGTTTCCCTTGAGTACTGAGCGCGGGTTTCATAAGAAAGAACGGATAAAACCTGGAGTCTACAATTTTCCGAATATTATAACATGTTCTTGCATTGAACACAGCATTCCAGCCGTTTTTCCTTGCTCATCCGGCCTGCTGTAGTTCGTCGGGACTCCGAAGCTCCACTTCCTACCCACTAACCGCACCTACAATGGGGGAGATGAACCTCCATACTGCAGGGCTCGATCTTCATTTACTTCACTTTCCCCATCTGCCTCCGGAGGCAGGCGCAGGGTTAACTGCCTCCGCAAACAACTTGCAATGGGGAAGTTTTTCCCCACACTGGGCAAGACTGCCAGCGGGAAATATTAACAGTAGTAGGCTGGGCAACATGGGAGGGGATACGGAACAAAGTGGTACGCCAACCTTGGACAGACAGGCTGGTGAGCGTACAGGGCGTGCAGGGGGATCTGCGGGAAGATGGGGAAAGGGCTAGGGAGGGAGAGATTATCAGAGAAGAGGGCAGGGGCAGGGGGGGAGAAGATAGGGAGGACAGGGAGGACAGGGAAGACAGGGAGGTCAGGGAGGAAGGGGCAGGGGACCGAGCCCCACGACGACTGATAACTGGTGGCCTGCGGAGGAAAACTCAGACGAGGAGGGGGAGGCCATGGAAGTGGGCAGGGCGGCAGAGGCAGGTGACGCCTAGGGCGATCAGACAATGGCAAGAGACCTGGGAAACGAGGAGGTGGAAGAAGTTAGGAAAATGCTGGAAAAATGTTTTGACCGTATGGTCATTCCCGACATGTCCAAGTACGCTAAGTTTGTCACTGAACGGGACACAGGTAACATGACACTACATCCGGTGGAAAGGGCACAGATAGAGTGGATGAAAGAAAACGTAGTGGTCGTATTCTTTCAGGGGAACTTCAGATCAGTCTCAGCGGAGAGGAAGGAGGAATGTATGAGGGGGTTTGAGGACTCCATTCTCCCCCAAAACCTCCACCACAAGGAAAGAGGAAGAGTACATCAGGAGGGGAGATACATTATGTCCTACTTCCCACGAGACAAGAGGACCTTTGAGTTAATGCTAAATATTAAGAATCACAAGATTAAAATCGATGGCACAACATACAAGTTAACCTTCAAAAGGTGGATGACGCAGGGGGAATTGGAGGCAGCAAGAATTGAGGACAAGGTCAGTAAAATTTGGGTGATTGTTTTGAAGGTCCCCTGGGTGTCAGTAACCTTTGTCCGTTCTCATCTAGAACATGCGGTGGGGAGGGTATCAAAACAATACCCCCCTGAGAGGTATGAGGAATCGCCAAAACTTAATAATCTCAAGTTTGACATTCCTAGGGATAGAATACACCGGGTCCCTAAGTTCCTGAAATGGACTCAGGAGGATGGCAGAGTTGTGAAACTGCAGGTGGTCACACAGCTGACAGACTGGTGCTCATTGTGTCGGGAGTACGGCCACAAGTCAAAGAGCTGCCCTCAGGCAATAGGGATTAATATCATTGAAGAAAGGGGAGAGACCCCCGGGGTGCAAGGGGGACGTGCACCTTCTCCAGCTTTCAGTCCTGTTGCATTGCAGGGGCTTGGGGGACTGCGAGCAGGAGCAGGATGGAACAGGGTCGATCCCCACCGTGGTACTCACCCGACGGGTTTTGTTTTTGGAAGCCAGGCCAGAGGGGGCCAGACATCTGGGGCCAAAGAAGCACAAGGGGACGCCCCCTCAGGGGAAAGGACCCTCGTACCAAAAAATGGAAAACAAGCCCTGGCTCTGGTTAGGGTACCAACGGTGGCCTAGGGAATGTCAGCGGTACAGGCACAGGCTCTGGTTCGGTGGTCCATAACAGCACCGGTACTGGTACCATCCCTGATGCTGGTACTAAGGCTGTGTAAGTTCTCGTCCAGGAGCTGGTTTGGACGCCAGTGCAAGTGCTGGTACTGGTACCAGTATTGGTACAGACACCAGTGTTGATGCTGGCGACAGTGGTGGGGCCAGTGCTGATGCAAGTACCGGTACTAATGCAGGAGTCAGTATGGTTGTTGGGGTCAGTGTGAGCCTCTCTGAGGGCTTGGAACCAACAGTGGGAGTTGACACCTCTATGGGGCATGACAAGGATAAGGGGAAGGACACGACGAATATTGAGGTAAACACGGTGGGAGAAATCTTACAATCATTTTCCCCCAGAACAAGTAGTGACTGTCTCTTATACACATCTAGATGTGTATGCAACAGCCACTATAGCTACAGCAGCTATATCAGGTACAACAGCTACAGCAGCAGCAGCTGCTGCTGCAGCAGTGGAAGTAGAAGTCGCAGCACTACATGCTGCAGCGACTGATACCGTAGCAAGCCCAGCAGGCACAGCAACAGGCACCACGAGGAAAAGGACAACCCCCACCGCTAAAAAAGCTGCTGCAGAAAGGGGAGAAGTTGTTGGGGAAAAAACCCAAGATAAGGGTCCCTCACCACCAGAGCGTGAGCCTGCGAGGGGGAATTTTTTGCATACTTACACGAAGCGCACACTGGAACAAAGCCAGACAGAGGAAAAACAGACCCAGAAAATGGACATTGAAGAGAAAGCGGGGGAGGGGGAATTAGAGTCGCCCTCAGAAGCCAGTTATCTGTCCTGCGACTCTGAGGGGTCGGTGGAAGAGGAGAGACATTCCAAGGAAAAAAAGGGTGGAACAATCTCTCCAGGAAAGTCAGAAAAACCAGCAGGCCGGCCCATTAAAAAATCGGACAACACTGGGAGAATTTCAGGTACTAAGTATTTAATCCCTCTAATCTGGAGAAAAACTCAAGACAGTAATTTTTTTTCTGACTTATAAGATGGGCACTAATATTAAATTTTTAACCCCTTGCACCCTGGAAGGTAATCCCTCCCGAGAGTGAAACTCTGTTGTTTATGGGGGCGCAGCGCGGCCGGGAACGTTGCCCCCCGCCCGTGCAGTCAGGCCGAGCAGCGGCGAGCGGCGACTTGCGGCAGCGCAGCGCGATGGTGAATCAAGCGGCGCTGGACGGCAACAAGCGGCGGTGCGGTGCTGGGGGGAGTGGATTCGGGGTGGTGTGAGGTGGTGGTTGAGAAGTTTTGGGGTGAAGGGTGAGGGGAAGGATGGCGAAAGGTGATGCATCGTGCGTAGAGGATGATGCTACTACGAAGAGTCTGCTTGTGAAGGGCTGCGAAGGGTATGGGCTGCCAGCATCATCACCAGAGCTATGAAGGGCGAGGTGTCACGTGTTCAACGAAAGTGGTAGGTGCTGAAGGGCAACAAAGGGCATTAAAGGTCTGTTCCCCCCCGGACTACTAGTGAGGGATCACTGACAGGTTCGGTGGTTTTGTCTTGCTACGTGGCATGTGAAGGGTAAGTGAAACCACGGTCCGTTAGTCCTTATTGTTCAGTCCTTTTCTTAATGGCCGAGAGAGTGGCCATGTGATGGCTGAGTTGCCTTCGGGCCGATAAGGGAGGGGGTGAAGGTTTGGGGGAGAAAGACACATCATGATGAGAGGTCGGCTATATGTTTTGATCCATAGTTTTGCTCTTCGTGGCTTGAGTGACCTCCGTTTTTTTCGTTCTGAAGTAGTTTCAAGATAGTAACCCGATTTCGATTTTCAGATGACTGTAAATCCGTTTTTTTCTAATCTTTGGTTTCCGATTTTAATTTTTTGGATTTTTCTATTTTGATTTTCTCATGACAGGTGGCTTTAGGTTTTCAATTCTAATTTGATCCAAGAACTGCGGACTCATGATTGAATTCATTTTTTTTTTAATAATTCCCGATTTGATTCTATTATGTTGATGATCGTAAATTAGAGTTTTGCCTCTGATCTCGAATAATGTTTTCTAATTTTTTTTTAGATTCTTAATTAACTCATGAAGAATAATCTACAAACCTGATTCAAGACAGTGGGATCATGAATGTTCTCCAAATTTATGGATAACTCTCGATTTGTTCCTTTCATATTGACGATCGTAAATCGAAGCCTCGTCTCTGATCTTGAATAGTGATCTCTGGTTTTTTAGAATTTCAATGGTCTCGTGATTATGTTGAATCTTGTTGTTCCTTTTCCCAAAATTCGTTCTTGATTACCAATTTCCAAAAGTAGGCTTCTGAAGGATTTTCTATTCAAAAAGTTAAGGGGGGGGAAGCTAAAATTGGAGGATGGAAGGTAGTAAAGGGTTCTCAACAGAGGAAGGTCGTCGGTTAGGGTAAGTAGGTTAGAAGGACGATGTTGGGACGACACAGGCCGGTGTTGGAGCTTGTGCTATGTGACCCAGGGGGAGCTTGAGGCCCGTGAAGTTATGCCGCACGCATAACCAGATCGCCTGACATGGTAGGCGCTTGGGTATTGACCCTGTAACCTTTCTAGGGGCTTGCCGCTAGGGGAATTGTCGAGGGAGGAAGGCACTTCCTGTCCATCAAAACTAGGTTGGTCGGTACTGGGGAGCGTTGTGGTGCCCTGCTACCCTGGCAGAAGGGGGTATGAGATCAAGTGAGTTCCGGTACGAGGAATGAAAGCATGGACCGGCACTCCGCCTGTTGAAGGGGGGAATTTAGGATAGTAGGCAGTTTTAGTTTCGCCCCCCCCCCGCTCTCATAAATCGCATGACGAAAAGCTCAACAAAAGTTGGTCGTTCGGGGGTCATGGAATGTTTTTAGGACTCTGGGATTCCGACTTACTCGTCCTAAGGTGGCTTCGACGCTGTTATACTCAGTGATCTGCGGTTGTTCGATACCAGAACGACGCTGGTCGGTGTTGGGGAGTTGCTCTGTAACCTGCAATGCAGGAGCATGAGGCCTGGTAGAGAGATCTAGGGATGCTTTGGGGTGGGCATTCCAACGGACATCCAAGGGTTGCTGTCGAGATAACGCTGGTCTGAGCTGGGGTGAGTTGTGTTGCAATGTAACCCAGCAGGATGTGGGGGTGTGAGGCTTGGAAGAGCTCGACAGGGAGTAAGACAGTTCTGAAGGACTTTGGAAGGGTTTGTGAGGGATTTTGACGTTTTTTTAACACTTGTGTTGCATTAAAAAAAAAATGGTTGGTGTTGGAAGTAGATGGCGGGATATCAAGCGTCCTACCTGTGAAGGGGCTAGCTGGTAGGATGGAAATAGGGTATAGCAGCTGCAGAGATGGTGACTCTGCTGCAGAAAGTCTTGCCGGAGTGAGGTAAAGAGGATGGATGAGGGTCTTCGAGACGTTTCTTGAAATTTTGTCTAGGTGAGTGGGAGAAGAAGGGTGAATATCAAGCGTCCTACTAGCGAGGGGGCTAGTTGGTAGGGTGGTAATAGGGTACAGCAGCAGCAGAGATGGTGGCTCTGCTGCTGTAAGACTTGTCGGAGTGAGGTAATGAGGATGGAGGGGGGTTTGAGTCTGTTCCTGAATTTTTGCCTATTTTTGGTAGCTTGTTCGTATCTCTTAATCTAGCCCTTAGCCAAAGCCAGGTAGTGGCCCTGGTACTGCAAATTCTCAAAACTTTTTCAAAATCCTTGTAATTTTTTATATGGGACGTTGGGCCCGGTTCCCAGCACGTGTTGCTCCCCAAGAATAGATGGAGCTTTGTTCCCATTAAAAAAAAAAGAAAAAAGTAATTCCTCCCAATCAGTCATGATGGATAAGGTCAAAAATTACTTGGGCAAGAATGCCCCCGTCAGGGCCCTGCCAAGCATTGGTACTCGGAAATTGTTCAGGTCTGGGAAAAACGGAAGGGTCCAGTTATTTCTGGCTGCCTTTGATATCAGACCAAGTGAGAAAGACCAGGATGAGTTGGATAAAAACAAGGGGGTGTGGTGCCCTCTGGACTGGGCCAAAGACGAAACACTACTGCATGCTAACATGGTGTACACAGTCGAAGGTATATCTGGGAATGTAATCATCGAGTTCAACCAGCAGCTGGCGTCTGATTTCAATTTGTTTTCCAAATTTTTTGACGGACTGCTCTCTGCCTCATGGCAGTGTGGGTTGGGGGATGTTGGGGAGGACAGGAAAATGAAAACTAAGTTGGGGTCTCCGCAGGGGTCACTGCAGGCAAACAAAAAATTGCCTGTGGAAAAACCTCACGTATTTCATCCTGCGCACTCGGAGGGGGAGACCATTTCCATGTTCCCCCTGGCGAACATCTCCCTGATCCAAGCTGCAGGGTTGGACGACCCCGATGAGTGAACTCAGGGTGGTTTCCTGGGAAGTACGAGGCTTAGGTGAATCCAACGACAAGTTCAAGTGGTCTAGACTGAAGTCGTGGATCCACCAGCATGGGGTCCATGTGGTTCTTCTCCAGGAAACCAAACTGAATAAGGGAATGGAAAGCTTGAGATGGAAATGGCAAGGGCCGCAATTTTGGGCCCCTGCAGATGGTACAAAAGGTAAGACTGTCATCCTCTTCCATAAAGACCAGGGGATCTCTATCCAAGATGATTTTTCAGATTCTTTGGGGAGATGGGTTTGGGTCTCAGTGGTTATAGAGGGCAATGAATGGTTGTTTGCATCAGTGTACGCTCCGACGGACAAGAGGGAAAAAATCCAATTTTTTTAAATACTCCCAAGGGTCATTCCGCAATAAAAAAATATGGTGCTTGGTGGTGATTGGAACGCAATTGTGGACCCGGTCCTAGACTTTTCAGCGACTGACCCCATCCGTAATGATGGCATTGCGCTGGGGAATCTAATAGAGGATACGGAATTGACGGACCCTTTCAGACAACTACATCCCTCCGCTAGAAAATTTACATGGGTCTCTCACACCCCTAGACTGGACGAGAGTTATACCAAATTGAGATTGGATTTCTTCCTTCTCAGAGGCCGCCCGATAGAATGGGCAATGGAAGCGGATATGACCTTCGATTCCCTGTCGGACCATAGGCCGGTTCTAGTTGCCTTCGTCCTGGACAACCATATTGTCAAAGGTAAGGGTTATTATAGGCTTAATACTGAGGTGCTTCATAACAAAGGGTTGGTCTCAGAGTCTTCGATTTTAGAAACTATGGCCAGACTTAAATCCATGAAGCACTTCTACGAATCAGATAATGAATGGTTGGAGGCCGCTAATAAATTGGTTGCGTATAGTTTCAGTTTTGCCTCCGGGGTAAAAGCCTATAACCGACGCAAAGAAGAGAGGGATTGTATTCCACAAGTGGAATGGGCAGAAGAGAATTTGGGGGTAGATCTTTATTTTGATGAATCTGGTTGGCTCAGCGGGGCCTATGGAAGGACAAGCTGAAAAATATCCAAATCGAGAAGGAGCGAACATGCGCCAAGAGAGCAAGGGTCAAATGGATGGACGTGGGTGATAGAATGTCAAAAGAAAATTTTAAGCGGCTGTCAGCAAAAAAAGGTTCATCCCTCATTATTGAATTGGATCACCCTTTTGACGCTTTTCAGACCAAGGCCAGGGATACCAAGGGTATCCTTGAGTACGCTCGTTTATATTTTCATGATATCCTTACTTCATCTAAGCCTACGTTTCCAGAGCCAGGGGACGCCTCTCTTCAGGATGAGCTATGGCGTTCTTTTGACACACATTTCCCAACTAAGGGCGGATTGGATCTAGACCGTCCCTTCACATTGGAGGAACTAACAACAATTTTAAAGACTATGAAGAAAGGGAAATGCCTGGGCAGCGATGGGCTGCCAGTGGAATCCTATATTTGTTTCTGGGAAACTCTTGGACCAGAATTGGTGTTCATCTTTAATAATGTTTTAGCAGGTCAGGATCTAGGGTATGACATGAGGATGGGCATTATCTCATTCTTATATAAGAAGGGGGATAAAAGAAATATGTGCAATTGGAGACCCATCTCCCTCTTGAACACCTCCTACAAGTTCCTAGCTAAAACACTAGCGAACAGATTGAACAAATATTTTTCGAAGCTTGTAGGAGAGGAACAGGCGGGTTTTGTACGGGGKAGGAACATCTTGAACAACATTCTGCTGACCATAGAACCCTTAGAGACCATGCAAACCGACCAGTCGGAGGTAGTTGCCCTCCTTCTCGGCCTCGAGAAAGCCTATGACAGGGTGAATTGGCAGTTCGTGCTGGATACCTTAGATCGAGCAGGGTTTGGGGAGATTTTTTGTTGTTGGGTGAGGGCCCTATACACAAAGGGAGTAGGGAGAGTGATGGTCAATGGGGAAATATCAGAGTCTTTCCCACTCTCGCGCTCGCTCAGACAAGGCTGCCCCTTAGCCCCCATGCTCTTTGTTTTACAGATATAGGTATTACCATCCATGGTGAGGAAACACCCCCAAATCCAAGGGCTAGTGGTATTAGAGGGTAAGCAATGCAAGGCATCAACCATGACAGATGACTTGTTTGCCCTCTTTATTAACACTGAAGCCTCTTTGGGGCCTCTAAAGGACTGTCTTGATCTCTATTCCAAATTTTCTGAATTTCTTGTTAATTGGCCTAAATCGGTTGCAATCTTGAGACAGGATGTTAGGCTAACACTGGACTGGGAACTCGAGTGTCTCCAAGGGACTGTGAGCGTTTTTAGGTGTGCAGGTTGGTATGTTGGATGGTAAGAAGCAAACCAACGTCATAGTGGAACGGAATGTGGTTGCCAAAATGGGTAAGGTGACATTCATTAGAGGGACCTCAATTATCGGCAGAGCCTTGTTCCTCAACACCTCTGTCTTTTCATCTATTTGGTACCCAGGGACCATAAGGGCATTGGAGGGGTGGGTGTATAACAAAATCAGGTCTTTGGCCACAAGGTACTTGTGGAAAGGAATCGACGATGAGGAAGTGGGCTACCTGGCCAAGGTGGCTTGGAGAAAGGTGGTGGGAACCAAGAGGGATGGGGGGCTGGGAATCATGGACCCGGAGTTTCAAGTGAATGCCCTGGTGACCCGATGGGCTGAACAGTTGTTAACAACACTAGTGCAGCACCCCTGGCCACCACCATCTTGAAAAGAAAATGGGGTCTGTCAAGAACTGAAGATGTATGGGTTGCTCTTTTAACCCCTTCCTTTGTGAAAGCGACAGTGAAGTCCCCAATTTGGAGGGACATCCTTGCATCTTGGTTGCGGGTTATGCCCTCCCAAATTAGGGAACCTGAAACTAGGGAGGAAGTTCTGGCCCAACACATTTTTGAGAATGTGAGGATCGTGGATGAAACAGGGTTGCCTTGGTCTGCAACTAATACCCCGGGGCATTTTGGAGCAGTATAAATTCAACGGGGGGTATCTAGATTGGTTGACCTCTGGAACCTAGATCTTGGACAGTAGAGATCCCCGGGAGAACTAAGACCTAAGCTGCACCATCTGCACAATATATCATAAATAGTCTTTAAGGTAATAGAGAGCGTCCCCTAGGAATGGAATAACATCCTCATGGACCCACTCCCAGCATATGAGGGGAAGTGGATACGGAAAGGTAGTACGCAAGACACGGCAGAGTTATGGAAGGTTCAACATTTTATCAACGAAAAGGAGGCAGTTGCGACCCCCGACACGGTAGTGCCGGAGAAGGGGGTGGAGGAGTTGTTGTTGCAACCCGGGGACGAGGACATTATTGTTCTAGATTCTTCCATTTCCTTCATCGTCTCACTCACCCAGGAAAAGGTTAAGGGTCAATCTAAGTTCCTCTGTCCGGTAGGTCTCGCATTTGCACACAACCTTACAACCCTCCCCTTGCATTGGGGATTGGGGATGGAGGATCTCTGATCCAGTCCAAGAGATTCCCCTCCTAAAATATAGGCCTACAGTGGGGTATCAGTACCGGGTGAAATCTTGGTCTACCCCCTTACAAGTCAAAAATAGATGGAGTATGGAACAAGTGGAGAGAAAGCAACCTCCAGAGTTAATCACGGCCAAATCCCTTCGAAAACTTTGGAGGGATCTGAGAAAGATCCCCTCAACCAAATTTAGTAGCTTGACATGGTTGCAATCCCACCGGTGACCCCTACAGCCAAATAGTTGACTTCCAGAAACATGCCAGTTGAGGGATTATGTTGAAGGTGTCAAAAAGCGTCAGAGTCCGCCACCCACCTCTGGTGGGATTGTGTGGAGTCCAAGAGAATTTGGCAATGGTGGGCCAAAGTGTGAGCTAAGCAAGTAGAGGAAGGCATTCCGTGGGACGGGAAGTTTGTATTGGATGGGATCTCAGGAAAAAAGACTCCCAAGGGCTGGGTCTATGTGGCATCCTCATGCAGGGGTGCTATTATGGATGTGATTTGGATGCTCAGAAATGACAGATTATTCAGGAGGAAGTTCTATTCCGATCTTAGAATCATGGATATGATATTGACAAATGTGTGGACTTTGATCTGGGCGGATTGGAGAAGGTCACAACGGGCTACAAACAAGTCGTCGGCCATAAGTAATTTTTTTAAATCTTAGGGTCTCAAAGTACGCCTATTAAAACTCGAGAAGAAGGGGATCGTGCTGGAGCCTTGGCTGATGGGCCATCGACCCCCCTGAAATGAAGTATCTCCAGTCTCAAATGGCGGGGCACCGTTTTTGCAATCATTACCCTTCTTCAATACAACTATTAGAAGCATTAGAACATCTCGTAATTAATTGATAGGAATCTTACACGCGGGCAACTGAGAATACCCAGGACTAGTGATGTTACTTGTTTTATGGCGCCAATAGGTGAAGAGGCCCTTAATGGCTTGGGAAGCTAAGCCTCAATGGTATTCCTTTTTTTTTTTTTTTTTTT